>OU342738.1:385573060-386101084 GCA_910589765.1 Avena atlantica
CCGGTTCCGCTTAATATTGACCTAATTGCATCGCACCTTGCCATGTCATCCATCATGCATGCATCATGCCGATCTTTCCGCCGTTTTATTAAAATATTGCATCCGGTGTTTCTTCTAGTGTTTTGCTTCTTCCCGGATAAGGCCGTTGAGTTGATGTGAGCTTCGCCCCGATCTTTCGGTTGAAACCTTCGACAATGTTTTTCACAGGCGAGCATCTCCCCCTTTCTACCTATCTTACTTTTATAGTCCTTTATTCCCTCCTGTTGATCTATTGCTATCTGTGTTGCGATGCTTTAGTTTCCGTACCTGTGATATCCCTTGCAGCCCTATATTGCCTTGGACACCCCCTATTACCTGTTTTTTGGTAGATAGTTGGACTTGCGCGCCGTAGATGCTTGCTCAAGTGCCGATGTGTGTCGTCATATGCCACAGCTGTTGGTATTGCCTCATGTTGTTGTTGGAGATGATTCTAGTTTTACTTATCGTCACTTAATTTCTGTTTAACACTAAAATTGAAATAAGCAGAGGCATCGGTGGGTGATAGATAACATGTTGGTTTTCCGAACGCCCACTTGTGTCCCGTAAGACCCCGAGTACTTATTCCTGTTCCTTGATTTTTTCGCGCTATCCACATCCGGGAGGTATATGGGACCCCCTCACCAGAGCTTGATTCCGTCTTATTCTTGGGCCACAAACTAGTTTGGGGCTTTATTACTATCCTGTACTTATGCCATGTTTTACTGCTTTATTTACGATTGTGCGAGGAGCACACTGTAACTGTTTAGGATGCGGAGTGATTACGCGGTATCGACAAGCCCAGCCACACTTTCGGGTTCCCAGTCGTTTACAGCCATTGGGCGCAGACCTTGAGGCCGTCTCGGAGCTTGCCTACTCCGTTGCGGGTTCTACTCAAGGGGTGGCCCCCTGAAATATTTCTGAATCCTGTGATTGCTTTGTCGTGAAAGCCTCGTTGGGTTTTGATTTGGTTTTTTCCCGAGGTTGATCGAGTGTGTGTTGCTATTGGTGCACGGCGGGTAAAACTTTCTGAAAGCCGTGTCCGCGGATAGGGACGACTTGGAGCACAGTTTTCTCGATCATAGACAAGCATAACTAAGTTTACTGCTATAAATTTGACTTATAAAACTAGTAATCAATTCACTTATAACGGAATGGCTAATTAATACTGCCCACAATTGCTTGCTTGTGTCGTCGCTTGCGACCATCGTCCTGACTAGTAAGTATTGCAACTACAACAAAATGGCTAAAGTAACCAACACCAGCTGCTGGGTTTTGGTTATCCCATGCTAATTGTACCTGACTAGTAATGTTGCCACTATAAAACGGAATGATTAACCAAAAGTGCCCACTGCTTATTTTTATCAGGATGATTATCTATACCTGACTAGTAACTACTGTAACGATAACTGAATAAATAAAACTGCCAACTGTGTGAGTTCTCGGTTGACTTCCCCTTCCTCGTTTGGTTTCGAGGGGACACACCAGGATGGGTTTGTTTGGTGTTAGCTTCAGGTTGGATCCGGATAGATCATTCTCACCCCTCTCTGATAACCGCCAGTTGTATCGAGTCTCTATAGGTTGTTTTAGTGCCTGCTGCCGCTGCCGCTCAGTCCACCATACCTATGTAGGCGAGGACCGCCGAATTCTAGCCTCGCCGTTACTGGCCTCAGTACTGACGACGCTCCTTCTTTTCCCTTTGCCTTTGTCGGCACCCCTTTTGTTTAAGCAGGTTTTGAGATCGACGCCGTTAGCAGGGTTACCCTTCCGGCTTGGCCTGGGCAGGGTTATGGACGCGCCATTGGTTATTCTTCAGGGCTCTTAGCCCCATTTGCATCTTGTCCGTAGTCGGACGCTCTATCGTTTTTCAAGGTGATTTGGATCTTTGTACATTATATCTGTATTCTTGACTCTTTGAGTCGCTGTTATATATATCTGTTCTGTGGGTCCCATCGAGGACTGTTGTTGTAATGTTATTACTTCGTTTTTCCACCCGCACGAAGTGCCTGGTGGGCACCTTTGAATCGTTTCTATGCGGGTTTGGCGAATTTTGCTCAAACTTGCATAGGTCCGATTCTGAGGGTGTTACAATGTAAAAAGCGAATAGAAAGGGTAGTCGGCATGGGGCCAATCCATCACGCACCCAAACTATTACTCCCGCACAATCAGTGGAAAAGCTTGCAACCATTCTCGGAATCAGACTGAAGATCTCGACAAGCGAGGTTCGGAACAAAGGAGTGATGCAGTCTCTGCATCGGATCTGGCGTAGAGGATGTCGTCGCGTCGGAAAACACCGGAAGGCACCAACAAGGAATAAAGAATTGTAACACCGTAGACGGATTCCTCAGGCAGCTTGAACACCGATGGTAGAACACCGTTATCAGAGAAGGAAGCGAAACCCTGAAGGTACGACGGAAAACCCAACCACGAGAATTCCTGGACTCGAAGAAAAAGAAGAGAGCACAGATTTAAAACGCGTAGAGATAAGAGGAGAATAGCAGAGGGGTAAGAAGTAAAATCAGACATAATCAGAATTATCCAACCGATTTTTAAAAATAGTTTTGACACTCTACTTTGGCCGTTAGCTAGGGTATCCTACAGGCTGGACTTGTGGGGTATCGCAACTGCTGAGCTCTGATACCACTCTGTAACACCCTCAGAATCGGACCTATGCAAGTTTCAGCGATTCCCCCGCAAACCCGCATAGAACGATTCAAAGGTGCCCACCAGGCACTTTCGTGCGGGTGGAAACGAAGTAATAACATTACACAACAGTCCTCGATGGGACCCACAGAACAGATATATATACAACACGACTCCATGAGTCAAAATACAGATATAATATACAAAGATCCAAATCACCTGTAAAATGATAGAGCGTCCGACTACGGACAAGATGCAAATGGGGCTAAGAGCCCTGAAGAATAACCAATGGCGTCCATAACCCTGCCCAGGCCAAGCCGGAAGGGTAACCCTGCTAACGACGTCGATCTCAAAACCTGCTTAAACAAAAGGGGTGCCGACCAAGGGCAAAGGAAAAAGAGGAGCGTCAGTACTGAGGCCAGTACACGGCGAGGCTAGAGTTCGGCGGTCCTCGCCTACATAGGTATGGTGGACTGAGCGGCAGCGGCAGCATGCACTAAACAACCTATAGAGACTCGATACAACTGGCGGCTA
Source organism: Avena atlantica (assembly GCA_910589765.1). NCBI lineage: Eukaryota > Viridiplantae > Streptophyta > Magnoliopsida > Poales > Poaceae > Avena > Avena atlantica. The sequence continues at coordinate 385,576,253 of OU342738.1, forward strand.
TCAGAGAGGGGGTAAGAAAGAACTATTCGGAATCCAACCTGATACTATCATCAAACAAACCCATCCTGGCGTTTCCCCCTCAACACCCATCGAGGAGGTCAACCGAGGAACTCACACAGTTGGCAGTTTTATTATTCAGTTATCGTTGCAGCAATTACTAGTCAAGTATAGATAGTCATTCTGATAAAATAAGCAGTGGGCCATTTTAGTTAATCATTCCGTTGTAGTTGCGACACTTACTAGTCAGATACAATTAGCATGAGACAACCCAAAACCCAACAGTTGTTGGTACTTTTATTTAGCCATTCCGTTGTAGTTGCAATATTTACTAGTCAGGTACAATGGTCGCAAGCGACCACTCAAGCAAGCAATTGTTGGCAGTTTTATTTAGCCATTCCCGTTGTAGTTGAAGCTGATTACTAGTCATATCAGATACAAGTCAATTTATAATAGTAAACTTTAGTTATAGTTGTCTATGGTCGAGATACTGTGCTCCAAGTCGTCCATAACCGCGGACACGGCTTTCAGAAAGTTTTAATCCGGCCGGGGTGCACAAATAGCAACACACACACGATCAACCTCGGACAAACCAAATCAAAACCCAACGAGGTCTTCACGACAGAGCAATCACAAGATTCAGAAATATTTCAGGGGGCCACCCCATTGAGTAGACCCGCAACGAAGTAAGCAAGCTCCGAGACGGACTCAAGGTTTGGTAGACGGCTGTGAACGACTGGGAACCCAAAACTAGGCTTGTCGACACCGCGGAATCGTGTCCCGATCCTAAACAGTACAGGTGCTATCTGTCGCACAATTGTAAATACAGTAATAGCATGGCATAAGTACATGATAGTAAATAAAACCTCAAACTAGTTTGTGGTCCCAAGAAATAACACGCAATCAAGCTCTGGCTAAGGGGGGCCCATAATTCCCCATATGTGGATAGCGCGATAAATCAAGGAACAGGTATCAAGTACTCGGGGTCCTACGGGACACAAGTGGGCGGTCGGAAACCAAATGTTATCTATCACCCACCGATGCCTCTGCTTACTTACTTCAATTTTAGTTGTTAGATAGGAATTAAAGTGAACGATAAATAAAGCCGAGATCATCTCCAACATCAACATGCGGCAATACACCAACAACTGTGGCACTTGACGACACGCAACAGCACTTGAGCAAGCGACTACGACACGCAAGGACAACTATCTACCAAACAACAGGTAATAGGAGGTGTCCAAGGCCATATACGCCTGCAAAGGATATCACGGGTACGAAACTAGAGCATCGCAACACAGATAGAAATAGATCAACAGGAGGGAATAAATACTATAAAGTAAGATAGGTAGAAAGGGGGAGATGCTCGCCTGAAAACATTGCTGAAGGTTCAACCAAAGATCGGGGCGAAGCTCACATCAACTCAACGGCCTTATCCGTGAAGAAGCAAAACACTAGAAGAAACACCGGATGCAATATTTAATACAACGGCAGAAGATCGGCATGATGCATGTATGATGGATGTCATGGCCAAGGTGCGATGCAATTAGGTCATATTAAGCGGAACCGGGGTCCCGACAATTAATTAGATGGTTCAAGTTGTTTAGAAAACCCCCGCAATTTAAATGTTGTTTAACAAGGCAAAATATATCACCGGTTCGCTACACAAGTTTAAATGAGGCCAATATAAGGCTAGATTTGCCCGCATATGGGCCCCATATTTAATTATTAGGTGAATTGGCATAAGGCCCCCAAACCACATGACAAGCATGCATGCAAGATGAATGATTAATATGCAACATGTTTTATATTTAGCATTTATAAAATAGGGCTCGAGGAAAGGGTCACACATTAGGGTTCGGCGAACTTGGGGTTCCGGGGTTCGGGGTCGGTCTCAGGGTCCGGATCTGGGTTTCGACGGGATCGTACTCGGCGGGATCGTTCTCGGTGACGGGGTAGATCTTGGCGCATTCGTGGAGACCCTGCCAGGTCCGCGGGTCGGGTCGGACTTGGCGTTCCTTTCGGTTCAGGTCTTGGCGTCCGAGGCAGCGGATTCGCCCTGGGTCGGTGCCGATCTTGTTGTCATGCGGATCTTGTCGGGTCCCACGGGTCGATCTTGCCGTTGCGAGGGTCTTGTCGGGTCCGCGCCATCGCGTCGGTCTCGGCATCCGGGGTGAAGTGCTTGGCGTCCTCGAGGGAGTACTTGGCGTTCCAGCTTCATGTCCGTGTCCACTAGCTTCAGGTTACGACTTCAAGTGTCACGATGATCTTGGATCGATGCCGGGATCTCTAGATGGCTCAAAGGGTTTTCACCGTTGCAACACCGTAATATCCTTGCCATACCGTGAGGATACAAGCAGCAACCAAACATCTTGAGGCCACAAGCTTCAAATTTCTTCAAAGGAGGAGTGACCCCCCTTCAGACGGACGCTCAACACGTGCCGGACAGTGCCGCTACAGGGGGATGGTGAGGCCGCGGGCGAGGCCAGCAAACACGAGTGGAGGCGAACTGCAGCGGGGCGGGGTTTGGCGGAGAAGGTCGATGGGGCGGTGCTGCAAGGCACAGCACGGCCGGATGCTGGCAAGGCGGCGCTCGGGCCGGGCTGCAGCCGAACAGGGGCGGCACGGGGAGGCTATGCTGCTGGCCGGCAGGGAGGCGGGGTGGAGCGGCCGGCGCCGGGGTCGGCAGCGGGCGGAGACGGATGGCGACGGAGGAGGAGGCGGCCGGGCGGCGAGCTCGCGCTCAGGGCGGCGGCGAGGAGGAGGCTCGGGGCGAGGCGGAGGGCCGGAGGCAGAGGCGCAAGGAGGTTGCCGGGGAGGGTCTGGCGACGGAGGGGGCGCGGAGGGGAATGAGCGGGAGGAGAGGAGGGAGCGGCGGCGCGGCGTCCTTGGCGCGGAGCTCGGGGCGGGGCGGACGCAGCGGAGGGGGTGGGGAACGTGGTCGCCGGCGAGGAGGGTGAGGGGCAATCGGCGGTGTATGCGGGGCAGGGGAGGACCGGAGGGGCGCGGGCGGCCGGAGAGGTGGGGGAGGCGCTCGCGGGGGGGACGCTCAGGGAAGGGGGTTGGTCGGAGAGGGCCTGGCGGCGCGGCGAGCGCTCGGGCGCGGGGTGCTGCGCGCGGCGGGGGAGCAGGTTGGAGAGGAGACTGGCCAGGTGGCAGGCTGTGATTGGGTAGGGGAAGGGAAGGTGGTGAGGTGGCTACATGCCATTGGGTGGGGTGATGTGGAGGGGGTGTGGGTAGAATAGGTTGGGTAGGTTATCTGGTAGCTTTAGGATTTAGGGTGGACCGATTATATTTCTGGGGTGGTCGTTCGGGTCGATTCGGCCCGTTCGACTGCCCCACTAAAAATAATTAAACAGTTTATTTATTTTAATCGCACCGTTTGCAAACCGATAGCCGACAACAAAATTATTCCGGAGACCCGGTTTTGCGTTTGAATAAAGACGGGCCGTTTAGAAAACAAAATAGGTTTTTCTGCAAATAGTTTTATGCAAGCAAATGCAAGATGATGACGATGCTCAAATGCAAGGTGGCATGATAACATGAGCATGCGGTCATGTTGATGCAATGCACAAAAACAACGCGATTTTCTAGTAGTGGTTTTTGCGGGATGCCACAATTCGACACCACTGACAATGGATCTCGCCCTCGAGATCCGCCTCATGGTACCGGAAAGAAGGTCGGCGATCTGAATCTTCTCGCTTCATGTAGATCCTCGCGACACCACTAACAAGAGGTCGTTGTCCGTGATCGTCGAGAGAACACTCCGGAAACAAAAGGTCGAAGGTAGAGGTATCAACAATTAAAGCCACCTCTAGCTTCGATGGAAAGAGGGAACCGATGCATTCTCGTCCACTTCAATGTATGTGGCATCCCGCAAAACCACTACTAGAAAATCGCGTTGAATTTGTGCATTGCATCGTCATCATCATGCATTGTTTGCCAAAACTATTTTCGCAACACCCGTTTTGTTTTCTAAAACGCCCCCTATTGATTCAAACATCAAAACCGGGTCCCCGGAATATTTTGGTTTGCCCGATATCGGTTTGCAAAAACCTTGTTTGAAATAAATAAAATATTTAATTTATTTTAGCGGGGCAGTCGGACGGGCCGTAGCGACCCGAACGACCACCCCATGTTTTAAAATCGGTCCACCACCTGCCCCATCTAATCCTACAGCTACCCAGGAATCTACCCTCTCTCAACCTCCACCTCACCCCAACCTATCCAGACACGCCACATCAGCCCATCTCCTCCCCCCACCCAATCCTAGCCCTACACCTAGACCCCCTCTCTCTCACCTTCCCACCCCCACTCCCAGCACAGCACACACTCACGCGCGCGCAGCCCCACCCGGCCCCACACGCGCAGCGCACGCACACACCCACGCACCCCCAGATCTCCCCCACTCCCTCTGCCACGCGGGCCACCCGCGGACCCGACCCTCACCCCGGCCACCCTGGCACCTGGCCCCACCCGCTACTCTCTCTCCTCCACTCGATCCTCTTCCCCGCACCGCAACCATCCCCGCGACCCCGCTCACCCCTCCGTCGGCCCCCTCCTCTCTGGCTCTCTCCGGCGAGCCCCCGCCCAGCGGCCGCCGCTCGCTGCTCCGCCCCCTGCCCCGCTTAGCCTCCGCGTCCTCCCGCGCGCAGCCGGCCCGCGCCGCCGGCCACGGCCTCACCAACCTCGCCGGCCCAGCGCAGCCGCTCGCCCCAGCGCGCGGGCGCGACCGCCGCCAGCATCGCATCTCTCCGCCTCGCCGCCCCGCGGCCGCGGACGGCCACCGCGACCGCGCGCTCGCCAACCCGCCTCCCCCCGAGCTCCGCGACGAACCGCCGCGCTCGAGGTCGCCGCCGCCGGCCCAGGCCCCCTCCTCAGCGCACCTCTCCTGCCTCCGCCGTCAGCCCCGTCGCCGGCGAGCCCGACAGCGCCCCGCCGCCGTTCGCTTCCGGCGAGCCCCTCCGCCTGCGGCCTCCTCCTAGCCCGCGGCCCCGCAAGCACCTCGAGCTCACCTCGCCGCCCCTGTCCGTTCCCCGTCCCAGGCTCCTCGCTGCAGCGAGCCCGTCCACCGAGCTCAGCCGTGGCCGTGCCACCGTCGCCGCCTCCGACCCGAAGCCGCCGTCGACCCCTGTGTGGCCCCGTTTCCAGGCTTCGAAGGCCTCTGGCGCTAAGGGCCCTGCTGGCGTGGATCACCCTTGTCGCCTACTCCTGTGGCCAAGCTCGCCTTTGCCCTCATCCGCGGGTACCGACCGAATCCACAAGGTGTCGGATCCGAAGACCGCCTCCTCTGTTTTTGGACCCCAAGGTCGTCAACGTGGAACAACAAGAACGACGAATCGATGCAAGCTCTACTTCACGGTATGACAAGTTCGTCACACGGACGCAAACCCCGGCGCGACAAGTGCTTCTTCCCCGACCCAAGGTCGACGAGAACCGGGACGCCAAGCTCTCCGCCGTGGAGCAACAAGACCGACTAACTGACCCGACGATCGCGGATGCGACAAGATCATCTCGCGGACAACAAGTACTTCGCCCCGGACATCGAGGCCGGAACGACGAGTACTCCTTCCCCGGACGCCGAGCCCGTACCCGGCAAACGCCAAGAACCACCCCCAAGATCACCTCGCCAAGGTCTTCATCGAGAACGCCGAGAACCTCCCCCCGAGCAGAAGGTCCGGAGCTCTGCTTCATAGAACGCCAAGTACCCCAAAGACCCGGATGCGCCAAGACCCTAACCCCCGGAGCCCGAGAACGGAACCGTCGAGCCCTGGACCCTGTCGAACCCTGGACCCCGAGACCAACCCCGAACCCCCAGAGCTCAAGATCGTCGAGCCCCCTCTGATGTGTGACCCTTTTCCTCGAACCCTATTTTATACATAATAACAACTGTTGCATATAAATTGTTCATGCATGCATCCATATTATGTGGTTTGGGGGCCTTATGCCGATTCACCTAATAATTACATATGGGGCCCATATGCGGGTAAATCTAGTCTCATATCGGCCTCATTTAAACTTGTGTAGCGAACCGGTATCTTATATTGCCTTGTTCAAACAACATTTAATATGCGGGGTAGCTAAATAACTGGAACCACCAACTAATTGTCGGAACCCCGGTTCCGCTTAATATTGACCTAATTGCATCGCACCTTGCCATGTCATCCATCATGCATGCATCATGCCGATCTTCCGCCGTTTTATTAAATATTGCATCCGGTGTTTCTTCTAGTGTTTTGCTTCTTCCCGGATAAGGCCGTTGAGTTGATGTGAGCTTCGCCCCGATCTTCGGTTGAACCCTTCGACAATGTTTTCAGGCGAGCATCTCCCCCTTTCTACCTATCTTACTTTTATAGTCTTTATTCCCTCCTGTTGATCTATTGCTATCTGTGTTGCGATGCTTTAGTTTCCGTACCTGTGATATCCCTTGCAGCCCTATATTGCCTTGGACACACCCTATTACCTGTTGTTTGGTAGATAGTTGGACTTGCGCGCCGTAGATGCTTGCTCAAGTGCCGATGTGTGTCGTCATATGCCACAGCTGTTGATGTATTGCCGCATGTTGTTGTTGGAGATGATTCTAGTTTTACTTATCGTCACTTTAATTTCTGTTTAACAACTAAAATTGAAATAAGCAGAGGCATCGGTGGGTGATAGATAACATTTGGTTTTCCGAACGCCCACTTGTGTCCCGTAAGACCCCGAGTACTTGATTCCTGTTCCTTGATTTTTCGCGCTATCCACATCCGGGAGGTATATGGGACCCCCCTCAGCCAGAGCTTGATTCCGTCTTATTTCTTGGGGCCACAAACTAGTTTGGGGCTTTATTACTATCCTGTACTTATGCCATGTTTTACTGCTTTATTTACGATTGTGCGAGGAGCACACTGTACTGTTTAGGATGCGGAGTGATTACGCGGTATCGACAAGCCCAGCCACACTTTCGGGTTCCCAGTCGTTTACAGCCATTGGCGCAGACCTTGAGGCCGTCTCGGAGCTTGCCTACTCCGTTGCGGGTTCTACTCAAAGGGGTGGCCCCCTGAAATATTTCTGAATCCTGTGATTGCTTTGTCGTGAAAGCCTCGTTGGGTTTTGATTTGGTTTTTCCGAGGTTGATCGAGTGTGTGTTGCTATTGGTGCACCCCGGCCGGGTAAAACTTTCTGAAAGCCGTGTCCGCGGATATGGACGACTTGGAGCACAGTTTCTCGATCATAGACAAGCATAACTAAAGTTTACTGCTATAAATTTGACTTATAATGACTAGTAATCAGCTTCACTATAACGGAATGGCTAATTAATACTGCCCACAATTGCTTGCTTGTGTCGTCGCTTGCGACCATCGTACCTGACTAGTAAGTATTGCAACTACAACAAAATGGCTGAATAAAAGTACCAACAGCTGCTGGGTTTTGGGTTATCCCATGCTAATTGTACCTGACTAGTAAGTGTTGCCACTATAACGGAATGATTAACCAAAAGTGCCCACTGCTTATTTTATCAGGATGATTATCTATACCTGACTAGTAACTACTGTAACGATAACTGAATAAATAAAACTGCCAACTGTGTGAGTTCCTCGGTTGACTTCCTCGTTTGGTTTCGAGGGGGACACACCAGGATGGGTTTGTTTGGTGTTAGCTTCAGGTTGGATCCGGATAGATCATTCTCACCCCTCTCTGATAACCGCCAGTTGTATCGAGTCTCTATAGGTTGTTTAGTGCCTGCTGCCGCTGCCGCTCAGTCCACCATACCTATGTAGGCGAGGACCGCCGAATTCTAGCCTCGCCGTGTACTGGCCTCAGTACTGACGCTCCTTCTTTTCCCTTTGCCCTTTGTCGGCACCCCTTTTGTTTAAGCAGGTTTTGAGATCGACGCCGTTAGCAGGGTTACCCTTCCGGCTTGGCCTGGGCAGGGTTATGGACGCCATTGGTTATTCTTCAGGGCTCTTAGCCCCATTTGCATCTTGTCCGTAGTCGGACGCTCTATCGTTTTCAAGGTGATTTGGATCTTTGTACATTATATCTGTATTCTTGACTCTTTGAGTCGCTGTTATATATATCTGTTCTGTGGGTCCCATCGAGGACTGTTGTGTAATGTTATTACTTCGTTTTCCACCCGCACGAAAGTGCCTGGTGGGCACCTTTGAATCGTTTCTATGCGGGTTTGGCGAATTTTGCTCAAACTTGCATAGGTCCGATTCTGAGGGTGTTACAATGTACAAAAGCGAATAGAAAGGGTAGTCGGCATGGGGGCCAATCCATCACGCACCCAAACTATTACTCCGCACAATCAGTGGAAAAGCTTGCAACCATTCTCGGAATCAGACTGAAGATCTCGACAAGCGAGGTTCGGAAACAAAGGAGTGATGCAGTCTCTGCATCGGATCTGGCGTAGAGGATGTCGTCGCGTCGGAAAACACCGGAAGGCACCAACAAGGAATAAAGAATGGTAACACCGTAGACGGATTCCTCAGGCAGCTTGAACACCGGATGGTAGAACACCGTTATCAGAGAAGGAAGCGAAACCCTGAAGGTACGACGGAAACCCAACCACGAGAATTCCTGGACTCGAAGAAAAAGAAGAGAGCAGATTTAAAACGCGTAGAGATAAGAGGAGAATAGCAGAGGGGTAAGAAGTAAAATCAGACATAATCAGAATTATCCAACCGATTTTTAAAAATAGTTTTGACACTCTACTTTGGCCGTTAGCTAGGGTATCCTACAGGCTGGACTTGTGGGGTATCGCAACTGCTGAGCTCTGATACCACTCTGTAACACCCTCAGAATCGGACCTATGCAAGTTTCAGCGATTCCCGCCAAACCCGCATAGAAACGATTCAAAGGTGCCCACCAGGCACTTTCGTGCGGGTGGAAAACGAAGTAATAACATTACACAACAGTCCTCGATGGGACCCACAGAACAGATATATATACAACACGACTCCATGAGTCAAAATACAGATATAATATACAAAGATCCAAATCACCTGTAAAATGATAGAGCGTCCGACTACGGACAAGATGCAAATGGGGCTAAGAGCCCTGAAGAATAACCAATGGCGTCCATAACCCTGCCCAGGCCAAGCCGGAAGGGTAACCCTGCTAACGACGTCGATCTCAAAACCTGCTTAAACAAAAGGGGTGCCGACCAAGGGCAAAGGAAAAAGAGGAGCGTCAGTACTGAGGCCAGTACACGGCGAGGATAGAGTTCGGTGGTCCTCGCCTACATAGGTATGGTGGACTGAGCGGCAGTGGCAGAATGCACTAAACAACCTATAGAGACTCGATACAACTGGCGGCTATCAGAGAGGGGGGTAAGAAAGAACTATTCGGAATCCAACCTGATACTATCATCAAACAAACCCATCCTGGCGTTTCCCCCTCAACACCGATCGAGGAGGTCAACCGAGGAACTCACACAGTTGGCAGTTTTATTTATTCAGTTATCGTTGCAGCAATTACTAGTCAAGTATAGATAGTCATTCTGATAAAATAAGCAGTGGGCCATTTTAGTTAATCATTCCGTTGTAGTTGCGACACTTACTAGTCAGATACAATTAGCATGAGACAACCCAAAACCCAACAGTTGTTGGTACTTTTATTTAGCCATTCCGTTGTAGTTACAATATTTACTAGTCAGGTACAATGGTCGCAAGCGACCACTCAAGCAAGCAATTGTTGGCAGTTTTATTTAGCCATTCCTGTTGTAGTTGAAGCTGATTACTAGTCATATCAGATACAAGTCAATTTATAACAGTAAACTTTAGTTATAGTTGTCTATGATCGAGATACTGTGCTCCAAGTCGTCCATAACCGCGGACACGGCTTTCAGAAAGTTTTAACCCGGCCGGGGTGCACAAATAGCAACACACACACGATCAACCTCGGAAAAACCAAATCAAAACCCAACGAGGTCTTCACGACAGAGCAATCACAAGATTCAGAAATATTTCAGGGGGCCACCCCATTGAGTAGACCCGCAACGAAGTAAGCAAGCTCCGAGACGGACTCAAGGTTTGGGTAGACGGCTGTGAACGACTGGGAACCCAAAACTGGGCTTGTCGACACCGCGGAATCGTGTCCCGATCCTAAACAGTACAGGTGCTATCTGTCGCACAATTGTAAATACAGTAATAGCATGGCATAAGTACAGGATAGTAAATAAAACCTCAAACTAGTTTGTGGCCCCAAGAAATAAGACGGAATCAAGCGCTGGCTAAGGGGGGCCCATAATTCCCCATATGTGGATAGCGCGATAAATCAAGGAACAGGTATCAAGTACTCGGGGTCCTACGGGACACAAGTGGGCGGTCGGAAACCAAATGTTATCTATCACCCACCGATGCCTCTGCTTACTTACTTCAATTTTAGTTGTTAGACATGAATTAAAGTGAACGATAAATAAAGCCGAGATCATCTCCAACATCAACATGCGGCAATACACCAACAACTGTGGCACTTGACGACACGCAACAGCACTTGAGCAAGCGACTACGACACGCAAGGCCAACTATCTACCAAACAACAGGTAATAGGAGGTGTCCAAGGCCATATACGGCTGCAAAGGATATCACGGGTACGAAACTAGAGCATCGCAACACAGATAGCAATAGATCAACAGGAGGGAATAAATACTATAAAAGTAAGATAGGTAGAAAGGGGGAGATGCTCGCCTGAAAACATTGCCGAAGGTTCAACCAAAGATCGGGGCGAAGCTCACATCAACTCAACGGCCTTATCCGTGAAGAAGCAAAACACTAGAAGAAACACCGGATGCAATATTTAATACAACGGCAGAAGATCGGCATGATGCATGTATGATGGATGTCATGGCCAAGGTGCGATGCAATTAGGTCATATTAAGCGGAACCGGGGTCCCGACAATTAATTAGATGGTTCAAGTTGTTTAGAAAACCCCCCGCAATTTAAATGTTGTTTAACAAGGCAAAATATATCACCGGTTCGCTACACAAATTTAAATGAGGCCAATATAAGGCTAGATTTGCCCGCATATGGGCCCCATATTTAATTATTAGGTGAATTGGCATAAGGCCCCCAAACCACATGACAAGCATGCATGCAAGATGAATGATTAATATGTAACAGGTTTTATATTTAGCATTTATAAACTAGGGCTCGAGGAAAGGGTCACACATTAGGGTTCGGCGAACTTGGGGTTCCGGGGTTCGGGGTCGGTCTCAGGGTCCGGATCTGGGTTTCGACGGGATCGTACTCGGCGGGATCGTTCTCGGTGACGGGGTAGATCTTGGCACATTCGTGGAGACCCTGTCAGGTCCGCGGGTCGGGTCGGACTTGGCGTTCCTTTCGGTTCGGGTCTTGGCGTCCGAGGCAGCGGATTTGCCCTGGGTCGGTGCCGATCTTGTTGTCATGCGGATCTTGTCGGGTCCCACGGGGTCGATCTTGCCGTTGCGAGGGTCTTGTCGGGTCCGCGCCATCGCGTCGGTCTCGGCATCCGGGGTGAAGTGCTTGGCGTCCTCGAGGGAGTACTTGGCGTTCCAGCTTCATGTCCGTGTCCACTAGCTTCAGGTTACGACTTCGAGTGTCGCGATGATCTTGGATCGATGCCGGGATCTCTAGATGGCTCGAAGGGTTTTCACCGTTGCAACACCGTAACATCCTTGCCATACCATGAGGATACAAGCAGCAACCAAACATCTTGAGGCCACAAGCTTCAAATTTCTTCAAAGGAGGAGTGACCCCCCTTCAGACGGACGCTCAACACGTGCCGGACACTGCCGCTACAGGGGGATGGTGAGGCCGCGGGCGAGGCCAGCAAACACGAGTGGAGGCGAGCTGCAGCGGGGCGGGGTTTGGCGGAGACGGATGGCGACGGAGGAGGAGGCGGCCGGGCGGCGAGCTCGCGCTCAGGGCGGCGGCGAGGAGGAGGCTCGGGGCGAGGCGGAGGGCCGGAGGCAGAGGCGCAAGGAGGTTGCCGAGGAGGGTCTGGCGACGGAGGGGGCGCGGAGGGGAACGAGCGGGAGGAGAGGAGGGAGCGGCGGCGCGGCGTCCTTGGCGCGGAGCTCGGGGCGGGGCGGACGCAGCGGATGGGGTGGGGAACGCGGTCGCCGGCAAGAAGGGTGAGGGGCAAGCGGCGGTGTATGCGGGGCAGGGGAGGACCGGAGGGGCGCGGGCGGCCGGAGAGGTGGGGGAGGCGCTCGCGGGGGGGGGGGGGGGACGCTCAGGGAAGGGGGTTGGTCGAAGAGGGCCTGGCGGCGCGGCGAGCGCTCGGGCGCGGGGTGCTGCGCGCGGCGGGGGAGGAGGTTGGAGAGGAGACTGGCCAGGTGGCAGGCTGTGATTGGGTAGGGGAAGGGAAGGTGGTGAGGTGGCTACATGCCATTGGGTGGGGTGATGTGGAGGGGGTGTGGGTAGAATAGGTTGGGTAGGTTATCTGGTAGCTTTAGGATTTAGGTTGGACCGATTATATTTCTGGGGTGGTCGTTCGGGTCGATTCGGCCCGTTCGACTGCCCCACTAAAAATAATTAAACAGTTTATTTATTTTAATCGCACCGTTTGAAACCGATAGCCGACAACAAAATAATTCCGGAGACCCGGTTTTGCGTTTGAATAAAGACGGGTCGTTTAGAAAACAAAATAGGTTTTTCTGTAAATAGTTTTATGCAAGCAAATACAAGATGATGACGATGCTCAAATGCAAGGTGGCATGATAACATGAGCATGCGGTCATGTTGATGCAATGCACAAAAACAACGCGATTTGATTTTCTAGTAGTTGTTTTTGCGGGATGACACACCCCCGCCGCCACCAAGTTCGCCGCGCCGCCTCCGCCTCTGGCCCCTGCCTCCAATATTGCCGTGCCGCCTGTTGTGGCTCCCCCGCTTGAGGAGTCTGTTGTCCTTGGGCGACCCTTGCAGGGCCAATCCGGCGACGAGATAGTTGAGGAGTCTGCCGTTCTTCCGCCACACTTGCAGGGGCAGGGCCAATCCGGCGACCACATTGAGATTGTTGAGGAGTGTGCCGTCCCTCCGCGACACTTGGGCCAATCCGGCAACCACGTTGTGGTCGATGTGGAGGCGCTCAATTCAGGCTTCAGGTAAATCCTGATTCTTTGCGTCAAGGAACCTTGTTTATTTTTCTCTCATGGGAAAAACAATTTGATTTACATACCTGTCAGACTCTCATCCATATTTTCTTCAGACTTGAGTGCTTGTGGCTAGTAATTTCTTTCTTCACAGTAGGACAAATATATCAATTTTTTTAGGAGTTTGCAATGCTCAAGATCCTTGGTTCTCCCTGGAACAATATTTTTCTTAAGTAGACATTACGAAGATTGCAGATGTTGTGACAAAAAACACTGGAGAATTGCTTGTTATGCTTGTTCAGTACGTTGAAGAGTAGGAGTTCAAATGCTAATCCTTTACTATTACACTGACAGTGAGTACAATCGATTCCTGGATCATATGACCGATGCTCTCAATTCTGCAATCGAGTCCAGAAACCTTCAGCCTCTCGAAGCACTTATGTCTCGACTTGAGACGATGGTTCTCCTTGTTCATTCAAATTTACCACCTGATCAACAGGCTGATTTCATTCGAAGACTCCATGTTCCTCAACCAGAGTTGGCTGCTCCTGTCCGTACTCGTCGTATGTGGAAGACTTTCTTCGCTTCGGCTCTTTTATCGGCAGCATCACATGCCATGGTCTGCTGGCTGACTGGCTCACAACAGAAGAAATTGAATGCCCAGGACCGGAAAAGAAACAGCCAAGTCCCAGCTCTCTATTAAGATCATGGGCTTTACTCAAAATTGTAGTGCCTTTCGTACTTTGCTTTGCACTCACTCTGCTCAATGCACTTCTCATAAAGAAGGAAAAGAAACTTCTCAGGCTGAAGCAAAATGAGATCGGCAACCTTTGGGTAAACAGTGCAGCTAAGAGCGGATTTTTTGGAAGCAAAGACTTCCCCAGGTCCATCTTCGTCTTCCCACCTTGGGCAAGCCACATGATCTCATTTGGTATTGAGATGCTCGGAGCTCTGTTACTGCTATGGAGATACGGATACTGGGAAGGAGATGTCACAGATAGCTGACCAACATTGCTTTAGCGCTAGTGATTCTGCTGCAGCTTGTCACTTAAACTGTACAATTTAGCTCTAGTGATTCTTGCTGTAGCCTACACTTATGACTGTTCAGTTGTTTGGTTAAATACGTTTACTCTCCTAGTTCATGATAGCATGATTGTCAATGTTGGAGACTTAAGTTGTAGGAAATGAAAGGTATGAGACTGCATTTTAGAATACGTCAACGGATTTATATTCAACTTTTCGCTTTCAATTTGACTATAGATATAAGGTTTAAAAACATTTACCTCACTTTTTTTGAAAAAAGAAAAATTGATCTCATTCTCACAAATGAACATGTACAAATCCCTACGAAATATTTCAACGGTTGACTCAAACACTGTACATAAATAAATTAGAGAAATGATATAAAAGGTATAGTCAGAACCTAAAATATACATTGGTCTGAGAGACAAAACATAGGGAAATGAGGTGCTATATCATGAGGCATAACACACTAAGTGTTTACGGAGGTAAGTGCACAAAATAATATCAATCAAAAGCAGTCCTGACAGATCTGGCTACGCATGTGTGTGGCTACAAATTAATATCAGTTTCAGCAGGTTAGAATGTGCTTATGCCTTTTAATGCCATCTTCTTCTTTTGGTGAAAAGATAAGTTTTTACTGCATTACGCAAATAAAAACTGATAATCACAAAACTACCTACCTGAATCAGATCTTCCGGTGCTTTATTACAGTTCCTGTGCATAACAGTCTGCTCAGAATACCACAGGCCAACAACAGCAACTACATCAACGTTCTGCACATATTCAGTTTATAAGTACATCTACAGGATAAGAATTTAAATTTAGAGTGAAAACTAAACATTTTGTAGTAACTGAAGGCTAATATGGTACTCATGATAGCTTCGGTTTTTTTAGAAGTATACACACCTTACATTAAAGCACGAGACTGAAATTGTATGCAATTGACTAACAAGGCTTGCTTGCTGGTATAGTATTATTTTTTTAGATCTATAAAAGAAAGTTGCTTTCATTTTAGACTTCTAAGGCAGTGCTACTGCTCTGATCTGATCCCCACTGGTGAGCCACCCCATCCCCA
Source organism: Avena atlantica (assembly GCA_910589765.1). Lineage (NCBI taxonomy): Eukaryota > Viridiplantae > Streptophyta > Magnoliopsida > Poales > Poaceae > Avena > Avena atlantica. Next base: position 385,591,409 of record OU342738.1, read on the forward strand.
TTGTATCTACCATACCTGGGACCTGGGAGGCAGTGCCCCTGCTCTGATCTGAATCCCCCATCGGTTAACCATCCCCCATACTGATTCTTCAAAATCTGTATGAGCTTTCTCTCCACTGAAGTTTCTGATTTATTAGGTTTTCGCTCGACGGGATGGATTTGCTGGGCTGGTTCATCCATCCTCATCGCCGGGTGGTACGCACATGCTGGACGGAACTAATCTTGAGCCTTCAGGTCAGTCCAAGTTTTCCCCAATCCATGTCGTCATGTACTGAGTTCCTCTGTTGATTTTTTCTTTTCTCTCATGCTGATTTAGTTACGGATGACTATGTATGCCACGGTTAGTTCTCCGATTTCAAAATTACATACGCTGTTAATACATTCTTGGGTTTAATGGCATAATTAGATATATGCTACATTTAGTATAGTCATCGGCAGGTTCATATATGGTCACCTTCAAAACATCAAGACCTTGACATCGGCTTTCTCTCCAGCGTATTTGTAAGGATGAGCACTCTGAAAAAGACTCAGGCATACTTTATTTCTTTATCCGTGAATAGTTAGATAAATAAGTACTCTGAATGTGCATTGCTGAAAATATCAGAGCCTTCAGTTCAGTGTTGAAACTCTCCTGCAAGAGAGGATAATGGTGTAGACTAATGAATAACCTAAATGAGAAAACAAACTATGTTGGAAAATGAGTGTAGGCTAATGAATAACCTAAATGGGAAAACAAACTATGTTGGAAAATGAGTGTTAGTAACATACAGTACTGGTACATAGTGAAAGAACTCTAGTACGCTGTAGCACCGGTCAGTACACTTAATGATATATAGAAGACTCAAACCAGGTAATGCTTCTAGCTTTGCACAACCATTTAATTCCGTGATACAGAAGATGGGGTATGAAAAGAAGGATCGATTTTGGTGATGAAGATAACAACAAATTCCACAGGTTTAATGCACTTAAAAAATGTAGTTCACTATTAATCACCGCCTTGCTGCCACTGCCTCCTTCCTTTCTTTTGATGGAAGAATTATGGTGACTAAGGCCATCCTTAGCTCTCTACCCACTTTTTACCTCTCCACTCTCAAACTTGCGGATGGAGCCATTGAAATTGTGGACAAAGGTAGAAGAATTGGTGTGTGGGGTAAATCGGATAATTGGTAAATCGGATAATTCCAAATTTCCAATAGACCCAAATCCTTGGTGGCTTGGGACCTAGTGTATAGGCCAAAATCGGAAGGTAGTCTGGGTATTACTAACGTTGCTGCACACAATGAGGCTCTCCTTATAAATTTTTACACAAATTTTTCAATAAGAAGAACATTCCCTGGGTCCATTTAATTTGGAAGAGCTATAATAATTCCACTCCGCAAGCCACCAATATTGCTAGCTCCTTCTGGTGGAGAGACATTGTCAAACTTTGTTTGAAGTTCAAAAGGATTGCCTCATGCTCGATTGCTTCTGGTGACACTGCCCTCTTCCGGAGTGACAATTGGACTTCTGATGCCCTCATGACAAGGCTCCCTTGGCTACACTCATTCTCTGTTGATAAACTTGCTTCAGTGAAGAATTTTCTTGACCTGGACGACCCTTTTGAGGCTCTCCTTATAAATTTTTACACAAATTTTTCAATAAGAAGAACATTCCCTGGGTCCATTTAATTTGGAAGAGCTATAATAATTCCACTCCGCAAGCCACCAATATTGCTAGCTCCTTCTGGTGGAGAGACATTGTCAAACTTTGTTTGAAGCTCAAAAGGATTGCCTCATGCTCGATTGCTTCTGGTGACACTGCCCTCTTCCGGAGTGACAATTGGACTTCTGATGTCCTCATGACAAGGCTCCCTAGGCTACACTCATTCTCTGTTGATAAACTTGCTTCAGTGAAGAATTTTCTTGACCTGGACGACCCTTTTGAGGCTTTCCATCTCCCGCTGTCCGCCCAAGCCTTTGAGGAGTTCCACGAGTTCAATTATCTTATAAACCAGACCAGGTCCTCTCGGAATGCTGATGGAAAGGACCTATGGTCCTAGTTGGGGCACTTGTTTCTCCGCCAAGAAGATATACAAGTTAACCTTCGAACACATTCAGGCCCCAACCTTCTCTCCATGGATCTGGAAATCAAAATGCAGTCCGAGGATTAAATCATTCTTCTAGCTTCTCGCTAATGACCGCCTAAAAACCAAGGATATGCTCATAAGGAAAAGCTTTACACTCAACGACAACGGTGTCTGCCACCTCTGGATGATGGTTTGTTAGAAACCAGGGACCATTTCTGGAGCTGTAATTTCAGTACAAGTTGCTGGCAATCTATCCACATCACTCATGAAGAAAACCTTGAACTCCCTGAGATGATTGCCACTGCCTGAGGCAATTTTAGGAGGCCTTTCTTCTTTGAAGCGTCTGCCACTGCCACCTGGAATTTATGGAAGCAACGGAATGCTCTCATTTTTGACAATGTAACACCATCTGTTAGAGGTTGGTCCTTTTATTCCTTCTTTCTTATAGAATGAAGGATGACCTTAACACCCCCCCCCCCCCCCCCCCTCTCTCTCTCTGGTTATGCCCTGGGCTAGGCCTTTTGTACATTTCCTCCTTTCCTCCATTCTTGTACGTATTTTATCTCTAATAAAAAATTTACTGTCGGAGCCTCCACTACTGTTTTCAGTTCAAAACATATAATTCCCTAATATTTCTCTTAAGTAGTTAACAACAGATTCCACTGGGCTAGGCCTTTTGTACATTTCCTCCTTTCCTCCATTCTTGTACGTATTTTATCTCTAATAAAAAATTTACTGTCGGAGCCTCCACTACTGTTTTCAGTTCAAAACATATAATTCCCTAATATTTCTCTTAAGTAGTTAACAACAGATTCCACTGGGCTAGGCCTTTTGTACATTTCCTCCTTTCCTCCATTCTTGTACGTATTTTATCTCTAATAAAAAATTTACTGTCGGAGCCTCCACTACTGTTTTCAGTTCAAAACATATAATTCCCTAATATTTCTCTTAAGTAGTTAACAACAGATTCCACTGGTATGATACACTTCCATACTGCAGTTTACCTTATAGTCCCCTAATGTTTTTCTTAATGCAGGTCAATTAGCAAAAGTGATGAATCCAGCGAAGTCAACATTTTGGACAAGGATTCAACAAATCAACGTCCTACTAGGTAAATCTTAGCATCCTCAGACATTTATAACAACCAACTTGAGTACTACCTCTATTCCGGTTTATAAGGCAAATAGGTAGTTCGAGAAAATAGTTTGACCATAAATTTGGTCAACAAAATACAACTATATTTAACAAAAATTATACCATTAGATTCATATTCAAAATACGCTTCCGATGGTATAATTTTTATGACATATGATTCATATATTGTTGACCAAATTTACAGTCAAAATATTTTCTCAAAATTCGTATTAGCCCTATAATCCGGAATGGAGGGAGTACGCATCCCATATGCTTTTCCCTTTAACCACCCCTATTTAATAACTAAACAATTGAAGAAAACTTGAAATTATGTCAAACAAATAGAAGTAAGAGTGGCTGTATTTCTACTCAAACCATCTTACCAACAGCGCTCCAAATGCAGTTCTCACGTCATATTCTTGCAGCAATCCAAACATCACAAAGTTCATCTCGGAAGAGGTAGAGAAATGTCAATGTCACTAATTGCAGGTACTACTATTTATCACACCGAAAACCAGCACTTCCAGATCCACATGCTTGCCATACTAGCAGTTAATGCGTTGCTAACAATGCTGCAACTTTGCCTTTCGCGACTTCAGTTACCTATATTATGTTACATTTGTCCATGGTAACATTGGACATGTATAGTTTCTTCTTCAACTTTTATTCAGGACCCGCTTGATGAAATACACATAATTAGCAACTTTACTATGCTGGTGTTTCTAAAAATACAAACTCTCGCAACAACGTTGTATTTACATTCTTGGGTTACCTCTGGTTTTTGTATGCAACAATTCTGGAATTATTTTTCCTTCAGAGTTGTGCCAAGATTTAGGAGGCCGATACATATCATGTGATGGTGTTCAGCTTCAACTTTCTAAGTTTATGTTTCCTATTGCAATGGAAAAACTAAATGCTCATGTATACTCCTCCCTGGGATGCTCAAGTTTGACAAATTACGGGGCCTGATGTGTTTCTAATCTGGAGGTATATATTTCTAGTAGTAGATAGATAACAAAACTAGACTGTTACTACATCTTGATTCTTGAAACCAGGAGCTTGATTTGATAGCAAGGACACATATAGGAAATTTTCAAACAGGCCACGGAGGTAATATCTGTCGTGAGCTATGCTAGTGGTAGAGAACAGGCCGACCACTCGGTCGCTCCAGTCCTGATCCGTCGGCTTCATGTATCCCGTGGACTTCCCTTTGTAGTCGTTGATGGGAAGCTCTCCCTTGGCGCGAAGAGCCTCCTGGTTGGCCAGTAGAAACCTGACATGGTCTGCTCTCAACATAGAGTCTCGACCGTAGCCTGGCTTCCTGGCTTCGTGGTACCCGGCGGCTCGCTGGTAGAAAACCAGCGCGCTGTGAAGCTCGTTACGGTCCATGTGGAACTCCGCTAGCTCGGAGCAGGTGATGGCCGCCAGCCATAGGTCGCCTTTGCTGACGAACAAGGGCAGGGCCTCGTCCAGCGCCAGCTTCGTGGCGAGGAAATCCTCCAGGCTCCTGTCCTCGATCTCAGAATAGCATTTCGCCGAACGGAGGAGCGCCGATCCTGTACTCAGCTCGCGTCCCGTCTACATCCATCGAATTTACAGCGGTCATGATCAGTTAAAATAAGCATTCCCAATGAATGAATGAATGCAGCAAAGTAAAGCAACCCAACCTTGCGGCAATATGCAGCTAGCTCGCCATATGCCAGTGCCGCGTTTCTCCCTAATTAAGGGGCAAGAAGAGGCGATCGGTAAGTGATTGCATACTGACAGTCAAAAGAAAAAAGAAAAAAGTAAATGCACACTGCAAATTAGCAGTAGTAATACTAGTACAGTAGTAGTACTTACAGCTTCCGGCTTGGGCGTAGAAGAAAGCCGCGTAGTGTAAATCTTTGTAGGCGGCGAAGCTGGTCCCACCACCGCTCCTGGACCTGTCCAAGAGCCGGTCGCCGCACGCCTCGTCGCTCTCTCCCTCTTCCTTTATCTTCTTCCATACCGCCGCCTCCTCGTAGAGCTCCTTCTTGCATCCATCCTCATCGTCCTCCTCCTCCTCCTCCTCACCGTCGCAGAGCTCCACCTGCGCTTTTCTGCTATCCCCCTTCTCCTCCGCCTCGCAAGGCGGGATCGGCTCGTAGCCGCGGCGGCGGTTGTAACAGCGGCGAAACAACGATGTTACCATCCCGACTGCATGGCAGCCTGAGCGGACCATGGCGGCTGCCTTTGGGGTTGAGATCGATCGAGTTTGGATTGAGATTTTCTCTTCTTTTTCGACGGGTGCCTGGATCTGGATCCTGGACGCATATGTAGGCCCCTGACCCTGGGCTTCGAACCTGTTCCACCGACCCGGGTTCGAGTCCGACACGAACAAGAAAAAGCGTCCTCCCAGCACTGTCTCTCCTCGAGTACCAGCATTTTTTACTTAACGTGAAATCTATTTCTTGCCTGGGCACGCGTTTGTGTTCCACGGTGCTCACATTTCACGGACGTCCGATCGCGCGATCGAGTGGCAAGGATGATGTGAAGCGGCGCAACCAGAAAAAAACTTGATACTCCCTCTGATTCATATTACTTGTCGCAGAAATAGATGTATCTAGCACTAAAACATGTCTAGATACATCAATTTCTGAGACAAGTAATATGGATCTGAGGGAGTAGTAGTTCCTTGATTGTTCAGTGCCCCTCGACAGTTTCTTTTCCTCTCTCCCCATTGCCCTGCACCCTCTCTCCCTCGTCGAGCTATACTCGATCTCCACCTCTAAATTGGCCTCTTCGGCGACGAGCGGTCCAGCGGGAAGCCCTGGGGACGGATGCCCGGGAGAATCCTAGCTACGCCGTCGTTCAGGTCTGCCTCGACGTACGCGAAGCAGGGCTCCATCATCATCACCCAAGGGGCGATGCGGTTGGTTGGGCCGGCCTGAGAGCAGAGGACGCCAGGGAACATCGTCGACCATGTCTTGATTACTCAATACTGTGCGGTGAGCACCTTGTTCTCCATATCCTATCTACTTTTACCACCGCATGTAGTCGCGTCGGCGTTATCACAGCGGAGCTGCCTAGTCGTACCATCTTTGGTTCTGCTGTAGTGTCCATGTGCATCCCTAGATGCTCATGTGTACAGCAGGGGCCATGGATATGTTGATCCCTTAAAATCCCAGTGAAATTTCTTTTCCACTACTTTTTGCTCATGTACAGCAGGGCTACGGTGTAGATCCCCTGAGATTGAACTCTTTTTTTTTTGCGGGTACTCATGTACAACAGGTGGGCATGGATGTGTTGATACCATTGAAATCAAAATTTTGGAAGTACTAGGTTGCTCGTGTACATCAGGGGTCATGGGAGTGTAGAAGCCATAGTTACATGTACATAAAGCGTTGTTAGATTTTTAGTCAGCAGTCATTTGTTACATGCATGGAGTTTTTGCTCTCCATTTTTTGTTCTCTGAAGTTCTTGTCTTAGGGGATGGTGCTATTTGTGTTTTGTGTCATAAGAATGTAAATACCATGTTCAAATTAGCATTAATACTGGCACTATTTCATATTTTAGCATGTACTATCATGTTCAAATTAGCACTATTTTGTGGCATTTTTAGATGAAGGGGCAGTAGTACATCTTAGCATGTAATTTCTGTGTATAGACTATTAGGGTAATTTCTGTGTATAGACTATTAGGGGCTGTTTGGTTCAGGGGTATCCTTCAGGGGATGAGGATATCCCCAACCACTTGGTTAAGGATAGTCATTTTTCTTGTTTAGTTGGAACCATGAAATATTGTTGATGTTAGCCAAAATTTTGTTTGGTTGAAGAGATAAAAAGTGGACGGATGTTGTGATAGCCTTTGTTAGTTCGTGGGGTGAGATGGCCCATCTATGCAATTTTACCTTGTTCTTGAAGTATTATAAACAAAAAATAGATGTTATAACAAATTATTCACAAATAATCAAAGATGTTTTTACTGAACGAGAATGTATGACAATCCTATATAGTACACAACGATGGGTATATACTCCGGTATTCAGTTTGTACTAGCATCGCTGAATCCATTTGATAATCTGAAGCAAAAACGCCTGCAAGCCTGGACAAACTATATGCTCAGAGTCAGAGATAGTATAGAGGAGAGAGACGAGTAGAAGAAATTGCCACCTCCGTGAAGCTGAAAAAATGAGGGAATAGGTGAGAGAAGTGGCGAGCGTCAGATGTGGTGCCTCCGGAGCTCGCTCCTCTCGACCATCTCGCAGTTCCCCGAGAGAGTAGCTCATGTTGCCGCCGCTACCTCGATCTAGAGGAACGGAAGAAGAGAAACCTCCACGGCCTCGTCACCCTCTCCTCGACCCATGCTGCCTCGTCGTCCTCCCAAACCTCCCGGCCTCCTTGCCCCTCCCTGACCTCCTCTGCCTCCGCAACCTCTGCTGCCTCGACGCCCGGCCCTCCCCGACCACGTCATACTCCTCATTCCCCTGACTCCGACCGGGAAATTGAGTCGAGCCAAGAGGAATCAGCCCTTCTATGAGCATGGAATACAGGGGCCGTCGTCTCTACCCTCCCGCCGTCGCACCTCGATTTGCCTCCGCCGCATGTGGTTCACGAGAGGGAGAGACAGGGAAAATAGATAAGGTTGGGGTTTTCTCTTTCTTTTCCGGGCCGGTGAGCGAGCTAAACAACGCCAAAAATCTTTTCGAGTGAGATTAGCGCGCCAGCCAAAAGTGGTTAGCCTCGTACGCCACATTTTGCCGGATGAGCTGAGCCACCGTTTTGGAAGAATATTCCCAGAATCTGGCTATCCCTAACCCCTCTCACCCTCCAAACCAAACACTTGGTAACCAGTTTTTCAGTGGCTATCCCTGTCTCGGATCGGATGATGACGACACTTTCGGTGTCATTCACCCTCTTCAGGGCATTGTTTTGGAGCTCGAGATGCTTGGAGGAGGTCTTTTGGTGGTGCGGTGTCTATTCTTCTGCGCCGATGGTGGTGAGTCTCGGCTGCGTGGTGCAGCGGGGTCTCGGCGGCGGGCGTGTTGATGTCCCCGCGCAGGGTGGAGGCGCGGTTTGGCGTTGTGGTGGCGTCGGCAGAAGGACCAACAAAGTTCATGCGGATCTTAACCGTAAAGACTGTTCAGAGGTTCGATGGAGGTGATGGCTGTTGTGAAATGCACACAAGGTGCTCGCTAAGAGTCAGCTAATCCGGATGTATGATCGCCTCGGGGTAGCGATTGGTCCCGGTTCCTAGCTGGTGGAGTGCCTTTATTGTCTTTCCGGGCACAGAGCGGCCCCGTTTTCACGATTTTCCTCCATTGTCGAGTTTGTAGGCGTTGTGTGGTGGCTTCGAGTTTGGTGATATATGTTCTTTGTTGACCATTCAATAATAAAGCAATAAAGGTCGTAACTTTTGAATTCACAGAATATGTGTTAGGATTTTTTACCCTCCATATATTGTTTTTGTCACTTCTTTTGCCATATGCATGTATATTTTTCTTTAATCTGTATATTATGCATGTAACCTTTTTTATCAAAATGAATGCATTAAGTACCCTAGTTCTAGACTGTAACTTTTTGCATGTGGATAGTAATATAGTGTAAATGTTTGCAAATGAATAGTATCTATTTTTTGTGTTTCTATATATATGCATGTAAGTTTAATCAATTTTAAGGGGTTTCTACAACCTTTACAAGGTTTTTTACATGTGGAGCTGCTCTTCATCTGGAGCCGATGGTGGATGGCCATCCAGAAGATTCTTTTTAAGATATTTGCATCATTGTCAGCCGGTTGATTCAGGTCAAAACCTCCCAAAGGATGACTAGTATCCATATCTGCATCATAAGAACCCCACTACATACTTGCAGTTTATAACTACCAAGAATGATTCTTTTTTCCTTTCCACATACTTGCACTTTATGTCTGTTTTCTTCTTTTCATTCACATAAACAGTAGTATAAAACTTTTGTTTGTTTCATTTTCTTACATGCATTTATTTCCAATAGGATGTCCCATTTTGCACTACAAACAACAAAAGGAAACACAAGTACTAATTCCACCATCTCGTTACAATCTCTGTAAATGCTGCTGTTTTGCTAAATAGAACTATTGGCTGTGACTTGTGGGTGTCAAGGTACTTGGGGGTGGTGAAAGCTGTGACTTTTCAAGATGCAACTTCTAGCATTTTATTTGCAACTTCTAGTTGCGAGTTAAGAAATACTGAGTTGTTACAACCTATTGTGTAAGACCATGTTGTGCATGAGTTCTAAAACTACAAGAGAATGCTCTGTTTTTCTCAAACTATTATCTTGTAAACTTAGAATCTAGTCTAGATTTATTATGCCAATTGCCAATTCATCTTCTTTATCTGGGGCATGATCCCTATGGTTTTCCCCATGTTTGCATAATCTGTTTGTAACACCCTCAGAATCGGACCTATGCAAGTTTGAGCAAAATTCGTCAAACCCGCATAGAAACGATTCAAAGGTGCCCACCAGGCACTTTCGTGCGGGTGGAAAACGAAGTAATAACATTACACAACAGTCCTCGATGGGACCCACAAAACAGATATATATATAACAGCGACTCCATGAGTCAAGAATACATATATAATATACAAAGATCCAAATCACCTTGAAAACGATAGAGCGTCCAGCTACGGACAAGATGCAAATGGAAGCTAAGAGCCCTGAAGAATAACCAATGGCGTCCATAACCCTGCCCAGGCCAAGCCGAAAGGGTAACCCTGCTAACGGCGTCGATCTCAAAACCTGCTTAAACAAAAGGGGTGCCGACAAAGGGCAAAGGAAAAAGAGGAGCGTCAGTACTGAGGCTAGTACACGGCGAGACTAGAATTCGGCGGTCCTCGCCTACAAAGGTATGGTGGACTGAAGCGGCAGCGACAGCATACACTAAACAACCTATAGAGACTCGATACAACTGGCGGTTATCAGAGAGGGATGAGAATGACCTATCCGGATCCAACCTGAAGCTAACACCAAACAAACCCATCCTGGTGTTTCCCCCACGAGACCAAACGAGGAAGTCAACCGAGGAACTCACACCGTTGGCAGTTTTACTTATTCAGTTATCGTTGCAGCAATTACTAGTCAGGTTTAGGTAATCGTCCTGATAAAATAAGCAGTGGGCACTTTTAGTTAATCATTCCGTTGTAGTTGCAACAGTTACTAATCAGATACAGATAGCATGAGATAAACCCAAAACCCAACAGTTGTTGGTACTTTTATTCAGCCATTCCGTTGTAGTTGCCATACTTACTAGTCAGGTACAATGGTCGCAAGCGACACTCCAAACAAGCAATTGTGGGCAGTATTAATTAGCCATTCCATTATAGTGAAGCTGATTACTAGTCATTATAAAGTCAAGTTTATAGCAATAAACTTTAGTTATGCTTGTCTATGATCGAGATACTGTGCTCCAAGTCGTCCATATCCGCGGACACGGCTTTCAGAAAGTTTTACCCGGCCGGGGTGCACCAATAGCAACACACGCTCGATCAACCTCGGAAAAACCAACTCAAAACCCAACGAGGCTTTCACGACTGAACAATCACAGGATTCAGAAATATTTCAGGGGGCCACCCCTTAAGTAGATCCCGCAACGAAGCCAGCTGACTCCGAGACGGGCTCAAGGTTTGGGTATACGGCTGTGAACGACTGGGAACCCGAAAGTGTGGCTGGGCTTGTCGACACCGCGGAATCGTGTCCCGATCCTAAACAGTACAGGTGCTATCTGTCGCACAATTTAAATACATAAGTAGCATGGCATAAGTACAGGATCGTAAATAAAACCTCAAACTAGTTTGTGGCCCCAAGAAATAAGACTGAATCAAGCTCTGGCTCAGGGGGGTCACATATACCTCCCGGATGTGGATAGCGCGATAAATCAAGGAACAGGTATCAAGTACTCGGGGTCTTACGGGACACAAGTGGGCGTTCGGAAACCAAATATTTTCTATCACCCACCGATGCCTCTGCTTATTTCAATTTTAGTTGTTAAACAGGAATTTAAAATGAACGGTAAGTAAAACTAGAATCATCTCCATCATCAACATGCGGCAATACATCAACAACTGTGGCATTTGACGACACGCAACAGCACTTGAGCCAGCGACTACGACGCGCAAGTCCAACTATCTACCAAACAACAGGTAATAGGATGTGTCCAAGGCAATATAAGGCTGCAAGGGATATCACGGGTGCGAAAACTAGAGCATCGCAACACAGATAGCAATAGATCAACAGGAGGGAATAAAGACTATAAAGTAAGATAGGTAGAAAGGGGGAGATGCTCGCCTGAAAACATTGTCGAAGGTTCAACCGAAGATCGGGGCGAAGCTCACATCAACTCAACGGCCTTATCCGCGAAGAAGCAAATCACTAGAAGGAACACCGGATGCAATATTTAATACAACGGCAGAAGATCGGCATGATGCATGAATGATGCATGGCATGGCAAAGGTGCGATGCAAATAGGTCAGTATTAAGCGTAACCGGGGTCCCGACAATTATTTAGATGGTTCAAGTTGTTTATCTACCCCGCAAATTAAATGTTGTTTAACAAGGCAGAAGACATCACCGGGTTCGCTACACAAATTTAAATGAGGCCAATATAAGGCTAGTTTTGCCCGCATATGGTGTGGCATCCCGCAAAACCACTACTAGAAAATCGCGTTAAATTTGTGCATTGCATCGTCATCATCATGCATTGCTTGCATTAAAACTATTTCGCAAAGCCCGATTTATTTTCCAAACATCCTGTCTTGTTTCAAATTCAAACCCCGGGCCTCCGGATTATTTTTGTTGTCGGCTATGTTTTTGCAAAACGTTGCGTTTTAGAATTAAATAAAATATTATATTGTTTTGCGGGGCAGTCGAACGGGCCGAGTAGATCCGAACGACCGCCCCAGGTTTTAAATCGGGCCACCTTTATCTAATCCTAAACCCACCTGAAACTCTACCCAACCATGTGGCCACATCATCCTGGCCAATCAACACATGCCACATCACCCTCCCCTTCCCCCTATCCAATCAGTTTTTGCCACATCACTCCCCAACTCTCCCTCTTCCTCTAAACCCACACAGCAAACACACCCAGCTCCACGCACCCACCCCGCGCCAGAGCCGCTGCCTCTGGGCCCCACCCGCCTGGCGCCACGCGCTGGCCACGCGCCAGCACGCGTCCCGCACGCGCCCGCCACACGCCCACCTCCCCTCCTTCCACTGACCCCCGGGGCCCACCCTGCGTCGGCCCACACATCCGCGCGCCCCCTCCCCAGTTCCCACCTACCGCGTCCCTGCCGCGTCCCCGCGCCCTGGGACCCACCCCGCCCGTCTCTCTCCTCCAGCCGACGCTCGTCCTCAACCCCCGTCCGCCCGACGCTCGCCTCTACCCCCCCCCCCAGCAGCCGACGGCCGCGGCCGCTCCACCTCCCTCTTCCCCTCCGGCGCCATCCTGCATCCTCCACCTCGCCGCCTCTCGCCGCCCTCCTCCCGCGGCCCCGCACGGATCCTCCACCTCGCCGCCGGCCTCGCCTCCGCGCGCCGCCGGAGCTCCTCTGCCCCGCCTCCGTCGGCGCGTCGCCGCCTCCGCCGCGCCAGGGCTCCCCGCCGCCGGTCCTCCTCCGCGCGCGACGGATGCTGCCGCCGCCGCCCGCGCGCGACCCCGACCTCCACCGGCTCCCCGTGCTCGCTCCGCCGCCTCGTCCTCGCCACCGTTCCGGCCCCCCGGCCGCGCATCCCCGGCCGCCCCGCTTCCACGCCCAAGCAACCCCGCGAGCGCCGCGACCACCATCTCCGCCGCCAGTCGCCCCGAAGCAAGCTCGTCGACCGCGTCTGGCGCCGCCCCTCCGTCCTCGTCGCCGGCGTCGCCTCCACCGCCCTGCCGCACCCCCGAGCCCGTCTAGGCCGCACCCCAACCTCGAACCGTCACCCTCCGCGTGCTCCCCCGACGCCTACCGCTGCACCGCCACGTCACCCTGCTCACCGCCACCGTCGACCTGTGGGCCCGCTGCCCCGTGTGTGCGTCCGGGTGTGCTCGTGTATGTGCGCCATGGGGATCTGCTTATGTTTCTATGGCCGTCTTGATGCACCCAAGTTCGCCAACGGCCATCGGCGCCGGACCCGATGACCGCCAAGCTCGGCACCAAAACGACTAGCCCTTCACCGCGGAACACCGAGGACGCTGACATGATAACCCAAGATCGACAAGATCCACGCGACGACCGTATCTGCTTCATGGATTCGAGACCAATCCGGAACGCCAAGTACTCCCCCGGACGACAAGTTCTCCATCCCGGAACGGCAGGATCGACCGCATAGAGCACCAAGATCTGCTTCCGGAAACTTCGACCGAAGACCGATCCCAGGGCGCCCGAACCTCGTCAAGACCCCGAACCCTCTCGGATCCGAGGACCAAAGACGGCCGGAACGCCAAGACCGACCCGATACGCCGGCCCGACAAGACCTTCGCGACGACAAGGTCGGCCCCGACCTGGGTGGAGCCGAAGACCGTCAAGTACTTCTTCCCGGAACGCAAGATCTGCCCCGTTACCGTGAACGAGAGAACGAACCCGTCGAACCCTGGACCCCGAGACCCGACCCCGAACCCCGGAACCCTAACAAGATCGCCGAACCCTAAATGTGTGACCCTTTTCCTCAAACCCTATTTTTATAACATAACAACTTGTTGCATGTTGAATTGTCATACTCGCATGCATATCTGTGGTTTGGGGGCCTTATGCCGATTCACCTAATAATTAAATATGGGGCCCATATGCGGGCAAATCTAGCCTTTAATGGCCTTATTTAAACATGTGTAGCGAACCGGTTCCATCTGTTGTCTTGCTAAACAACATTTAATTTGCGGGGTAGTTAAATAAATTGAACCATTCAAATAATTGTCGGGACCCGGTTCCGCTCAATTTGACCTAATTGCATCGCACCTTTGCCATGTCATGCATCATACATGCATCATGCCGATCTTCTGCCGTTGTATTAAATAGTGCATCCGGTGTTTCTTCTAGTGTTTTGCTTCTTCACGGATAAGGCCGTTGAGTTGATGTGAGCTTCGCCCGATCTTCGGTTGAACCTTCGGCAATGTTTTCAGGCGAGCATCTCCCCCCTTTCCACCTATCTTACTTTTATAGTATTTACTTCCCTCCTGTTGATCTATTGCTATCTGTGTTGCGATGCTCTAGTTTTTCCGTACCCGTGATATCCCTTGCAGCCCTATATTGCCTCGGACACATCCTATTACCTATTGTTTGGTAGATAGTTGGACTTGCGCGTCGTAGTCGCTTGCTCAAGTGCTGTTGCGTGTTGTCAAGTGCCACAGTTGTTGATGTATTGCTGCATGTTGATGTTGGAGATGACCATAGTTTTACTTATTGTTCACTTTAATTCCTGTTTAACAACTAAAATTGAAGTAAGCAGAGACATCGGTGGGTGATAGATAACATTTGGTTTCCGAACGCCCACTTGTGTCCCGTAGGACCCCGGGTACTTGATACCTGTTCCTTGATTTATCGCGCTATCCACATATGGGGAGTATGGGCCCCCCTTAGCCAGAGCTTGATTCCGTCTTATTTCTTGGGGCCACAAACTAGTTTGGGGTTTTATTTACTATCCTGTACCTATGCCATGCTTTACTGCTTTATTTACGATTGTGTGAGGAGCACGCTGTACTGTTTAGGAATTGTGACCCGTTTACGTGGTATCGACAGTCCCCGTTTGGGGATCTGCTGTCGTTTACCGCCGGCCCCACAAACCTCGGGTCCGTCTCGGAGCTAGCTTACTTCGTTGCGGGTGTACTCCAAGGGGTGGCCCCCTGAAATATTTCTGAATCTTGTGATTGCTCTGTCGTGAAGACCTCGTTGGGTTTTGATTTGGTTTTTCCGAGGTTGATCGTGTGTGTGTTGCTATTTGTGCACCCCGGCCGGGTTAAAACTTTCTGAAAGCCGTGTCCGCGGTTATGGACGACTTGGAGCACAGTATCTCGACCATAGACAAGCATAACTAAAGTTTATTGCTATAAATTTGACTTTATAATGACTAGTAATCAGCTTCACTATAATGGAATGACTAATAATACTGCCCACAATTGCTTGTTTGAATTGTCGCTTGAGACCCTTGTACCTGACTAGTAAATCTTGCAACCACAACGTAATGGCTGAATAAAAGTACCAACAACTGCTGGGTTTTTGGGGTTTATATCATGTTACCTGTATCTGATTAGTAATTGCTGCAACTATAATGGAATGGTCAACTAAAAGTGCCCACTGCATACTTTATCAGGATGATTATCTAAACCTGACTAGTAAAGTGTCGCAACTAAAACTGAATAAGTAAAACTGCCAACGGTGTGAGTTCCTCGGTTGACTTCCTCGTTTGGTATCGAGGGGGAAACGCCAGGATGGGTTTGTTTGGTGTTATCATCAGGTTGGATCCGGTTAGGTCTTTCTTACCCCTCTCTGATAGCCGCCAGATGTATCGAGTCTCTATAGGTTGTTTAGTGCATGCTGCCGCTGCCGCTTCAGTCCACCATACCTATGTAGGCGAGGACCGCGGAATTCTAGCCTCGCCGTGTACTGGCCTCAGTACTGACGCTCCTTCTTTTTCCTTTGCCCTTTGTCGGCACCCCTTTTGTTTAAGCAGGTTTTGAGATCGACGTCGTTAGCAGGGTTACCCTTCCGGCTTGGCCTGGGCAGGGTTATGGACGCCATTGGTTATTCTTCAGGGCTCTTAGCCCCATTTGCATCTTGTCCGTAGTCGGACGCTCTATCATTTTCAAGGTGATTTGGATCTTTGTATATTATATATGTATTCTTGACTCTTTGAGTCGCTGTTGTATATATCTGTTCTGTGGGTACCATCGAGGACTGTTGTGTAATGTTATTACTTCGTTTTCCACCCGCACGAAAGTGCCTGGTGGGCACCTTTGAATCGTTTCTATGCGGGTTTGGTGAATTTTGCCCAAACTTGCATAGGTCCGATTCTGAGGGTGTTACAGAGTGGTATCAGAGCTCAGCAGTTACGATACCCCACAAGTCCAGCCTGTAGGATAACCTAGCTAACGGCCGAAATAGAGTGTCATAACTATTTTTGAAAATCGGTTGGATAGTTCTGGTTAGGTCTGATTTTACTCCTTACCCCTTTGCTATTCCTCTCTTATCTCTACGTATTTTGAATCCGCTCTCTTCTCTCTCTTCGAGTCCAGGATTTCTCGTGGTTGGGTTCCGTCGTACCTTCAGGGTTTCGCTTCCTCCTTTGATAACGGTGTTGATACATCTGGTGTTCAAGCTGCCTGACGAATCCGTCTACGGTGTTACCATTCTTTTGTTCCTTGTTGTGCCTTCCGGTGTTTTCCGACGCGACGACATCATCTACGCCGGATCCGATGCATAGTCTGCATCCCTCCTTTGTTCCGAACCTCGCTTGTCGAGATCTTCAGTCTAATTCCGAGAATGGTTGTACTCTTTTCTATTGATTGTGCAGAGTAATAGTTTGGGTGCGTGATGGATTGGCCCCCATGCCGACTACCCTTTCTATTCGCTTTTGTACATTGAAGTGGATGAGAATGCATCGGTTCCCGCTTTCCATCGAAGTTAGAGGTGGCCTTATTTGTTGATACCTCTACCTTCGACCTTGGTGTTTCCGGAGTGCTTCTCGACGATCACGGACAACGACCTCTTGTTAGTGGTGTCGCGAAGATCTACGCGAAGCGAGAAGACGCAGATCACCGACCTTCCTTCCGATACCATGAGGCGGATCTCGAGGGCGAGATCCATTGTTAGTGGTGTCGAATTGTGGCATCCCGCAAAACCACTACTAGAAAATCGCGTTAAATTTGTGCATTGCATCGTCATCATCATGCATTGCTTGCATTAAAACTATTTCGCAAAGCCCGATTTATTTTCCAAACATCCTGTCTTGTTTCAAATTCAAACCCCGGGCCTCCGGATTATTTTTGTTGTCGGCTATGTTTTTGCAAAACGTTGCGTTTTAGAATTAAATAAAATATTATATTGTTTTGCGGGGCAGTCGAACGGGCCGAGTAGACCCAAACGACCGCCCCAGGTTTTAAATCGGGCCACCTTTATCTAATCCTAAACCCACCTGAAACTCTACCCAACCATCTGGCCACATCACCCTGGCTAATCAACACATGCCACATCACCCTCCCCTTCCCCCTATCCAATCAGTTTTTGCCACATCACTCCCCAACTCTCCCTCTTCCTCTAAACCCACACAGCAAACACACCCAGCTCCACGCACCCACCCCGCGCCAGAGCCGCTGCCTCTGGGCCCCACCCGCCTGGCGCCACGCGCTGGCCACGCGCCAGCACGCGTCCCGCACGCGCCCGCCACACGCCCACCTCCCCTCCTTCCACTGACCCCCGGGGCCCACCCCGCGTCGGCCCACACATCCGCGCGCCCCCTCCCCAGTTCCCACCTACCGCGTCCCTGCCGCGTCCCCGCGCCCTGGGACCCACCCCGCCCGTCTCTCTCCTCCAGCCGATGCTCGTCCTCAACCCCCGTCCGCCCGACGCTCGCCTCTACCCCCCCCAGCAGCCGACGGCCGCGGCCGCTCCACCTCCCTCTTCCCCTCCGGCGCCATCCCGCATCCTCCACCTCGCCGCCTCTCGCCGCCCTCCTCCCGCGGCCCCGCACGCATCCTCCACCTCGCCTCCACGCGCCGTCGGAGCTCCTCTGCCCCGCCTCCGTCGGCGCGTCGCCGCCTCCGCCGCGCCAGGGCTCCCCGCCGCCGGTCCTCCTCCGCGCGCGACGGATGCTGCCGCCGCCGCCCGCGCGCGACCCCGACCTCCACCGGCTCCCCGTGCTCGCTCCGCCGCCTCGCCCTCGCCACCGTTCCGGCCCCCCGGCCGCGCATCCCCGACCGCCCCGCTTCCACGCCCAAGCAACCCCGCGAGCGCCGCGACCACCATCTCCGCCGCCAGTCGCCTCGAAGCAAGCTCGTCGACCGCGTCTGGCGCTGCCCCTCCGTCCTCGTCGCCGGCGTCGCCTCCACCGCCCTGCCGCACCCCCGAGCCCGTCCAGGCCGCACCCCAACCTTGAACCGTCACCCTCCGCGTGCTCCCCCGACGCCTACCGCTGCACCGCCACGTCACCCTGCTCACCGCCACCGTCGACCTGTGGGCCCGCTGCCCCGTGTGTGCGTCCGGGTGTGCTCGTGTATGTGCGCCATGGGGATCTGCTTATGTTTCTATGGCCGTCTTGATGCACCCAAGTTCGCCAACGGCCATCGGCGCCGGACCCGATGGCCGCCAAGCTCGGCACCAAAACGACTAGCCCTTCACCGCGGAACACCGAGGACGCTGACATGATAACCCAAGATCGACAAGATCCACGCGACGACCGTATCTGCTTCATGGATTCGAGACCAATCCGGAACGCCAAGTACTCCCCCGGACGACAAGTTCTCCATCCCGGAACGGCAGGATCGACCGCATAGAGCACGAAGATCTGCTTCCGGAAACTTCGACCGAAGACCGATCCCAGGGCGCCCGAACCTCGTCAAGACCCCGAACCCTCTCGGATCCGAGGACCAAAGACGGCCGGAACGCCAAGACCGACCCGATACGCCGGCCCGACAAGACCTTCGCGACGACAAGGTCGGCCCCGACCTGGGTGGAGCCGAAGACCGTCAAGTACTTCTTCCCGGAACGCAAGATCTGCCCCGTTACCGTGAACGAGAGAACGAACCCGTCGAACCCTGGACCCCGAGACCCGACCCCGAACCCCGGAACCCTAACAAGATCGCCGAACCCTAAATGTGTGACCCTTTTCCTCAAACCCTATTTTTATAACATAACAACTTGTTGCATGTTGAATTGTCATACTCGCATGCATATCTGTGGTTTGAGGGCCTTATGCCGATTCACCTAATAATTAAATATGGGGCCCATATGCGGGCAAATCTAGCCTTTAATGGCCTTATTTAAACATGTGTAGCGAACCGGTTCCATCTGTTGTCTTGCTAAACAACATTTAATTTGCGGGGTAGTTAAATAAATTGAACCATTCAAATAATTGTCGCGACCCGGTTCCGCTCAATTTGACCTAATTGCATCGCACCTTTGCCATGTCATGCATCATACATGCATCATGCCGATCTTCTGCCGTTGTATTAAATAGTGCATCCGGTGTTTCTTCTAGTGTTTTGCTTCTTCACGGATAAGGCCGTTGAGTTGATGTGAGCTTCGCCCGATCTTCGGTTGAACCTTCGGCAATGTTTTCAGGCGAGCATCTCCCCCCTTTCCACCTATCTTAATTTTATAGTATTTACTTCCCTCCTGTTGATCTATTGCTATCTGTGTTGCGATGCTCTAGTTTTTCCGTACCCGTGATATCCCTTGCAGCCCTATATTGCCTCGGACACATCCTATTACCTATTGTTTGGTAGATAGTTGGACTTGCGCGTCGTAGTCGCTTGCTCAAGTGCTGTTGCGTGTTGTCAAGTGCCACAGTTGTTGATGTATTGCTGCATGTTGATGTTGGAGATGACCATAGTTTTACTTATTGTTCACTTTAATTCCTGTTTAACAACTAAAATTGAAGTAAGCAGAGGCATCGGTGGGTGATAGATAACATTTGGTTTCCGAACGCCCACTTGTGTCCCGTAGGACCCCGAGTACTTGATACCTGTTCCTTGATTTATCGCGCTATCCACATATGGGGAGTATGGGCCCCCCTTAGCCAGAGCTTGATTCCGTCTTATTTCTTGGGGCCACAAACTAGTTTGGGGTTTTATTTACTATCCTGTACCTATGCCATGCTTTACTGCTTTATTTACGATTGTGTGAGGAGCACGCTGTACTGTTTAGGAATTGTGACCCGTTTACGTGGTATCGACAGTCCCCGTTTGGGGATCTGCTGTCGTTTACCGCCGGCCCCACAAACCTCGGGTCCGTCTCGGAGCTAGCTTACTTCGTTGCGGGTGTACTCCAAGGGGTGGCCCCCTGAAATATTTCTGAATCTTGTGATTGCTCTGTCGTGAAGACCTCGTTGGGTTTTGATTTGGTTTTTCCGAGGTTGATCGTGTGTGTGTTGCTATTTGTGCACCCCGGCCGGGTTAAAACTTTCTGAAAGCCGTGTCCGCGGTTATGGACGACTTGGAGCACAGTATCTCGACCATAGACAAGCATAACTAAAGTTTATTGCTATAAATTTGACTTTATAATGACTAGTAATCAGCTTCACTATAATGGAATGACTAATAATACTGCCCACAATTGCTTGTTTGAATTGTCGCTTGAGACCCTTGTACCTGACTAGTAAATCTTGCAACCACAACGGAATGGCTGAATAAAAGTACCAACAACTGCTGGGTTTTTGGGGTTTATATCATGTTACCTGTATCTGATTAGTAATTGCTGCAACTATAATGGAATGGTCAACTAAAAGTGCCCACTGCATACTTTATCAGGATGATTATCTAAACCTGACTAGTAAAGTGTCTCAACTAAAACTGAATAAGTAAAACTGCCAACGGTGTGAGTTCCTCGGTTGACTTCCTCGTTTGGTATCGAGGGGGAAACACCAGGATGGGTTTGTTTGGTGTTATCATCAGGTTGGATCCGGTTAGGTCTTTCTTACCCCTCTCTGATAGCCGCCAGATGTATCGAGTCTCTATAGGTTGTTTAGTGCATGCTGCCGCTGCCGCTTCAGTCCACCATACCTATGTAGGCGAGGACCGCGGAATTCTAGCCTCGCCGTGTACTGGCCTCAGTACTGACGCTCCTTCTTTTTCCTTTGCCCTTTGTCGGCACCCCTTTTGTTTAAGCAGGTTTTGAGATCGACGTCGTTAGCAGGGTTACCCTTCCGGCTTGGCCTGGGCAGGGTTATGGACGCCATTGGTTATTCTTCAGGGCTCTTAGCCCCATTTGCATCTTGTCCGTAGTCGGACGCTCTATCATTTTCAAGGTGATTTGGATCTTTGTATATTATATCTGTATTCTTGACTCTTTGAGTCGCTGTTGTATATATCTGTTCAGTGGGTACCATCGAGGACTGTTGTGTAATGTTATTACTTCGTTTTCCACCCGCACGAAAGTGCCTGGTGGGCACCTTTGAATCGTTTCTATGCGGGTTTGGTGAATTTTGCCCAAACTTGCATAGGTCCGATTCTGAGGGTGTTACATATGGGCCCCATATTCAATTATTAGGTGAATCGGCGTAAGGCCCCCAAACCACATGAATGTATGCATGCAAGACAATTATTATGCGACAAGTTGTATTATGTTATAAAAATAGGGTTTCGAGAAGGGGTTCACACATTAGGGGTCTCGACGATCTTGGGGATCCGGGGGTTCGGGGTTCGGCCTCAGGGTCCAGGGTTCGACGGAAACGGGATCGTTCTCGGATAACTGTGGTAGATCTTGATGCATCCGGGAAGCCGGTCTTGGTTTTGGTGTCGAGGCGCATCGAATTCTTCCGGGGAGGAGAACTAGTCGTCCAGGGTCTCGGTGTCCGGAGGAAGTTCATGTCGTGTCCGGTTAGACGACCTTGACGTTTGTTTTCTCGGCGATCTTGTCGGCCGGAAAGGGTACTTGTCACACCGGAGCTCGGCCTTCGGGGTGAAGCACTCGGCGTCCTCGAGGAAAATACTTGTCGCATCCGTGTCGGCAAACTTGGCGTACCGAGGGTTCGGTCTTCCGATTCCGTGAGGGGGATCTTGATGTTCCGGGTAGGCGATCTTGACGGTTCCGGTCTCGATTGTCGGTGATGATCTGGGAACGCACCGACGGTCTTGCTGTCCTAGTGAGGTACTCGTCAGACTTGTTCGATGGAGGTCGCTGAAGTTAGATAAAACGCCACTGATCCATCGCCATCGCAACATCTACACAACCCATGCTCATGAACAAGCCAAAACAAAACGCCTGAAGCCAACTCTCTGGTACTAGAGGAACACTCAAAGGGGCAGGAAACCCAGCTAGGAGGGAAGGCGGCGGCAGCGGCAGGGCACGGTCGGTGTACTGGCCGACGGCGACGAGGCGGGCCCGGCGAGGTCGCGTCCAGCGTTGGGCACAGGGGGCGCGGGCCTGGGCGGGCTCGCCGGCGGCGCTCGGCTTGCAGGGCGAAGGAGGAGTGCCGGAGGCGGACGGGGTCGGCCTGACGCGGGCGCGGTGGAAGACGCGGGGTGGTCCGGGTCGAGGAAGGCCGATGACGCGCGGGCTCGGGGTGCGGCAGGGCGGTGGAGGCGACGCCGGCGACGAGGACGGAGGGGCGGCGCCTGGCGCGGATGACGAGCTCGCTTCGGGGCGACGCGGGACCGTTCCTGGCGGCGGAGGTTCGAGGCGGGGGTCGCTGGCGAGGAGGAGGCTCGGGGGAGAGGCGGTTGCCGGCGGCGAAGAGGGTGGTCGCGGCGCGCCGGGGCTTGGGGGGCTCGCGGGGCTGCGCCGTGATGGAGGAAGAAGGGAGGAGCGGGCGACGCCGGCCGACGGAGGGTGCTGGCGGCAGAGCAGAGCGAGGGGAGGACCGGCGGGCGAGCTTGGGAGGCAGGGAGGGAGCGCGGCGGCGGAGGGAGCTTGCGGGGCTGGGCGGAGGCGAGGAGGTGGGGGTCGCGTGCGGGGAACAAGGCGAGTGGAGGGGAGGGAGATTGGGGACTGGCGGGGTGGGCCGCGTGTGGGGCCCAGGGGAGTGGGTCCCGCCTGCAGCGCGTGCGTTGCGTGGGTTTGTGTGGTTGTGAGTGCATGCGTGTGTGCTGTGTGCGTGCCAGCGTGTGTAGTGTGTGTGGGGCAGGTCGGTGGGGGTGGTGAGAGAGGGAGAGAGAGGGGTGATGTGGCAGGGAGGGATTGGGTGAGGGAGAGAGAGGGGTGAGGTGTCACTAGGGGATTGGGTGGGGTGATGTGGCCAAGGGGTGTGGGTAGACTAGTTGGTAGGTTTAGGAATAGAGGTGGGCCGATTTTAATTCCTGGGGGGTGGTCGTTCGGGTCGAGTTGGCCCGTCCGACTGCCCCACTAAAAATAATAAATATTTTTATTTGATTGCGACGAACTTTGTGAATAGTTTTAGACAAACAATATATCCGGAACATCCGGGGGTTTAATTTGAAATAGAAGGAGGGCTAGTTTCGGAAAACCATAGACTTTCGCAACATAGTTTCAGGTAAAATTAATATGCATGATGATGTAATGATGATGCAATGAACAAAAACAACGCGATTTTCTAGTAGTGGTTTTCGCGGGATGCCACAATTCGACACCACTAACAATGGATCTCGCCCTCGAGATCCGCCTCATGGTACCGGAAAGAAGGTCGGCGATCTGCGTCTTCTCGCTTCGTGTAGATCCTCGCGACACCACCAACGATGGTTCCTTCTTCATCTTGAAAACGGCGACACCACCAACAAAGGGTCGTTGCTCCTGATCGTCGAGAGAACACTCCGGGGAAACAAAGGACGAAGTTGAAGGTAAGGCCACCTCTGACTTCCATGGATGGAGTAAAACTGCTGGATCCCCTGATTCAACGTACAAGAGCGAATGATAAGAGCAGCGGTAGGGTAGCTACTCCATCCCGCACTCAAACCATTACTCTGCACACGAATAGGCGGATTAAGCAACCAACTCTCGGAATCAGACTGAAGATCTCGACAAACGAGGTTTGGAACAAAGGAGTGATGCGGACTCTGCATCGGATCTGGCGTAGATGATGCCGTTGCGTCGGAAACACCAGAAGAGACAACAGAAATCGTATGAAAGACACAATGATTAGGTTCCGCGATGGTTCCATTGGCATGAACAACACATGCTCAAGGTCGACTCCAACTTCACCAAAGCTCGTCCTTCTCATATGTTTTTCAACGACACTGATATCCAGCAAGGAACACATATGGATAAGGAGCTCAAGAACAAAAGATTGGAGGAAGGGTACAACAGACAAGTTGCAGATTGATGATCGTAGCACCTCCGTTACAAAAGGGGAGAAAGAGAAACCCTGAAGGTACGACGGAAACCCAACCACGAGAAATCCTGGACTCGAAGAAAGAGAAGAGAGCGGATTCAAAACACGTAGAGATAAGAGGAGAACAGCAGGGGGTAAGGAGTAAAATCAGACCTAATCAGAACTATCCAAGCGATTTTTCAAAATAGTTTTGACACTCTACTTCGGCCGTTAGCTAGGTTATCCTACAGGCTGGACTTGTGGGGTATCGTAACTGCTGAGCTCTGATACCACTCTGTAACACCCTCAGAATCGGACCTATGCAAGTTTGAGCAAAATTCGCCAAACCCGCATAGAAACGATTCAAAGGTGCCCACCAGGCACTTTCGTGCGGGTGGAAAACGAAGTAATAACATTACACAACAGTCCTCGATGGGACCCACAGAACAGATATATATATAACAGCGACTCCATGAGTCAAGAATACAGATATAATATACAAAGATCCAAATCACCTTGAAAACGATAGAGCGTCCAGCTACGGACAAGATGCAAATGGGGCTAAGAGCCCTGAAGAATAACCAATGGCGTCCATAACCCTGCCCAGGCCAAGCCGGAAGGGTAACCCTGCTAATGGCATCGATCTCAAAACCTGCTTAAACAAAAGGGGTGCCGACAAAGGGCAAAGGAAAAAGAGGAGCGTCAGTACTGAGGCCAGTACACGGCGAGACTAGAATTCGGCGGTCCTCGCCTACAAAGGTATGGTGGACTGAAGCGGCAGCGGTAGCATACACTAAACAACCTATAGAGACTCGATACAACTGGCGGTTATCAGAGAGGGATGAGAATGACCTATCCGGATCCAACCTGAAGCTAACACCAAACAAACCCATCCTGGTGTTTCCCCCACGAGACCAAACGAGGAAGTCAACCGAGGAACTCACATCGTTGGCAGTTTTACTTATTCAGTTATCGTTGCAGCAATTACTAGTCAGGTTTAGGTAATCGTCCTGATAAAATAAGCAGTGGGCACTTTTAGTTAATCATTCCGTTGTAGTTGCAACAGTTACTAATCAGATACAGATAGCATGAGATAAACCCAAAACCCAGCAGTTGTTGGTACTTTTATTCAGCCATTCCGTTGTAGTTGCCATACTTACTAGTCAGGTACAATGGTCACAAGCGACACTCCAAACAAGCAATTGTGGTGTGGCATCCCGCAAAACCACTACTAGAAAATCGCGTTGAATTTGTGCATTGCATCGTCATCATCATGCATTGTTGCTTAAAACTATTTTTGCAAAGCCCGATTTGTTTTCCAAACGTCTCGTCTTTATTCAACCGCCAAAAATCCGGGTCGCCGGAATATTTTGTTTTGCCCGGTATCGGTTTGCAAAACCCTTGTTTGAAATAAGTAAAGATATTTATTATTTTAGCGGGGCAGTCGAACGGGCCGATTGACCCGAACGACCGCCCCAGAAATTAAATCGGTCCAACCAGTCCCACCCCTTATTCCTAAACCTACCAACTAATCTACCCCAACCCAGCCTCCACATCACCCCACCCAATCCCACGCTGCCACCTCCCCCTCTCTCCCCATCTAACCAATAGCAACCTGCCACCTACCCCCACTCCCTCACCTGTACACACACCCCACCCCACACAACCACACAACGCCACACAGCACGCACACCGCGCACCCTGATCCCCACCTGGAACCGTCCCCGCTTGGGCCCCACGCCCCGATCCCCACGCCGCCTGCCCCGCTCTCCCCCTCCCTTCTCTCCTTCCCCGCGCGCTCGCTCTCTCTGCAGCAGCCGGCGCTCTCCCCCTGGCGCCGCTCAGACCGCCACCGTCGGGCCCCTACACCCGCCTCTCCCCCTCCGCTCCCGCCGGCGAGCTCGCCCCGAGCCGCTCCCGCTCGTCGACCGCCGCCTCTGCTCCCCGCAAGCACCGCCGCGCAGCGCCCCGCCACCCCTTCAAGCGCCCCGCCGGCGACCCCTCTCCTCCGCGCCAGGCCCCTACCCCGCCGCCGCGCGCCAGGCCCCTACCTCGTCGACCCCGCGCCGCTCCCTCCGCGCCCCGCAGGCCCCGGCGCGGCGCCGCCCGCGACCCGCGCGACCTCCACCGCCCTCGCCTCGCTGGCCCGTCCGCCGTCTGCCCCGACCGCGCCGTCGCCCTCCGGTCGTCCTCTGCCGTCCGCTCCGCGCCGGGCTCGCCAGCGGCCCGCGTGCTCCGGCCATACCCGCTTCTGCCCGGCCCGGCCGCCCCCGCCGAGCTCCTGCGCCGCCGCCGAACCCCGCCTCCATCTCGCCGGCAAGCTCGCCGGAGCCGCCACCAGCCCGCTCGAGCGCCGCCTTCGTTCCCCGTCAACCCTCCTGCCCCCTCCGCATCCGGGCCCTCAGCCTCGCCGCGCGTCCCCGTTGTTCGGTCGCCGGGACCTGTCCGTGGCCGCGTCCCTCGGCCGCAGCAGCTGGCCCACCCTCCGTTTGGCGCGCGTCCCTACAAGCTCGTCGGAGCCCCTCTCCACCGTTATGCGCCGTGGCCCAGTACCTCCGACCCTGGCTCTGGTCATGTCAAGTTTGTGTGCCTTGTTGATGTGATGAGGGGGCCACACTCCTAGCGAAAGGTTCGACATTAGCCCAACCGCGATGGACCGCCCTGATCGGAAACCAAGCACTCTGCTCACACCGCGACAAGATCTTCCACACGGACGCCAAGAACCGTTCCCGGAGTCCGGTTGTCGAGCCGAACCCGTGGGACCCCGAACCTTCCCAAGACCTGCGCTACGGAACGGCAAGGTCGCCTCAGGGAATCCGAAGCGCGGACCCGACAAGACCCTCGCAACGGCAAGATCGACCCCGTGGGACCCGGCGAGACCTGCCCGACGACAAGAACGACAGCAACCCGGGAGAATCCGATGCGCCCCGACAGCGACCCAAGTCCTGCTTTCCGGACGCGGCAAGGACTACCTCCGATGTTCGAAAACGAGCCGCCGAGAACGCTTCCGTCGAACCCCAGATCCGAGCCCTGAGACTGACCCCGAACCCCGGAACCTCAAGATCTGCCGAACCCTAAATGTGTGACCCTTTTTCCTCGATACCCTATTTTTATAAATGATATCAACTTGTTGCATATTTAATTGTCATCTCGCATGCATATCTTTGGTTTGGGGGCCTTATGCCGATTCACCTAATAATTAAATATGGGGCCCATATGCGGGCAAATCTAGCCTTATATTGGCCTCATTTAAACATGGGTAGCGAACCGGTTCCATCTGTTGTTTTGCTAAAGAACATTTAAATTGCGGGGTAGCTAATTCACTTGAACCATATAATTAATTGTCGGAACCCCAGTTCCGCTTAATATTGACCTAATCGCATCGCACCCTTGCCATGTCATGCATCATACATGCATCATGCCGATCTTCTGCCGATCTTAAATATTGCATCCGGTGTTTCTTCTAGTGTTTTGTTTCTTCGCGGATAAGGCCGTTGAGTCGATGTGAGCTTCGCCCCGATCTTCGGTTGAACCTTCGACAATGTTTTCAGGCGAGCATCTCCCCCTTTCTGTAACACCCTCAGAATCGGACCTATGCAAGTTTTAGCGAAACTCGCCAAACCCGCATAGAAACGATTCAAAGGTGCCCACCAGGCACTTTCGTGCGGGTGGAAAACGAAGTAATAACATTACACAACAGTCCTCGATGGGACCCACAGAACAGATATATATATAACAGCGACTCAATGAGTCAAGAATACAGATATACAATACAAAGATCCAAATCACCTTGATAACGATAGAGCGTCCAGCTACGGACAAGATGCAAATGGGGCTAAGAGCCCTGAAGAATAACCAATGGCGTCCATAACCCTGCCCAGGCCAAGCCGGAAGGGTAACCCTGCTAACGACGTCGATCTCAAACCTGCTTAAACAAAAGGGGTGCCGACAAAGGGCAAAGGAAAAAGAGGAGCGTCAGTACTGAGGCCAGTACACGGCGAGACTAGAATTCGGCGGTCCTCGCCTACATAGGTATGGTGGACTGAGCGGCAGCGGCAGCATGCACTGAACAACCTATAGAGACTCGATACAACTGGCGGTTGTCAGAGAGGGGTAAGAATGACCTATCCGGATCCAACCTGAAACTAACACCAAACAAACCCATCCTGGGGTTCCCCCTCGATACCAAACGAGGAAGTCAACCGAGGAACTCACCCAGTTAGCAGTTTTATTTATTCAGTTATCGTTGCAGCAATTACTAGTCAGGTATAGATAATCGTCCTGATAAAATAAGAAGTGGGCCGTTTTAGTTAACCATTCCGTTGTAGTTGCAACAATTACTAATCAGATACAGATAGCATGAGATAAACCCAAAACCCAGCAGTTGTTGTTACTTTTATTCAGCCATTCCGTTGTAGTTGCCATACTTACTAGTCAGTACAATGGTCGCAAGCGACACTCCAAACAAGCAATTGTGGGCAGTATTAATTAGCCATTCCATTATAGTGAAGCTGATTACTAGTCATTATAAAGTCAAGTTTATAGCAATAAACTTTAGTTATGCTTGTCTATGATCGAGATACTGTGCTCCAAGTCGTCCATAACCGCGGACACGGCTTTCAGAAAGTTTTAACCCGGCCGGGGTGCACAAATAGCAACACACACACGATCAACCTCGGAAAAACCAAAACAAAACCCAACGAGGTCTTCACGACAGAGCAATCACAAGATTCAGAAATATTTCAGGGGGCCACCCCTTGGAGTACACCCGCAACGAAGTAAGCTAGCTCCGAGACGGACCCGAGGTTTGTGGGGCCGGCGGTAAACGACAGCAGATCCCCAAACGGGGACTGTCGATACCACGTAAACGGGTCACAATTCCTAAACAGTACAGCGTGCTCCTCACACAATCGTAAATAAAGCAGTAAAGCATGGCATAGGTACAGGATAGTAAATAAAACCCCAAACTAGTTTGTGGCCCCAAGAAATAATACGGAATCAAGCTCTGGCTAAGGGGGGCCCATACTCCCCATATGTGGATAGCGCGATAAATCAAGGAACAGGTATCAAGTACTCGGGGTCCTACGGGACACAAGTGGGCGTTCGGAAACCAAATGTTATCTATCACCCACCGATGCCTCTGCTTACTTCAATTTTAGTTGTTAAACAGGAATTAAAATGAACAATAAGTAAAACTATGATCATCTCCAACATCAACATGCGGCAATACATCAACAACTGTGGCACTTGACGGCACGCAACAGCACTTGAGCAAGCGACTACGACGCGCCAGTCCAACTATCTACCAAACAATAGGTAATAGGATGTGTCCGAGGCAATATAGAGCTGCAAGGGATATCACAGGTACGGAAACTAAAGCATCGCAACACAGATAGCAATAGATCAACAGGAGGGAATAAAGACTATAAAAGTAAGATAGGTAGAAAGGGAGAGATGCTCGCCTGAAAACATTGTCGAAGGTTCACCCGAAGATCGGGGCGACACTCGCATCAACTCAACGGCCTTATCCGCGAAGAAGCAAAACACTAGAAGAAACACCGGATGCAATATTTAATACTACGGCAAAAGATCGGCATGATGCATGTATGATGGATGACATGGCAAAGGTGCGATGCAATTAGGTCATATTAAGCGGAACCGGGGTCCCGACAATTAATTAAATGGTTCAAGTTATTTAGCTACCCCGCAAATTAAATGTTGTTTAGCAATGCAACAGATGTAACCGGTTCGCTACACATGTTTAAATGAGGCCAATATGAGACTAGATTTGCCCGCATATGGGCCCCATATTTAATTATTAGGTGAATCGGCATAAGGCCCCCAAACCAATGAGATGCATGCGAGATGACAATTAAATATGCAACAAGTTGTATTATGTTATAAAATAGTTTTCCGGGAAGGGGTTCACACATTAGGGGTCGCGACGGTCTTGGGGTTCCGGGGTTCGGGGTCGGTCTCAGGGCTCGGATATGGGGTCCAGGGTTCTGACGGGGTCGTTCTCGAGCTCCGGGGTTAGGGTCTCGGATCGGGGTAGTAGATCTTGTCGCTTGACATCCGTGAAGTAGAACTCGTAGTCCGTCTTTAGTCGGTGGCGAACTTGATTCCGGGTTGGAGTACTTGTTGCACATGTGGCCTTCGGGTTCTATGACGATGATCTTGTCGTTTCGATGCTAGGGTCTCGAAAGACGGAGCGAAGTACTTGTTATGGCGTCGGGGCATCGGATTCGCCCCGATTGGTGTCGATCTTATCGCATCCGTGGAGACCTTGTCGGGTCCTCGAGGAAGTACTTGTCGCACCCGGGTTCTCGACGTGGCATCCGGGGGAAGATCTTGTTGCACAGGGCCTCGGTGTCGGGGCGCATCGGTTCCTTCCGGGTCGACGCCGTTCTTGTTGTCGCGAAGGTCTTGTCGGGCCCGCATAACGGGTCGGTCTTGCCGTTGCGAGGGTCTTGTCGGGACCTCGAGACGGGTCGTCTTGGTGTCCGGGGTGCAGTGCTTGGCGTTCTGCGTCGGTCCCTTGTCGGAGGTCTTGGCGCTTCGGATCGCCTTCGGTTCGGGGCCTCCACCCCTTATTCCTAAACCTACCAACTAATCTACCCCAACCCAGCCTCCACATCACCCCACCCAATCCCACGCTGCCACCTCCCCCTCTCTCCCCATCTAACCAATAGCAACCTGCCACCTACCCCCACTCCCTCACCTGTACACACACCCCACCCCACATAACCACACAACGCCACACAGCACGCACACCGCGCACCCTGATCCCCACCTGGAACCGTCCCCGCGTGGGCCCCACGCCCCGATCCCCACGCCGCCTGCCCCGCTCTCCCCCTCCCTTCTCTCCTTCCCCGCGCGCTCGCTCTCTCTGCAGCAGCCGACGCTCTCCCCCTGGCGCCGCTCAGACCGCCACCGTCGGGCCCCTACACCCGCCTCTCCCCCTCCGCTCCCGCCGGCGAGCTCGCCCCGAGCCGCTCCCGCTCGTCGACCGCCGCCTCCGCTCCCCGCAAGCACCGCCGCGCAGCGCCCCGCCACCCCTTCAAGCGCCCCGCCGGCGACCCCTCTCCTCCGCGCCAGGCCCCTACCCCGCCGTCGCGCGCCAGGCCCCTACCTCGCCGACCCCGCGCCGCTCCCTCCGCGCCCCGCAGGCCCCGGCGCGGCGCCGCCCGCGACCCGCGCGACCTCCACCGCCCTCGCCT
The DNA here is from genome assembly GCA_910589765.1 of Avena atlantica. Taxonomy (NCBI): domain Eukaryota; kingdom Viridiplantae; phylum Streptophyta; class Magnoliopsida; order Poales; family Poaceae; genus Avena; species Avena atlantica. Next base: position 385,622,712 of record OU342738.1, read on the forward strand.
CGCTGGCCCGTCCGCCGTCTGCCCCGACCGCGCCGTCGCCCTCCGGTCGTCCTCTGCCGTCCGCTCCGCGCCGGGCTCGCCAGCGGCCCGCGTGCTCCGGCCATACCCGCTTCTGCCCGGCCCGGCCGCCCCCGCCGAGCTCCTGCGCCGCCGCCGGACCCCGCCTCCATCTCGCCGGCAAGCTCGCCGGAGCCGCCACCAGCCCGCTCGAGCGCCGTCTTCGTTCCCCGTCAACCCTCCTGCCCCCTCCGCATCCGGGCCCTCAGCCTCGCCGCGCGTCCCCGTTGTTCGGTCGCCGGGACCTGTCCGTGGCCGCGCCCCTCGGCCGCAGCAGCTGGCCCACCCTCCGTTTGGCGCGCGTCCCTGCAAGCTCGTCGGAGCCCCTCTCCACCGTTATGCGCCGTGGCCCAGTACCTCCGACCCTGGCTCTGGTCATGTCAAGTTTGTGTGCCTTGTTGATGTGATGAGGGGGCCACACTCCTAGCGAAAGGTTCGACATTAGCCCAACCGCGATGGACCGCCCTGATCGGAAACCAAGCACTCTGCTCACACCGCGACAAGATCTTCCACACGGACGCCAAGAACCGTTCCCGGAGTCCGGTTGTCGAGCCGAACCCGTGGGACCCCGAACCTTCCCAAGACCTGCGCTACGGAACGGCAAGGTCGCCTCAGGGAATCCGAAGCGCGGACCCGACAAGACCCTCGCAACGGCAAGATCGACCCCGTGGGACCCGGCGAGACCTGCCCGACGACAAGAACGACAGCAACCCGGGAGAATCCGATGCGCCCCGACAGCGACCCAAGTCCTGCTTTCCGGACGCGGCAAGGACTACCTCCGATGTTCGAAAACGAGCCGCCGAGAACGCTTCCGTCGAACCCCAGATCCGAGCCCTGAGACCGACCCCGAACCCCGGAACCTCAAGATCTGCCGAACCCTAAATGTGTGACCCTTTTTCCTCGATACCCTATTTTTATAAATGATATCAACTTGTTGCATATTTAATTGTCATCTCGCATGCATATCTTTGGTTTGGGGGCCTTATGCCGATTCACCTAATAATTAAATATGGGGCCCATATGCGGGCAAATCTAGCCTTATATTGGCCTCATTTAAACATGGGTAGCGAACCGGTTCCATCTGTTGTTTTGCTAAAGAACATTTAAATTGCGGGGTAGCTAATTCACTTGAACCATATAATTAATTGTCGGAACCCCAGTTCCGCTTAATATTGACCTAATCGCATCGCACCCTTGCCATGTCATGCATCATACATGCATCATGCCGATCTTCTGCCGATCTTAAATATTGCATCCGGTGTTTCTTCTAGTGTTTTGTTTCTTCGCGGATAAGGCCGTTGAGTCGATGTGAGCTTCGCCCCGATCTTCGGTTGAACCTTCGACAATGTTTTCAGGCGAGCATCTCCCCCTTTCTACCTATCTTACTTTTATAGTATTTATTCCCTCCTGTTGATCTATTGCTATCTGTGTTGCGTTGCTCTAGTTTCGTACCCGTGATATCCCTTGCAGCCCTATATTGCCATGGCCACCTCCTATTACCTGTTGTTTGGTAGATAGCTGGACTTGCGCGTCGTAGTCGCTTGCTCAAGTGCTGTTGCGTGTCGTCAAGTGCCACAGTTGTTGATGTATTGCCGCATGTTGATGTTGGATATGATCATGGCTTTACTTATTTTGCACTTTAATTCCTGTTTAACAACTAAAATTGAAGTAAGTAAGCAGAGGCATCGGTGGGTGATAGAAAATATTTGGTTTCCGAACGCCCACTTGTGTCCCGTAGGACCCCGAGTACTTGATACATGTTCCTTGAATTATCGCGCTATCCACATATGGGGAGTATGGGCCCCCTTAGCCAGAGCTTGATTCCGTCTTATTTCTTGGGGCCACAAACTAGTTTGGGGTTTTATTTACTATCATGTACCTATGCCATGCTTTACTGCTTTATTTACGATTGTGCGACATATAGCACAATGTACTGTTTAGGATCGGGACACGTTTTCGCGGTGTCGACAAGCCCCGTTTGGGGTTCCCAGTCGCTCACAGCCGTCCACCCAAACCTCGGGTCCGTCTCGGAGCTAGCTTACTTCGTTGCGGGTGTACTCCAAGGGGTGGCCCCCTGAAATATTTCTGAATCTTGTGATTGCTCTGTCGTGAAGACCTCGTTGGGTTTTGATTTGGTTTTTCCGAGGTTGATCGTGTGTGTGTTGCTATTTGTGCACCCCGGCCGGGTTAAAACTTTCTGAAAGCCGTGTCTGCGGTTATGGACGACTTGGAGCACAGTATCTCGACCATAGACAAGCATAACTAAAGTTTACTGTTATAAATTTGACTTTATAATGACTAGTAATCAGCTTCACTATAATGGAATGGCTAATTAATACTGCCCACAATTTGCTTGTTTGGAGTGTCGCTTGCGACAGTTGTATCTGACTAGTAAGTATTGCAACTACAACGGAATGGCTGAATAAAAGTACCAACAACTGCTGGGTTTTGGGATTATATCATGCCATCTGTATCTGATTAGTAATTGCTGCAACTACAACGGAATGAATAACTAAAAGGGCCCACTGCTTCTTTTATCAGGACAATTATCTATACCTGACTAGTAATTGCTGCAACGATAACTGTATAAATAAAACTGCCAACTGTGTGAGTTCCTCGGTTGACTTCCTCGTTGGTATCGAGGGGAAACACCAGGAGGGGTTTGTTTGATGCTAGTATCAGGTTGGAGCCGAACAGGTTTTTCTTACCCCTCTCTGATAGCCGCTAGTTGTATCGAGTCTCTATAGGTTGTTTAGTGCTGCCGCTGCCGCTTCAGTCCACCACACCTATGTAGGCGAGGACCGCCGAATTCTAGCCTCGCCGTGTACTGGCCTCAGTACTCACGCTCCTCTTTTTCCTTTGCCCTTTGTCGGCACCCCTTTTGTTTAAGCAGGTTTTGAGATCGACGCCGTTAGCATGGTTACCTTCCGGCTTGGCCTGGGCAGGGTTATGGACGCCATTGGTTATTCTTCAGGGCTCTTAGCCCCATTTGCGTCTTGTCCGTAGCTGGACGCTCTATCGTTTTCAAGGTGATTTGAATCTTTGTATATTATATCTGTATTCTTGACTCTCTGAGTCGCTGTTATATATATCTGTTCTGTGGGTCCCATCGAGGACTGTTGTGTAATGTTATTACTTCGTTTTCCACCCGCACGAAAGTGCCTGGTGGGCACCTTTGAATCGTTTCTATGCGGGTTTGGCGAATTTTGCTCAAACTTGCATAGGTCCGATTCTGAGGGTGTTACAGAGTGGTATCAGAGCTCAGCAGTTGCGATACCCCACAAGTCCAGCCTGTAGGATAACCTAGCTAACGGCCGATGTAGAGTGTCAAAACTATTTTGCAAAATCGGTTGGATAGTTCTGATTAGGTCTGATTTTACTCCTTACCCCTCTGCTATTCTCCTCTCACCTCTACGCGTTTTGAATCCGCTCTCATCTCTCTCTTCGAGTCCAGGATTTCTCGTGGTTGGGTTTCCGTCGTACCTTCAGGGTTTCGCTTTCTCCTTTTTTGTAACGGAGGTGCTACGATCATCAATCTGCAACTTGTCTGTTGTACCCTTCATCCAATCTTTTGTCCTTGAGCTCTTTATCCCTATGTGTTCCTTGCTGGATATCTGTGTCGTTGAAAAACATATGAGGAGGACGAGCTTTGGTGAAGTTGGAGTTAACCTTGAGCATGTGTTGTTCATGCCAATGGAACCATCGCGGAACCTGATCAGTGTGTCTTTCATATGATTTCTGCTGGCAACATTCCTTTGATCCTGAACCTCGCTTGTCGAGATCTTCAGTCTATTTCCGAGAGTCGGTTGCCTAATCCGTCTATTCGCGTGCAGAGTAATGGTTTGAGTGCGGGATGGAGTAGCTACCCTACCACTGCTCTTATCATTCGCTCTTGTACGTCGAATCAGAGGATCCAACAGTTGTACTCCGTCCATGGAAGTTAGAGGTGGACTTATCGTTTGATACCTCTACCTTCGTCCTTTGTTTCTCCGGAGTGTTCTCTCGACGATCAGGAACAACGACCCTTTGTTGGTGGTGTCGCCGATTTCAAGATAGAGGATGAACCCTCGTTAGTGGTGTCGCGAGGATCTACGCGAAGCGAGAAGACGCAGATCACCGACCTTCCTTCCGGTACCATGAGGCGGATCTCGAGGGCGAGATCCATTGTTAGTGGTGTCGAATTGTGGCATCCCGCAAAACCACTACTAGAAAATCGCGTTGAATTTGTGCATTGCATCGTCATCATCATGCATTGTTGCTTAAAACTATTTTTGCAAAGCCCGATTTGTTTTCCAAACGCCTCGTCTTTATTCAACCGCCAAAAATCCGGGTCGCCGGAATATTTTGTTTTGCCCGGTATCGGTTTGCAAAACCCTTGTTTGAAATAAGTAAAGATATTTATTATTTTAGCGGGGCAGTCGAACGGGCCGATTGACCCGAACGACCGCCCCAGAAATTAAATCGGTCCAACCAGTCCCACCCCTTATTCCTAAACCTACCAACTAATCTACCCCAACCCAGCCTCCACATCACCCCACCCAATCCCACGCTGCCACCTCCCCCTCTCTCCCCATCTAACCAATAGCAACCTGCCACCTACCCCCACTCCCTCACCTGTACACACACCCCACCCCACACAACCACACAACGCCACACAGCACGCACACCGCGCACCCTGATCCCCACCTGGAACCGTCCCCGCGTGGGCCCCACGCCCCGATCCCCACGCCGCCTGCCCCGCTCTCCCCCTCCCTTCTCTCCTTCCCCGCGCGCTCGCTCTCTCTGCAGCAGCCGGCGCTCTCCCCCTGGCGCCGCTCAGACCGCCACCGTCGGGCCCCTACACCCGCCTCTCCCCCTCCGCTCCCGCCGGCGAGCTCGCCCCGAGCCGCTCCCGCTCGTCGACCGCCGCCTCCGCTCCCCGCAAGCACCGCCGCGCAGCGCCCCGCCACCCCTTCAAGCGCCCCGCCGGCGACCCCTCTCCTCCGCGCCAGGCCCCTACCCCGCCGCCGCGCGCCAGGCCCCTACCTCGTCGACCCCGCGCTGCTCCCTCCGCGCCCCGCAGGCCCCGGCGCGGCGCCGCCCGCGACCCGCGCGACCTCCACCGCCCTCGCCTCGCTGGCCCGTCCGCCGTCTGCCCCGACCGCGCCGTCGCCCTCCGGTCGTCCTCTGCCGTCCGCTCCGCGCCGGGCTCGCCAGCGGCCCGCGTGCTCCGGCCATACCCGCTTCTGCCCGGCCCGGCCGCCCCCGCCGAGCTCCTGCGCCGCCGCCGAACCCCGCCTCCATCTCGCCGGCAAGCTCGCCGGAGCCGCCACCAGCCCGCTCGAGCGCCGCCTTCGTTCCCCGTCAACCCTCCTGCCCCCTCCGCATCCGGGCCCTCAGCCTCGCCGCGCGTCCCCGTTGTTCGGTCGCCGGGACCTGTCCGTGGCCGCGCCCCTCGGCCGCAGCAGCTGGCCCACCCTCCGTTTGGCGCGCGTCCCTACAAGCTCGTCGGAGCCCCTCTCCACCGTTATGCGCCGTGGCCCAGTACCTCCGACCCTGGCTCTGGTCATGTCAAGTTTGTGTGCCTTGTTGATGTGATGAGGGGGCCACACTCCTAGCGAAAGGTTCGACATTAGCCCAACCGCGATGGACCGCCCTGATCGGAAACCAAGCACTCTGCTCACACCGCGACAAGATCTTCCACACGGACGCCAAGAACCGTTCCCGGAGTCCGGTTGTCGAGCCGAACCCGTGGGACCCCGAACCTTCCCAAGACCTGCGCTACGGAACGGCAAGGTCGCCTCAGGGAATCCGAAGCGCGGACCCGACAAGACCCTCGCAACGGCAAGATCGACCCCGTGGGACCCGGCGAGACCTGCCCGACGACAAGAACGACAGCAACCCGGGAGAATCCGATGCGCCCCGACAGCGACCCAAGTCCTGCTTTCCGGACGCGGCAAGGACTACCTCCGATGTTCGAAAACGAGCCGCCGAGAACGCTTCCGTCGAACCCCAGATCCGAGCCCTGAGACCGACCCCGAACCCCGGAACCTCAAGATCTGCCGAACCCTAAATGTGTGACCCTTTTTCCTCGATACCCTATTTTTATAAATGATATCAACTTGTTGCATATTTAATTGTCATCTCGCATGCATATCTTTGGTTTGGGGGCCTTATGCCGATTCACCTAATAATTAAATATGGGGCCCATATGCGGGCAAATCTAGCCTTATATTGGCCTCATTTAAACATGGGTAGCAAACCGGTTCCATCTGTTGTTTTGCTAAAGAACATTTAAATTGCGGGGTAGCTAATTCACTTGAACCATATAATTAATTGTCGGAACCCCAGTTCCGCTTAATATTGACCTAATCGCATCGCACCCTTGCCATGTCATGCATCATACATGCATCATGCCGATCTTCTGCCGATCTTAAATATTGCATCCGGTGTTTCTTCTAGTGTTTTGTTTCTTCGCGGATAAGGCCGTTGAGTCGATGTGAGCTTCGCCCCGATCTTCGGTTAAACCTTCGACAATGTTTTCAGGCGAGCATCTCCCCCTTTCTACCTATCTTACTTTTATAGTATTTATTCCCTCCTGTTGATCTATTGCTATCTGTGTTGCGTTGCTCTAGTTTCGTACCCGTGATATCCCTTGCAGCCCTATATTGCCATGGCCACCTCCTATTACCTGTTGTTTGGTAGATAGCTGGACTTGCGCGTCGTAGTCGCTTGCTCAAGTGCTGTTGCGTGTCGTCAAGTGCCACAGTTGTTGATGTATTGCCGCATGTTGATGTTGGATATGATCATGGCTTTACTTATTTTGCACTTTAATTCCTGTTTAACAACTAAAATTGAAGTAAGTAAGCAGAGGCATCGGTGGGTGATAGAAAATATTTGGTTTCCGAACGCCCACTTGTGTCCCGTAGGACCCCGAGTACTTGATACCTGTTCCTTGAATTATCGCGCTATCCGCATATGGGGAGTATGGGCCCCCCTTAGCCAGAGCTTGATTCCGTCTTATTTCTTGGGGCCACAAACTAGTTTGGGGTTTTATTTACTATCCTGTACCTATGCCATGCTTTACTGCTTTATTTACGATTGTGCGACATATAGCACACTGTACTGTTTAGGATCGGGACACGTTTTCGCGGTGTCGACAAGCCCCGTTTGGGGTTCCCAGTCGCTCACAGCCGTCCACCCAAACCTCGGGTCCGTCTCGGAGCTAGCTTACTTCGTTGCGGGTGTACTCCAAGGGGTGGCCCCCTGAAATATTTCTGAATCTTGTGATTGCTCTGTCGTGAAGACCTCGTTGGGTTTTGATTTGGTTTTTCCGAGGTTGATCGTGTGTGTGTTGCTATTTGTGCACCCCGGCCGGGTTAAAACTTTCTGAAAGCCGTGTCCGCGGTTATGGACGACTTGGAGCACAGTATCTCGACCATAGACAAGCATAACTAAAGTTTACTGTTATAAATTTGACTTTATAATGACTAGTAATCAGCTTCACTATAATAGAATGGCTAATTAATACTGCCCACAATTTGCTTGTTTGGAGTGTCGCTTGCGACAGTTGTATCTGACTAGTAAGTATTGCAACTACAACGGAATGGCTGAATAAAAGTACCAACAACTGCTGGGTTTTGGGATTATATCATGCCATCTGTATCTGATTAGTAATTGCTGCAACTACAACGGAATGAATAACTAAAAGGGCCCACTGCTTCTTTTATCAGGACAATTATCTATACCTGACTAGTAATTGCTGCAACGATAACTGTATAAATAAAACTGCCAACTGTGTGAGTTCCTCGGTTGACTTCCTCGTTGGTATCGAGGGGGAAACACCAGGAGGGGTTTGTTTGATGCTAGTATCAGGTTGGAGCCGAACAGGTTTTTCTTACCCCTCTCTGATAGCCGCTAGTTGTATCGAGTCTCTATAGGTTGTTTAGTGCTGCCGCTGCCGCTTCAGTCCACCACACCTATGTAGGCGAGGACCGCCGAATTCTAGCCTCGCCGTGTACTGGCCTCAGTACTGACGCTCCTCTTTTTCCTTTGCCCTTTGTCGGCACCCCTTTTGTTTAAGCAGGTTTTGAGATCGACGCCGTTAGCATGGTTACCTTCCGGCTTGGCCTGGGCAGGGTTATGGACGCCATTGGTTATTCTTCAGGGCTCTTAGCCCCATTTGCGTCTTGTCCGTAGCTGGACGCTCTATCGTTTTCAAGGTGATTTGAATCTTTGTATATTATATCTGTATTCTTGACTCTCTGAGTCGCTGTTATATATATATCTGTTCTGTGGGTCCCATCGAGGACTGTTGTGTAATGTTATTACTTCGTTTTCCACCCGCACGAAAGTGCCTGGTGGGCACCTTTGAATCGTTTCTATGCGGGTTTGGCGAATTTTGCTCAAACTTGCATAGGTCCGATTCTGAGGGTGTTACATGTGGGCAGTATTAATTAGCCATTCCATTATAGTGAAGCTGATTACTAGTCATTATAAAGTCAAGTTTATAGCAATAAACTTTAGTTATGCTTGTCTATGATCGAGATACTGTGCTCCAAGTCGTCCATATCCGCGGACACGGCTTTCAGAAAGTTTTATCCGGCCGGGGTGCACCAATAGCAACACACGCTCGATCAACCTCGGAAAAACCAACTCAAAACCCAACGAGGCTTTCACGACTGAACAATCACAGGATTCAGAAATATTTCAGGGGGCCACCCCTTAAGTAGATCCCGCAACGAAGCCAGCTGACTCCGAGACGGGCTCAAGGTTTGGGTATACGGCTGTGAACGACTGGGAACCCGAAAGTGTGGCTGGGCTTGTCGACACCGCGGAATCGTGTCCCGATCCTAAACAGTACAGGTGCTATCTGTCGCATAATTTAAATACATAAGTAGCATGGCATAAGTACAGGATCGTAAATAAAACCTCAAACTAGTTTGTGGCCCCAAGAAATAAGACTGAATCAAGCTCTGGCTCAGGGGGGTCCCATATACCTCCCGGATGTGGATAGCGCGATAAATCAAGGAACAGGTATCAAGTACTCGGGGTCTTACGGGACACAAGTGGGCGTTCGGAAACCAAATATTTTCTATCACCCACCGATGCCTCTGCTTATTTCAATTTTAGTTGTTAAACAGGAATTTAAAATGAACGGTAAGTAAAACTAGAATCATCTCCATCATCAACATGCGGCAATACATCAACAACTGTGGCATTTGACGACACGCAACAGCACTTGAGCCAGCGACTACGACGCGCAAGTCCAACTATCTACCAAACAACAGGTAATAGGATGTGTCCAAGGCAATATAAGGCTGCAAGGGATATCATGGGTGCGAAAACTAGAGCAACGCAACACAGATAGCAATAGATCAACAAGAGGGAATAAAGACTATAAAGTAAGATAGGTAGAAAGGGGGAGATGCTCGCCTGAAAACATTGTCGAAGGTTCAACCGAAGATCGGGCGAAGCTCACATCAACTCAACGGCCTTATCCGCGAAGAAGCAAATCACTAGAAGGAACACCGGATGCAATATTTAATACAATGGCAGAAGATCGGCATGATGCATGAATGATGCATGGCATGGCAAAGGTGCGATGCAAATAGGTCAGTATTAAGCGGAACCGGGGTCCCGACAATTATTTAGATGGTTCAAGTTGTTTATCTACCCCGCAAATTAAATGTTGTTTAACAAGGCAGAAGACAGCACCGGGTTCGCTACACAAATTTAAATGAGGCCAATATAAGGCTAGTTTTGCCCGCATATGGGCCCCATATTCAATTATTAGGTGAATCGGCGTAAGGCCCCCAAACCACATGAATGTATGCATGCAAGACAATTATTATGCGACAAGTTGTATTATGTTATAAAAATAGGGTTTCGAGAAGGGGTTCACACATTAGGGGTCTCGACGATCTTGGGGATCCGGGGGTTCGGGGTTCGGCCTCAGGGTCCAGGGTTCGACAGAAACGGGATCGTTCTCGGATAACTGTGGTAGATCTTGATGCATCCGGGAAGCCGGTCTTGGTTTTGGTGTCGGGGCGCATCGAATTCTTCCGAGGAGGAGAACTAGTCGTCCAGGGTCTCGGTGTCCGGAGGAAGTTCATGTCGTGTCCGGTTAGACGACCTTGACGTTTGTTTTCTCGGCGATCTTGTCGGCCGGAAAGGGTACTTGTCACACCGGAGCTCGGCCTTCGGGGTGAAGCACTCAGCGTCCTCGAGGAAAATACTTGTCGCATCCGTGTCGGCAAACTTGGCGTACCGAGGGTTCGGTCTTCCGATTCCGTGAGGGGGATCTTGATGTTCCGGGTAGGCGATCTTGACGGTTCCGGTCTCGATTGTCGGTGATGATCTGGGAACGCACCGACGGTCTTGCTGTCCTAGTGAGGTACTCGTCAGACTTGTTCGATGGAGGTCGCTGAAGTTAGATAAAACGCCACTGATCCATCGCCATCGCAACATCTACACAACCCATGCTCATGAACAAGCCAAAACAAAACGCCTGAAGCCAACTCTCTGGTACTAGAGGAACACTCAAAGGGGCAGGAAACCCAGCTAGCAGGGAAGGCGGCGGCAGCGGCAGGGCACGGTCGGTGTACTGGCCGACGGCGACGAGGCGGGCCCGGCGAGGTCGCGTCCAGCGTTGGGCACAGGGGGCGCGGGCCTGGGCGGGCTCGCCGGCGGCGCTCGGCTTGCAGGGCGAAGGAGGAGTGCCGGAGGCGGACGGGGTCGGCCTGACGCGGGCGCGGTGGAAGACGCGGGGTGGTCCGGGTCGAGGAAGGCCGATGACGCGCGGGCTCGGGGGTGCGGCAGGGCGGTGGAGGCGACGCCGGCGACGAGGACGGAGGGGCGGCGCCTGGCGCGGATGACGAGCTCGCTTCGGGGCGACGCGGGACCGTTCCTGGCGGCGGAGGTTCGAGGCGGGGGTCGCTGGCGAGGAGGAGGCTCGGGGGAGAGGCGGTTGCCGGCGGTGAAGAGGGTGGTCGCGGCGCGCCGGGGCTTGGGGGGCTCGCGGGGCTGCGCCGTGATGGAGGAAGAAGGGAGGAGCGGGCGACGCCGGCCGACGGAGGGTGCTGGCGGCGAAGCGGAGCGAGGGGAGGACCGGCGGGCGAGCTTGGGAGGCAGGGAGGGAGCGCGGCGGCGGAGGGAGCTTGCGGGGCTGGGCGGAGGCGAGGAGGTGGGGGTCGCGTGCGGGGAAGAAGGCGAGTGGAGGGGAGGGAGATTGGGGACTGGCGGGGTGGGCCGCGTGTGGGGCCCAGGGGAGTGGGTCCCGCCTGCAGCGCGTGCGTTGCGTGGGTTTGTGTGGTTGTGAGTGCATGCGTGTGTGATGTGTGCGTGCCAGCGTGTGTAGTGTGTGTGGGGCAGGTCGGTGGGGGTGGTGAGAGAGGGAGAGAGAGGGGGGTGATGTGGCAGGGAGGGATTGGGTGAGGGAGAGAGAGGGGTGAGGTGTCACTAGGGGATTGGGTGGGGTGATGTGGCCAAGGGGTGTGGGTAGACTAGTTGGTAGGTTTAGGAATAGAGGTGGGCCGATTTTAATTCCTGGGGGGTGGTCGTTCGGGTCGAGTTGGCCCGTCCGACTGCCCCACTAAAAATAATAAATATTTTTATTTGATTGCGACGAACTTTGTGAATAGTTTTAGACAAACAATATATCCGGAACATCCGGGGGTTTAATTTGAAATAGAAGGAGGGCTAGTTTCGGAAAACCATAGACTTTCGCAACATAGTTTCAGGTAAAATTAATATGCATGATGATGTAATGATGATGCAATGCACAAAAACAACGCGATTTTCTAGTAGTGGTTTTTGCGGGATGCCACACTGTTCAAGGTTCTAGACAAGATTTGCATGTAATTTTGAATATGGGCATGATTTGGACTAACATATATACCGGGGTTTATGCTTCTTCTGTAAATACAACACGTGAATTTACATGTAATTATCGAATTGGGTCTGGGAAACAACAATACGAAGGGGTGGGGAGGGCCGGAGGGGGATTGTTTCCGGCATGAATTGGGTCTATGAAACAACAATGTGAATTGGGTTGTGGTAATCTATTCTCTTACCTTGAATTTATAGTTATAAAGTTACATTTTGTATAGTTATTATTGGGTATAATGTTTTGGTATTTGTATAATGATTCGTTGTGAACCGAACTGAGTGGTATTAGTTTTTTGGATATGGTTTTAGTTTTACTGGAGCTATTTTTACATCAATGGTATGTACAACAACTGTATAGGATGTAATTTTTCCGGTTAGTGTGTATTCTCCACATAAACCTGATGCAGCAAAACCATGTGTCTCTTGGATGTAGTTTTAGTTATACTAGAGCTATTTTATTACATCCTTAGCCTATATGATCTTGCATACGATGTAAATTTTTGAAAGTTTTACCAGGATTTTTACATCCACTTCTTTGTTTTCATTCTTATCTCATGCTTTTATTTTCCTCACTACAGGTGTATTAATGGTGATATTTTACATGTACCAGCCATGGAGAGAGGTCCTGGGAAGGGTATCTTTCATCGATCAGACGCGGCCAAATTTTCTTTTCATCTATGGGGCCATGGGGCTGCAAAGCGGACGATAATTTCCTATTAAAGGACAATGATGCAGCTGTACATGTGATTTTTTCTCTTGGCTTTTGCCAACCACGGATGCGTGCCATGAACTATGGGAGAGGCTGTTGAGGCTTTTTTGTTTCCGTCTTATGGTATCTTCGCATGTCGTGAGGAAACTGAGGTCTGCGCGCTCTGGCGGAAAGGATGGGACGTGAGTGGACCGGGGGACCAGAGTTTTCTATCTTTTTCTTTCTACTTTCGAGGGGGGCACCGTGGAAGATGAAACAGTGCCCGCGCACCGTGTAGCCATGTCCGAAGATGAAATAGTGCTCGCGCACCGTGTAGCCATGTCCATAACCCTTTTCTAAAAAAAAGCATTTACTTAACCCAACATTCTCTAGCAGCTACTGTAAATAGCCCTAAAACCAAAAAAAAACTCCGATGACAATGCGGGTTGTGCTCGGTTTTACGCGTCGTACAGATCCCGTAAAGCGGTGCTAATGAAATTTGATGGGCCAAGAAAAGCCCGCAGCGCGCGGTATATTTTCCGCTCCCCCCGCCGGACCCGAGCCGAAACCCTATCCTCTCCATCGCCCTTGCTCGCGATCTCCACCGCCACCATCGAACCTCCAGCCACCAAATCCAGCCCAACCATCGCCTAATCGACTCTGCCGTCACCGCCATTCGCTCCGCCACGTCGACATGAACACCGGACCACCTCCCTCCTCGCCGCGTTACGGCTCCCGCGGCCAGTGCCTCCTCTCGAGCGCCAAGCTCGCCGCTAGACGCTCGATAGGCTCCAAGAAGCGGGCGGCGAGGAGGTTCACCAACTGGAGCAACCCGTCGCCTTCCTCCTCGCGCTGTACGCCGACAGCTCGTCCTCGGGTGTGGGGATCAGTCGTCGCCCCCGTCCTTCCTCTTCGCCTCCAGAGAGTGATTCCTTGGGCTACTACGGCTACACGTCGCCCGAGGAATCGGATAGCTCCGATGTGAGCTCCAGCGACCGCGTCGTCGAGAAGGCGAGGGGGATCGAGAGCTCGTCGAGGCGCTTCGATTGATAGAGCGCCAGAAGGAGGAGGAGGTGGCGGTGGAGCGCCTCAAGCGGCAGAAGGAGAAGGAGGCCGCGACGGAGCGGCTGAAGCGCGCGTGCCAGGACTGAGCGGCACCGCCGCGGCCAGGGAAGGTTGATCGTCGCCGCTTTGAGGCTCGTTTGAGCCGGATTTTGTTGTTTCTGCGCGCGACGATGAATATATGTAAATATTATGCAATGTAGAATTGTATGGACTAATGAATCGTAACTGACTCGCTTTCGTTAACTGAACTGTTTGAATTTTGTTGTGAAGATATTTTTAGCAAGATTTTGAATTTACGGTTTCTATTTCTATTTACGATTGCTGTATTGCGCCTGCTCTCGCGGAACATGAAACCACGTTTTCTACAAACTGAACTCGGCTGTTTACAATTCGCATTTTACTGTAGCTGCTAGAGCTGCTCTAGCTTGTGGCTGACCGCAAACTGTGCTTACGGCGTGGTTACAGCGCGCGATGTGCATCAGTCGGTCCAGGGCGATCGAGTGACATGAGGCGGACCTACTTGCACGTGCCGTGGGGTATGTACATTTCCAGGCACACGTGGTAGGATTGAACCTAGTGGTCGGCAACAGATTTTGTCCCGTCGCTGGAGAGAGAGGCCCCCCGCATCTCATTCCCCATTCTGACTGAGAGCTCTGTTGCCCGACCATGGTCTGCTCCGCCGGTCATGAGATTCATCGCCGGTGAGGACCCACCCATCCTAAAACTAACAAGAGCCTCCCGAATCCGACGATCCCCTTCCCGGCGGAGACCTCTGTCGTCTTCCCCGAATCTACCTGACGGCGTGAGTTCTTAGAGACTGTGGGTTGCTCCTGCCGTGCGCAGAATTCTTCGTCTGCTAGTTTTCACGCATCCAAAACCAACGGAGCCATCGCAATTGGAGATCAACGAGCATCACTGCGATTTCTTGCGACTTCTCCCAAGTAAGCACCGTCCTATTCAAAGTTGGGTGTCTAGAGTTAGGTGGAGCGCCTGTGACATCCATTTTTCACTGGATTGTGTTGTTTTAGTGGTGTTGCACTTAGATTCGTTCAAGTTTCGTTTCACTTGTTGGAATTTTTTTTTGCCTATATAAGCATAGCCCATCAATTACATGTCAATAAATTCCTAAAATCTTAAAGATCCATTTGATCTATTCATACAAGGCAAGAGATGGAATAAAAAGTTTAGTCTCATGTTGTTAGTTGAGTAAAAGTTGTACCAGTTTATAAGTAGAGTTTTTCCCACTTGTACAAGCTTGAGAAGAGAAGACATATACACACGCTCCTTCTCGCTTGCCTGTCTCGCCACACCACAACGCGCGCGCCGCGGATTACGAGAATCTCGTCGAGCCGAGCTTTACGCATGAATGGTAAACGTTTTCCTCGAGTGGAAATGAATACTAACTGAGAGAGGATGGCGGTTCCTCTGCCTTAATCTGTATCTATTAATTGACATGATTAGTTTAATTTCTATTATTCTATTTATATTTTATCTAGCGTTTATCATGATTAATTCTTTTGATAAATTGTTTTCTTATTGAATAATCCAAAAACTTTATTTTAGGCAATTTGCCCCATTGGCTTTGTTGCTTCCATGAAACCATTAGTGTTTGAAGGTGTCAATTACAAAAGATGGTGTGTGAGAGCAGTGTTCTAGTTTTAGACCATGAGCTGCTATAACATTATTTATGGTGCACCTAAGGGAGATCTTTATTCTTCTCAGGAAGAGGCCTTCTAAAAAATTTGATATCACTTTCAAAGCTGCCTTGATCAGCATTCTTGGCGACAATATCGTCAATTCATACCTGTCATTTAGCAATAGCAAGGATATGTGGGATGCGCTCGAGAGAAAATTCGGTGTCTTCGATGCTGTCAGTGAACTATATGTCATGAAACAATTCTATGACTATAAGATGGTTGATAACCGCTCTATTGTGGAGCAGGCTCATGAAATACAGTCACTTGCTAGAGATCTCGAGCACTTCATTTATGTGTTACCGGACAAGTTTGTTGACAGATGCATTATTGCCAAGCTTCCCCCGTTATAGAGAAATCTTGCTACTTCTCTGAAACACAAGATACAAGAGTTTTTCGTGACAGACCTTATTGGGACTCTTGACGTGAAAGTGCGAAAGCAAAAGACACGCATGCTCGAGGTACCGAGGGAGGTTCTAATGCCAATCTGGTACAGAAAATGAACTTCCAGCCTCACAAGTTCAAGAACAAGGGCAAGTTTGATGGCAAAGGAAAGTTTGATGGAAAGAACAATGCCTCACAATTTACCAGTTTAAAGAAGAAGACTGATAAGAAAAAAGGTGCTTGTCATGTGTGCGATGATCCTGATCATTGTGCTTCTGCTTGTCCCAACCGCTTTGACAAGCGCTAGCATGAGAAGGGCAGCAAGACTGCTAATGTTGTCATGAGCGACGTTGAGATAAAAGATGTTGTGTATGGTATATTACCTACTTTTTTTTTTATGTCATTCTCCTGATTGGTGGATTGACACAGGCGCTAAGCACATGTATATTCTGATATTTCCATGTTTTTTATATTAGGTCAGAGGGACTCAAATCGTGCTAATGGGAAATGGCTCTCATGCTTCTGTTTATGGTGTTGGTACGATCGATCTGAAGTTTACTTCGGAAAATACCGTACGCCTAAAGAACGTGCATCATGTTCCCTCAACAAATAAAAATCCTGTTAGCGGATCTCTTCTGTGTCAAGACTACTACAAGATTGTATTCGAGTCCAATAAATTTGTAATTTCTAAGTATGAAACCTTTGTTGTGAGTGTGGAGGTTTGTTCTGCTTATCTCTGTCAGATATTTGTAATAAAGTTGTTAATCATATTTACACGAATTTTGAATCAAATGTCCGTGCCATATTAATTTTGGTTGTATGATGCAGCTAGTTAAAATGAATTTAATCCCTGATTTCACTACTGTTAAGGGATCTAAGTGTCAAGTCTGTGTGTAAGCTAAACAACCTCGCAAGTCACATACGACCGTAGAGATGAGAAAACACCACTAGAGCTCATGCATTCTGATCTTTGTAAGATGAATGGTGTGTTGACAAAAGGTGAAAATAAATATTTTATGACTTCAATCGATGACTCTACAAGATATTGTCATGTGTATCTTCTGAAATCAAAAGATGAGGCTTTGAGTTTCTTCAAAATCTATAAAGCTGAAGCATAAAATCAACTTAATCGAAAGATTAAGAGGCTTAGGTCTGATCATGATGGAGAGTATTTTTCCAACGAGTTTGATTCTTTTTATACGGAATATGGCATAATTCAAGAGAGGACGCCTCCCTACTCACCCCAGTCAAATAGAGTAGCCGAAAGAAAGAACCGTACTCTAACAGATTTGGTTAACGCCATGTTAGATACATCGGGTCTCTCCAAGAAATGGTGGGGGAGACACTATTGACCGCGTGTCATGTCCTAAACCGAGTTCGCACAAAGAACAAAGAAATTACTTCATTCGAAGAATGGGAGAAGAAAATGTTGAAACTCTCTTACTTACGTACTTGGGGTTGTTTGGTAAAAGTTAATGTACCAATTCCCAAGAAGTGCAAGCTTGGACAAAAAACATTGATTGTGTTTTTTAGGCTATGCTTTTCATAGTATTGGTTATAGATTTTTAATAGTAAAATCTGAAGTACCTGACATACATGTTGGTACAATCATGGAGTTTACTAATGCGACTTTCTTTGAGGATGTCTTTCCTATGAAAGATAAACCTAACTCATCAAATCGGAAGATACCTAGTTCATCTAATTAGGAATTTCCTACAATTTCTGAACCTACCATTCCAATTGAACACTCTGAAAGTCCTAAAGAGGACGATAATGAAATTCCTAAAAGGAGCAAGAGACAGAGGACTGCAAAATCCTTTGGTGATGATTTTATTGTGTATCTTGTGTATGACGCTCCCACTTTTATTTCAGAAGCCTATGAATCTCATGATGCTAACTGCTGAAAGGAAGCCGTCCGTAGTGAGATGGATTTCATCTTATTAGCTAATGGAACATGGGAGTTCACCGATTGCCCTTATGCGTGCAAACCTGTAGGATACAAGTGCGTGTTTAAAAAAAAGCTTAGGCCTAATGGTACTATTGAGAAGTACAAGACACGGCTTGTGGCCAAAGGTTATACTAAAAAATAAGGTGAAAACTTTTTTGACACTTACTTACCTGTTGCTAGATTGACCACCATTCGGGAACTACTTTCATTGGCTGCCTCTCATGATATTCTCGTTCATCAAATGGACGTTAAGACAGTTTTCCTAAATAGAGAGTTGGATGAGGAAATTTACACGGATCAACCAGATGGTTTTGTGGTAAGTGGTCAAGAAGGAAAGGTGTGCATGTTGTTGAAGTTTTTATATGGCCTAAAACAAGCCCCTAAGCAGTGGCAGGAGAAGTTTGAAATAACTTTAATTGCTGGAGGCTTTGTTGTAAATGAAGTTGACAAATATGTGTACCATTGATACGTCAAAAACGTATCTATAATTTTTGATGCTCCATGCTTGTTTAGTATCTACTTTGTTTTGCTTTGTCTACACTTTGAGATATTTTTATATGTTTTCTGGAACTAACCTATTAACAAATTTCCACAGTGTCAATTGCCTATTTTCTTCTGTTTTTGGTTCCAGAAAGGCAGAAAATCAATATTCTCGGAATTAGACGGGACAAAAGCCAAAGTCAATATTTTACCGTGGGCGACACGAAGTCCAGAGGAGAGACGGAGAGGTGCCACAGGGCAGCCAAACCCCCCTAGGAGCGGGTGGGCCTAGCCCGTGCCTGGGAAGGGTGTGGCTCCCCTGGTCGCCTCCCTGCCTCGCCTCTTCGCCTATAAGAAGCCCCGATACAAAAACCCTAGGAACCCAATCAAAACTCCACAAAACCTTCTATAGCCGCCGCCACCATCGTCCCTAGATCGGGGGGATCTGAAATTCTTCCCGACACCCTGCCGGAGGGGAGATCATCCCGGAGGCCTTCTTCTCTGGTATGATGCGTGAGTAGTTTCACCTTGGACTACGAGTCCATGTAGTAGCTAGATGGTTGTATCTCCTCCTTGTGCTTTCATGTATAGATCTTGTGAGCTCCGTTCATGATCAAGATCTAATCTATTTGTAATCATGCATGTTGTGTTTGCGGGGATCCGATGGATATTGAGATTACTATGTCAGATTGATTAATGGTTTTGTCTTTATGATTCTATCATGTCTATGTTGTTTGTGATCTTGCATGCTCTCCGTTGTTAGTATCTATCTTGGCCAAGTAGTTGCTAGTGACTCCAAGAGGGGGTATTTATGCTCGATAGTGGGTTCATGCCTCTAGTTCCCATGGGAAGTGAAAGAAATCTCTTCGGTTGTAGATGTATTGTTGGCACTAGGGAGAAAACAACGGTCTCTTGTTCATGAAACAAGTGGATTGTTTACCTTACACACTTTGCTTAAAGCAGTTGTCTGTTGCTTGCAACTTAATGCTGAGGGGGTTCAGATGATAACCTGAAGGTGGACTTATAGTCATAGATGCAGTTGGATGGCGGTCTATGTATATTGTTGTATTGCCCAATCAAATCTCATAGGATCCTTTTGTCTGGTATTGCATTGATATGCCTTGCTCAGTTCTTGTTAATTGCCCTGCTGTAATTTGTTTACCCTTCATGCCATGTTGTTTATCTAAGGAGAGCACCTCTAGTGAACTATGGACCCCGGTCCAATCTTTACCATTGATACATCTTCCACTCTTACTTGTTTACTTGCTGCAAACCATGATCGCCTTCCACACCATACATTTAATCCTTTGTTACAGCAAACCGGTGAGCTTGACAACCTCACTGATTCGTTGGGGCAAAGTCTTGAGTTTGTGTTGTGCGGGTTTACACGTTGCTTGCAACACCTGTGTGACGTTTCCTTCCTCCTACTGGTTCGATAACCTCGGTTTCTTACTGAGGGAAAACTTGTTGCTGTGCTGCTTCACACCTTGCTCTTGGGGTTCCCAACGAAGCGCTCCAACAGCAACTCAGCTTTGCATCAACCATCGCCATGGTGGGGGTGTGGGATTCATCCTTTGTTTGTATGTTGATGGCATACTGATTTTCGGAACCAACCTTAATGCAATTAAGGAAGTCGAGGATTTCTTATCTCACTATTTTGAGATGAAGGATCTGGGAGTAGCTGATGTTATCCTAAACATCAAGCTATTGAGAGATGATGATGGTGGGATTACGTTGCTTCAGTCTCACTATGTGGAAAAGGTCTTGAGTCGTTTCGGGTATAGCTACTGCAAGTCTTCTCCTACACCATATGATCATATTGTGTTGCTTCAAAAGAATCGAGGAAATGCTAGAGACCAACTTAGATACTCTCAAATTTTTGGGTCGCTTATGTATTTAGCTAGCGCCACGAGGCTTGACATCGCCTTTACTGTGAAAAAACTTAGTTAATTTGTTTTAAATTCAGGAGATCATCACTGGCATGCTCTTGAGAGAGTTACGTGTTATCTAAAAGGCATTGTGAGCTATGGCATTCATTATGCCGGGTATCCAAGGGTATTAGAGGGTTATAGTGATTCAAACTGGATATCTGGTGCTGACGAGATAAAGGCCATGAGTGGATATGTATTCACACTTGTTGGTGGCGCTGTTTCTTGAAAGTCTTGCAAGCAGACCATCTTAACGAGGTCAACTATGGAATCAGAACTCACATCATTAGACACATCCACTGTTGAAGCAGAGTGGCTTCATGAACTCTTGATGAACTTACATGTGGTTGAAAAACCAATACCCGTAGTCCTTATGAACTGCGATAATCAAACTATGATTTTCAAAGTAAATAGTAGTAAGGATAATATGAAGTCATCAAGACATGTGAAGAGGAGACTGAAATCTGTCAGAAAAATGAGAAACTCTGGAGTTATTGCATTGGATTATATCCAAATATCTACAAACTTGGCAGATCCCTTTATAAATTGTCTATCACGCAACGTGATAAAAAATGCATCGAAGGAGATGGGTATGAGACCCACAATATAAGTTTTCCATAGTGGTAAACCACTTTATGTGATCAGAGATCCCATGAATTAGAATTAGGATACAAGTTGTTGGTTAGCTGAGACAAAACTATCTCTATTTTAATAAACACCACTCCATGAAGATGCAATACTTTCCTATTTTGCACGGCAGGTTGATTTATTATCTTAATATGTTCTAAGTGACTTATCTTAAGCATAGATGTTGTCCTGCAGGACATCTTTTGAAGAACACACATATATGAGTTTAACTGTTAAACGTCGCAGTCTATAAGAGTAGGGTGATCTCTAATAAACTCATGAAAGGCCATGGAGTATGACGCATAAGGTCCATGCGCGGGAAAGTCCCACAGTAGCCTAGTATCGGTCAAGACTTTGTGAATCTAGGTTTGTAGCAAACTTGTAGTTCAAGACATAGTCCACTGTACAAGTTGCAACCTAGTATAACATAAAGCTCTAGGTGGAATTTCAACTTAACAGTCTCCACCGTAGTACCGGTACATAAATAATGTTTTAAAACCAAAGGAAAATTTCATGTGCCTCTGGGATCTGATGGGGGATTGTTGAATTTTTTTTTCTTAAATAGGCCCGGCCCATTTATTACATGCCAATAAATTCCTGAAATCATAGAGGCCACTTGGCCCATTCATACAAGGCAAAATATGGGACAAAAAGTTTAGTCCCACATTTCTAGTTGAGTGAAAGTTGGACCAGCTTATAAGGAGAGATCTTCCACCACTTGTACATTCTTGAGAAGAGAAGACATATACACATGCTCTCCTCCTCACTCGCCTCGCCACGCCTCGTCATGACGCACGCACGCGCCGCGGGTTGCGGGAATATCGTCGAGCCGAGTTTTATTTTGCCACGCATGAATGAATATGAACAGTTGTACAGAAGCTGAAATATTTTGCTCGAGTGGAAATGAATGCGAACTGAGTGGAGGTTGTCCGGTTTCTGGCTATCGTCTGTTCGCTTCAGCTTCCGCCTCTTCGTTTCATCTTTTGCGCAGCCTATTTGCCTTCCCTCTATGCCTATAAGAGAGAGAGAGAGAGGTCTCGCCTCCTCTCAGATATAGCACCGCACACTCCTTTGCACGTCCAGTTCCAGAGCACTGCGCTACCTTAGATCTTCCCCACGCCGTCTTGCGGCATGCACCGCGAGCCGGGATAGTAGGCCTCCGAGACCCCTCTCCTCCTCACTCGCCTCGCCTCCTCACTCGCCTCGCCACGCCTCGTCATGACGCACGCACGCGCCGCGGGTTGCGGGAATATCGTCGAGCCGAGTTTTATTTTGCCACGCATGAATGAATATGAACAGTTGTACAGAAGCTGAAATATTTTGCTCGAGTGGAAATGAATGCGAACTGAGTGGAGGTTGTCCGGTTTCTGGCTATCGTCTGTTCGCTTCAGCTTCCGCCTCTTCGTTTCATCTTTTGCGCAGCCTATTTTCCTTCCCTCTATGCCTATAAGAGAGAGAGAGAGGTCTCGCCTCCTCTCAGATATAGCACCGCACACTCCTTTGCACGTCCAGTTCCAGAGCACTGCGCTACCTTAGATCTTCCCCACGCCGTCTTGCGGCATGCACCGCGAGCCGGGACAGTAGGCCTCCGAGACCCCTCTGCTTCGAGTCCTGTACGGGAGAAGGGCTATAAGGTTTTTGGGGAGCGCTATTGGCGTGGCTTCATCATAGATTCCTTCAAGGATAGAGGCATCGCCGATGTCTTTCCCAACAACGACTTCTTCGCCGACATCAGCAACCTCTTCCTCGACGACATGGCTGATGACGGTGTCAATGCCAACGTTGGCAGTTCCTCTGTTGTGATGTACATCCTCTTTCATAATCTTGTTTATCTTAGTCAGACAATATGTCGTTCCTTTTGGTTTGCTGTAGACCTTGTTCTGATCTTGTGAGACCCTGGCGCATGGCTCAATAGGATTGATAGGAAACCCATACCAACAAGTTGCAACTTTTTTTCCGGAAGCTCATTCAAAAAGAACTCTAAGGTTAAGCGTGCTTGGCTTCGAGCAATTCTAGGATGGGTGACCGACCGGGAAGTGGGTAACCGGGTGCACATGAGTGAGGACAAAGTGCGCAGAAAAGACTAGTGTTGGTCTGTGGGGTTAGTCTAGAGAATCTATTGAGCTACCAGAAGTGACAGCCGTCGGTCCGGAGTGACCGGGGGTGTTACAAATTGGTATCAGAGCCGACCCTCGCGGTTAAACGGGCGTGTGCGGTTCAGTGGCGGACATGTGGCGCATGGCGCGTGTGGCCCGGAGTGGACACGGCATGGCACATGTGCCGGCACTGGACGCACAGACGTGTGCCAAGAGGGGACTTTCCTGGCTTGTGGTTGATCGACGAGGACGTCGATCTTCTAAGGGTGGGTGTATGTGAGACCCTGGCGCATGGCTCAATAGGATTGATAGGAAACCCATACCAACAAGTTGTAACTTCTTTTCCGGAAGATCATTCAAAAAGAACTCTAAGGTTAAGCGTGCTTGGCTTAGAGCAATTCTAGGATGGGTGACCGACCGGGAAGTGGGTAACCGGGTGCGCATGAGTGAGGACAAAGTGCGCAGAAAAGACTAGTGTTGGTCTGTGGGGTTAGTCTAGAGAATTTATTGAGCTGCCAGAAGTGACAGTCGTCGGTCCGGAGTGACCGGGGGTGTTACAGATCTCATCTTAAGTTCTATGCCTTGCAATCCGTTTGGTTATCTGTCTTAATCTGTATCCGCTAATTGACATGATTAGTTTTAATTTCTATTATTCTATTCATGTTTTATCTAGCGTTTATCATGGTTAATTCTCTTAGTAAATTGCTCTTTTATTCAACATCAAATTGGTTCGATTAACGCTAGGGACGAAATAGAATCATGACATCATCATCTCCAATAGGATGTAGCTGTTTTTCAGTATTTTTTTTTACTTTGATGTGTAGCCAAATCCAGTAGGGGGGTCATGGCCAAATTAGATAGCCTAATGATAGCTAAACTCTGTGCAGACTACCCGAGCTAGGTTGTTGGACCTATACCAGCTTAACTGATTTTTGTGCTCCCGTCTCTGAAGTAACATTAGCTAACCATACAGGTCGACTGAAGATGGCCCGCGGTAGCTGCCTGCAAACCACCAAGACGATATTGTCAGCATGACCCTCGCGGGTTGGCCGCCCGGCTTGCGCTCGCGAGACAGAAAGTACAAACTGTTCGATTAAGCGATGTAAATAACTAAGAGGAAAATTTGCTACAGGACATCGTTATTTTCTGCCATTTGCTAAAACACACCATCCGATTGTGTCTTTGCTAGGTACCATTACAATTTTGTGGCACATTTGCCAGAACACAACACGTGACCAAAAATAGAAAGTTTTGGCACTTTTGCCTGAGTGACCATGTTATGTCCTGGTTTGAACAAAATATGTCAGACTTTTCTTTTTTGGTCATGCGGTGTGTTCTAGCAAATGTGTCATAAAATTATAATGGTACCTGGCAAAGACATAATTGTGTAGTGTGTTTTGGCAAACGCCGGAAAATAACGGTGTCTTGTAGCAAATTTTCTCATAACTAAGGGAAGGCATGCATCGATGTGTTGTTTATCTTCTAGTTGGTCTGATGCCACTGCACTACACGTGTAGAGGACAAAAATACACTGCGGTGCTCGATTATGAATGTGCCATCCAGTTGACCTTAATTTGTGTTTTTCTGCGTTTCTCTTGAAAGCTCAGCTCGTGGTGGGTCATGGACAAATTAGCTTAGCTCATTTTTTATTGATGATGTAACTTAGTTGATGTTCAGATGGCACCTTGATTTTACTTCACGATTGGAAGTATGATAGCTTATTCATGATGTAAACTTAGTTGATGTTCAGATGATGTACGTTAGGTCATTCCTGGATGCATATTAGTCCATGAGTAGGCCAATGCTGGGTCTACATTAGTTCTTAATTCATCTGTACTTGGTAATTCTACATTTTCCCTTAGAGATGATAATATATTCAACCTAGTTCATGTACAGATGGCACATCATTTTTCTTTTTTTTCATCTCTAGGTGTTTTTTTGGACATCATGTGGATGTACAATAGGCCTATCGTGGGTGTACATTCTGTTCAATCAAGAATGTTAGGTTTTATACTTTGATGCAACCTAGTTCATGCAAGATGGTACTGTGTGTGGTGTGTGTGTGTGTGTGTGTGTGTGTGGGGGGGGGGGGGGGGTATGTATATTAGCGTGATAGTGGATGTATATTACGTCATGTTGCCTATGTTAGATGCATGTTAGCTTATATGTAGATGTACTTTAGTTTAGAGGACTTTTAAGGTACCCTCAAATGAATAATAGCCTTTTATTTCTGTCCATCCAAAGGCTCACAATGCTTCATACCGGTGCTAAAATGGTGAGCAGTATGATTCGTACTTATGTCAAAATCTGTCACCTCACCAGGAAATCACGTAAATGGGCTGTCATGGACCCAGTCCAGGACATTCAAAATAACCTTGATCGACTGGATGACCAATGTGGCTGGTACCAGACTGTATGGTTCTCGTCCACGAACCCTAAATCGACCTGAAATGTGGCACCGGCTGGAGTGCCAGATCCTGGCAGTGCTCGTCGTCGTTCGATGGCAAGCTACAGCCTGTGGATCCCCGATCGCCTTGCGGCCTTGCTAGGAAAATATAATTAGTATGACCACGACACCCAGTAACGCACCTTGCAAGTAAAACGATAAATCTAAGGGGCGCCGTCGAAGGTGCCTCCGTGCAGGAGAGGGGGTTTGGCGGTGTCGCGCAGAGTGATCCACGGATGAGGCCTCCGGTGTAGAGGAGACAAGGAACGCTGCCGAGTTGGCGGCGGAGTGCTCCGGTGTTTGGTTCTGTGGCCGCGTGCTACGTGGAGCCGGCGTCGTCACTGGTGGAGATGGCGGCGTCGTGATCGGCCATGTGGGAGGCGACAGCGTGGCTGGTTCGTGTGGAGGAGGCGGCGGCGTGGGGATTTTCTTGGTGCTGCCTCGCTTCGACAATTGATGGATCTGGGCCTGATTAGTTTCACACTTCTTTTTCCAATAATTACGTATTGATGGACCTACCGGGCCTGATATTTGCCGCTTAATCTGAACCGTCCGCTCAAATCATACTTGTCCCTTTGCCTAAGCAGTAAAAGGTACCATAAAACATGCCTTAGTTTATATCTTGATGTACATTAGCTTATATGTGGATATACATTACCTATATCTTGATGATCATTTTTCTGCCTATGTCTAGGTGTATATTAGGTTATATCTAGATGTACTTTAGAAATTATGTTTGAAATGGACTTTAGGGTTAT
The DNA here is from genome assembly GCA_910589765.1 of Avena atlantica. Classification (NCBI taxonomy): domain Eukaryota; kingdom Viridiplantae; phylum Streptophyta; class Magnoliopsida; order Poales; family Poaceae; genus Avena; species Avena atlantica. The sequence goes on from OU342738.1 coordinate 385,648,751, forward strand.
GTTTAAAATATTTTCGGAGTACTATACACCATTCTTAGCTTTATATTTTTTCTCAAAGAAACATAGTTTATTTATTGAAACAAAAATCATATGACACTAGCCGGAAGAGGCTAGGAGGCCATATGTTTCATGCTTTGTGTTGGAGCATCTTAGGGTTGACCAATGAAAACCAGAGGGAGCATACGGAGTTGGAGATCTAGGAGTTAGCTCTTCATAGTGATTTCCGGTGGCTTCGTTCAAAGAACGAGGTAAGCACCGCCGTGTTCGAAGTTGGGTTCTAGGGGTTGTAGCGAGATCCTATAGCTGATGCTAGATCCGTTTTAGTGTTGGTTGTTTAGATTGCGTTGTTGTTATGGTGGTGTAGAAGTCAGATTTGTTCAAGTTTTGTGTCTTTTTGGTTCGGGAGTCTACATTGCTCTACATCGAGTAAGGTTAGCGGCCAAGCAGACGCATGATATCACCGTATCCAAAATGATGTAGGTGTTTGTCAGGTGGGTTTCTCTCTATTCTACAGCCAAATAAAGTAGAATCGTTGTACATTAGTTGTATTTGGATGTATATTACTATATTGGTGGTTGTATACTAGCATTGTTTAGTCTATGTCTGTCTAGATGTATATTATTTTTGAATCTAGAATTATACTAGCGTTGTTTAGTCTATGTCTGTCTAGATGTATATTATTTTTGAAACACAAGAGACGAGAGTTTTCGTGACGGACCTCATTGGGTCTCTTGATGTGAAAGAGAAGGCGAGAGCAAAAGACACACGTGCTCGAGATAGTGAGGGAGGTTCTAATGCCAATCTGGTACATGTCCTAACCTTTTTGACAAGCGCCAGCATGGGAATGGCATGAAGACCGCTAATGTTGTCGTGAGCAACGTTAAGATGAAATATGTTGGGTATGGTATATTACCTACTGTTTTTTCATTATGTCATTCTCCTGATTGGTGGATTGACATGGGTGCTAATATACATGTACATTCTAATATTTCCATGTTTTCTTCACATTAGCTCATAGGGACTCAAACTGTGCTAATGGGGAACGTCTCACATGCTTCTGTTTATGGTGTTGGTATGGTCGATCTGAAGTTCACTTCGGAAAATATCGTGCGCCTAAAGAACGTGCATCACGTTCTCTCAATAAATAAAAATCTTGTTAGCGGATCTCTTCTATGTCGAAAAGGCTACAAAATTGTATTCGAGTCCAATAAATTTATAATTTCTAAGTATAAAACCTTTGTTGGTAAAGCTTATGAGTGTGAAGGCCAGGCACACGCATGATATCACCATATCCAAAATGATGTAGGTGTTTGTCAGTTGGGTTTCGCTCTATTCTATAGCCAAATAAAGTAGAATCGTTGTACATTAGTTGTATTTGGATGTATATTACTATATTGGTGGTTGTATACTAGCATTGTTTAGTCTATGTCTGTCTAGATGTATATTATTTTTGAATCTAGAATTATATTAGCATATAGGTGGATTGGTGTATATTTAAGTCCTTGTATATTAGCTTTTTACCTATATTTTACATCATTTTGTTTTATATGTATATTAGCTTTTTACCTAGATGTACATTAGTTTGTTTTTAGATGTATAATAGTAGTATATAGGTGGATAAGTGTGTTCCTACATCATATTTATATATGGATTGATTTTTAATGATGTTATTATATCATGATGTATGTAGGGCATTTTTTCATGTGAATTTATTCATGGTTGCCGGTTCATTTATCAGGAGTACCCAACTTGTTTTGTGTATTTGTTGTAATGAACTTAGGCCTCCTCCCAAGAATTAATTTTCATGTTAAGGTACGGCTTCCTCGGGACAAGTAACTCAGGGACCTGGACCTCCTCCCAAGATCATACATGTTGTTTATGATGCAAAATCAATTTGGGAGGATGTAATTCAATCAGATTCTTATCATAAACAACAATGAGGACTAAGAATGTGATTCTTCTTTCAAAGATTGGTAATGTTGTTTTCAGGTTTCCTAGACTAGTAAGGATGTAAATTACTCATAGTAGAGATCAATTCCAAGATGTGTGCATCCTAGGATGCAGAGGCCGGGGTACATCCCCATTTCGAAAAAAAAGATCAATTCCAAGATCCAATGATGTGCTCCCTCCATCCAGAAATAACTGACTTGAATTTGTCTAGATTCGACTATATCTATGCACTATAATGCGTCTAGATACATTGAAATCTAGCCAAACTAAAGTCAGTTATTCCTGAACGGAGGAGTATTTTTTAGATCTCGGATTGCCCATTTTTTCCTTCATTTGAATCTATGTTTTCCTCTTTGTTTCTTCAATGGATGTACTTTTGTGGAGGCGATGAAGGTGTCTTGTGGAAGACAAGGTAACCGGTAGCGTTTTCCCATCTGGCCCCAGAAAAACTGGACCAGTAGCATGCGACGCCCGCGGGTTTTGGAGCATGTGAGTTGGAGAGGATAGTTTTGGGGCTTGTGAGCAGGAGAGACTTGTTTCCACTTTAGGAAAGAATAGGTTTCTACAAATGGAAAGAGATCCTGGTCAGACTGACCACATGGTAGGTTTAAAAAGTGGCTGACCACTTTGTAGTCAAGTCCTTTATTTAAACATGTGTTTCAATATTTTAAACATATACAACATAATTCATGAATGTTTCATAATAATACAATCTAAAATAAATATGACAGCAATATTATGAATGTTTCATGCAACAAAGGGATGTCAACATAATCATAGTTTAACTTACATCAATGGTTGAGATCGAAATAATGAAGCAAATAATGGTCCAAGTAAAACACCAATGAATTGTTTCAATGAAATGAATAGAAATGGCAGACTACTGCCCTCCATGGAGCTGCCAACGGTGCTCAATAAGATCTTGCTGAAGCTGGGTGTGGGTGGCAGACTCTCTAGTCTTCCGGTAGGTCTCAAGAAAGACTTGGATGCTATCGGAATTATTTTTAGTTGGCTTCACACAGCTACCAATATAGTCAAAAAAGAACTCCAAGTTCAAGTCATTCTCATCATCAATGATCATGTTGTGAAAAATAACACAACACGTTATTATGTTGTTGAGGGACTTCCTGTCGAAAAATATGCAACATCTTGATATCATAACCGTCTGACGAAGACGAGTTCTCGAAAAAGAATTGCGCACTCGAACCCATCCACAATGCGCATGAAAATAAAATCGGACGCAATATTGCTACAATCTATCGGAGCATGGATAATCCGTAAAGAAATCGAACAAACCATGCCATGGTGGCGCACCTAACCGTGGCAGGGATGGCGTCTTGTACTCCCGCGCGCTCTCCTTCGTGTCGTCTAAATTGACAACGCAGTTGAATTTTGCACATGATCTATATCGTCCGCGAGCACCCCAAAATCCTCCACGAACAAGATGCGGTCAATTACCCATCGCCGAGCCCATGCTGATGGGGAATGGGAGCGACGGAGCGAGCTCAAATGGACGAGGAGTGGCCGGAATCAAAGGCGACGAGAGGCGATAGCGGAAGAGGAGCTTGGCTATGAGCGAGGAAGGGAGACTCGGGCTGAAATGTCCCTTGCGCCAAGGGTTTCTCCGCGATACAGGGGCCTCTCAGCTCGGCTGCTCAACCTTTGTATGTATAGGCTTGGTCGTATATTTTTCCATCTCACTTAATCTTTCTTTAAGGATTTGGCTATTGCGGGGTCTGTTCACATAGTTTTAATGGCCTAAACCATATATGTGCGGTTATTTTAATATTCTGCGGAATTTAAGGGGTATCCTAGAGATGCTCCCACCCAACTCCCGCACTCGACACGTGTTCCTCCTACCCGGACTCACTCATGCAATCGAAAAAGAAAATCCCCCGCTCCCGAGAAAGGCAAAACACCACCCATCTCCATCTCCTTGCAGCACCGCATCGCCGTGGCTCCTGCCTTGAGCCCCGTCCGTCGTTGTGAGTTTCGCCGATCATCGTCTCGCCGAAGAATACATAGCCACCAAATTCCACTCATCGCAGCGACAACAGTGGTCTTTCATAGCAACCACCACTGCCGGTCGTAGCAACCAGCGAACCACCATCACCGATTATAGCACCCATGGCCTCGGTCGTAGCACAGCACCCATGGCCACCGGTCATAGCAATCGATGTCCCGGGTCATAGCAACTGCCATGCCGGTGACAACACCTGACATTGTCGGTCGTATCAACCATGATCACCGATCATAGCAATCACCGTCGCCGGTGGCAGCACCCGATGTCGCCGGTCGTATAAAGCATCGTCGTCGATCGCAGCAACCAACTTCTCGGGTCGTAGAAACCACCGTCGCCGATGACAGCACCCGACATATCCCGTCGGCATGTAGCAATGGCCAAAACTCGACGCCGCCACCAATGGTAGCACAGATGCCCTCCTTTGGTAGCACCTCCGCTTGCCTTTGGTAGACATATTTTAGTATATAGATACATATAAATCTAGACAAATCAAAGTCATTTATTTTTTAATAGAAGGAGCGTATTATAAATAAATGTTTTTACTTCGGTGTAGGACAGAAATATGAGCTTCATAGGACAACTGGACTAGGTCTTTAGGCATTGTGCATAGTTGTTAATTAGTCATTGTGCTAGCATAGTGAGTTCGTTTTATGACGAGACAAGGCTTTGATCATATAGACAATGTTTGGACGGACACGACAAAATGTGTACTTTGTTCTAAAATATAAGATGTTTTATCTTTTTTCTAAATCACATGTATCTAGATGGATTTTAATGTGTATAGAAAATACACTAAAAAATGTCTAGATACAAGTGTTTTAAAAAATCTTAGATTTCAAAATGGAGGTAGTACAGCGAAATTACGACGATCCGTTTTCATTTTTATTTTTATGGCAAGCAACTGTCTCCGCCTGTCGCGGTCCGAGGATATGTACAATGCTAGTGAAGACGTGTCTTTTCTTAGGGCACGCACAATATGGTGATGTTAGCCTTCCTTTATGCTTGTCATGTTGAATTTTTTCTTAGTTGGAGGAGAAAGAAATAAGAAAGATAAGGTTGTCTTTTCTTAGCTAAGTGATGATCTCTTAGAAATAAGAGAAGACTATTTATTTATTATACCATATGTCTTCCCTTGGCAAATCAATTTCTTACTAAAAATAATAAATTCTCGTAATTGCTAGAGATAGTAATAAGAGATAATGCATTGTCAAATTATATATTGTGTCTTTTCTAAATAATGTGGAGAGTTAAAAGAAGGCATGTCTTTCCTAGCATTGTACATGTCCTTAGCTCTCCATATCATTTAGAGAAGACACAATATATAATTTGTACAATGCATTATCTTTTATTACTATCTCTAGCAATTAGTGAGAATTAACTCTTTTTAAAAATAAATTGATTGGCTAAGGAAAGACATATGGTACAATGGAGGAAATAGTCTTCTCTTATTTTTAAGAGATCATCCCTTATCTAAGGGAAGACAACCTTCTTTTTCTTATTCTCTCTTCTCCAACTAAGCAAAAATCCAACGTGGCAAGCATAAGAAAAGGCTGACATCACCGCATTGTACATGCCCTTGGAACTTGGACATCGCACCCGTGTATCCATGCCAGCCGTCTCGTTTTCCTTCGCTTGTGGCAATCTCTGCTAGTCCCAAGCCCTGGTCGTCTTCGTCAGCTTCCTGTGGTGATCATGAAGTTGCGGCCTCCTTCCCTTCTAGCCGCTTGACCCGACCCCGAGCTAGACGTGTGGCAGGTCGCTGACCTAGGTTGAGCGGCACCGGAAGCTCGCCGCCTACTTGCACTCATCCTACTCAAGTTGTGGCCCTTTACTGCTTGCTTTATCCTTGGCCAGATGTCCATCTAAACCAGACGCGCGTGTCGGTGACCAGCATGTCCCGCCACCTACCGTCGAGCCTTCCTCCCGTTGGATCTACGGTGGGACCACATGTACGCCTTTGACTCATCGCTATGAAATAGGTGGTTTGAGGCCAAGCACGATGCTTGGTGGCACTCTATCGAGGACCACCTGGAGGGCCTGGACGATGAGGACGAGGACTACAAGCCTTTGAATCGGTGGACGACCCGCCGCTACCGGTGGGTGCACAGCCAGCAGCCGGTGGCAGATACAACATATGTGTATCGCAAAATAGAATACAATCTTCCATAGTTTACAACAATAATTCAAGAATGAAGAATTTAAGAGAACAAATGAATGAGAGTTCTCTAAAGAATGGTTCACAATACAAATGGATACAAAAGAACTCAATGAGAGCTATTCCCATGTAAGGACTAGTGGTGGGCAATAAGATCTTGACACAGATTGGAATGCTGAGTTCTGTTTTCAATCTGTCGGTAGGTTATAAGGAATACTTCTATATTTTTAGGGTTTCTTTTAGGCTTGACACGGCAACTAACATTGTCATACTCCGAGGGAAACTTCTTGTCTCTCTCTCATCCACAACAATCATGTTATGAAGAATGACACATGTTGTCATGATGTTGTTCAGGTGTTTCTTTTGCCAGTAACGAGTAGGCCCTCGGACAATTGCAAACCTAGCTTGGAGCACCCCAAAATCTATTTCAATGTCTTTGCGGGCTGCTTCTTAACAAGTGGCAAAATGAGCTTCCTGGGGGTTTGGGGGTTTACTTATTGTTTTCACAAATGTTTCCCATTGTGGATGAATGCCATCTGCAAGATAATACCTCATGTTGTACTCACGTCCATTGATCATGTAGTTGCAGGCCAGCTGCTCTCTATTTGCTAGCTTCAAAAACATACGAGATCTCTACAAAACGTTGATGTCATTCAGAAAACAGGTAGACCAAAAAAGCAATGTCATATCCACAAGTCTTGCGAGGCCACTGCTTTGAGCACGATTTTTGCATCTCAGTGATGGCCAATGTATTTCCCATGCCATTCTTTCGGAAAGTTCTTCTACCTCCAATGCATGCAATCAAGGCTTCTGAGCATCCCGGCCAACCTTTTTTCTCATTCTCTGCCATCAGCCTCTTTGTGTCCTCCTCGTTTGGTGCTTGGAGGTACGTTGTACCAAAGACCTGGATCACTATCTTTGCAAACATACGCATGCATTTCATGGTTGTATCTTCACCAATACAAAGATATTCATCAGTGTAGTCAGTTGACACTCCATAGGCGATCACCCTCATGGCAGTAGAGATCTTTTTGTATGAACTAAAACCAAGCAACCTAGCACAATTCCTACATTACGTGAAGTACCGACAGTTGGCCTCGCAAATTGTCACAATCTTCTCGAACAAGGGTCGTCTTATTTGGTATCGGCGGCAAAACAGACGACCGTCTGCTGGGAAAATCGGGGATTATTGGGTGGGCCAGGGAAATACTAGTCGAGCCTAGAAAATACACGACAAGTAAACTGAGGCCTTAGGATTTTTCTCAAACACCTTGTAGGCATAGAGCACACAGAAATATGCACAAAGATCATGTTGTGGAGAGAGAGAAAGACCTGCAGGTTCGCATCCATCTTTGCAGCGGCGGTCGTCCCCTAGTTGCTCTATGCGGGTCACACCGCTTCCCTTGCGACCATTCTCTCCCTAGACAAAATAAAACAATATTAGCATGTATCCTAACATTTATAATCTCGACATTTCCTCGAACATCTTGGCGGTGACAAAAAAGAACTCTGCATGCAGCTACAAGAGAAGGAGCAAGGCGTAGGAGCGTGGAGAGAGGTGGAGTAGGCATACCCATCGGCGGCCATGGGGCTCTCCCATGCGGCCCGGTGGCACCCTCCGGTGCTCCTCCTCTTAGGCTTGTAGCAAATGGGAGACGAGGTGAGCGCCATGGAGAGGTCGAGGAGCTGCCTCCCTAGGCCTAGCAGCGCCCTCCCGTGCTCCTCCCATCGAACAACGCGAGGGGCAGAAGCGCAACACTGCGGTGGTGGCAGTAGCTCGGGATGGATCAGATGGGGAGGGAATTGGTGGGGAGAGAGAGGCGTGAGGGGATTGGGGAGGGCAAAGCCCGTTTTTTAGCAAGGAAATGATGGCGGCCCTTCCGGCGAGGACGAGCGAAACGGTGGAGAAGGGAGGCGAAGGGAGAGAGGACGAGCGGGACGATGAGGAGGTTTGTTGGGGACTGGATGCGGGAGAGTCTGGCGATTTGAGTTAAGCAGACCTAGTTCAAGTAGGAATACATTCAACTAAAAACCCTGAGCAAACAGATTAAGAAAAGGACACTATCAAGGACAACAATGAACAAACACTGCAGGTTCTCACCTTCAAGCACAACCCACACCCGTCAACAGCCATGCTGATCAGACACTTCTTTTAATAGTTTCGATCATGAAAAGGAAGCGAGCTAGGATCTCTATTTTTTTTTAGCAGAGCGTTCATTAGTCCAACATATATATTTTTAGAGCATCTCCACTCGGCTATCCAGTACGCCGATCCGGACATGTTACGTCCGGACGCCGAAAATTGGTTCAGCCGCGTATCCAGGAACTTGTTTTCGTCCGAATTTAGGCCAACTTTGGTCCGGACTACCCAGGCCGAACCCAGGTTCCCGGTTACGCCCTGGGAACGCCGGACGCAACAAACTCGGCGAAAAAAAACGAAGCGGCGCGTGGAACCACCGAGTCAGCGACGGAAGCCGGGTCGTCGTCATCCTCGGAACCACGCGGCGACCGATGGACATTAATTGTCCGTCACGTCGACCACGCGTCGCCGAATTGCCGTGCCACCGCCGCCGCCTCGGCTCCCGCGACGGACCGGTGGGTACTAACTTCCCGCCATTTCCCCTTTTCTCGCCCTCGCCGCCCACCTCGGCCTATATAAGCTGTAACCTGTCACCGGAGTTCCTCACACTCTCTCATCACAACTCGCCAGCCCACCAGCCCGAAACTCCGGCGAACACCCTCACTCTCCCCTCCCCGCTTTTAGCCATGGACGAGCGATATCCCGGCGACGGTGCGGCGGCGAACGGCTTCGGCCGGCGCACCCTCCAGGCTTGGGAGGCGAGCCTGCTCTACGAGGTCGGTTATATGGCGCCGCCGAACACGCGGAACCCTCCGGGATGGAAGCTAAGCGCCGGCGGCATCCCTATCCCGCCGGCGCCGATGCCGACCCCAAAAGAACTGTTGTACGAGATCCAGGAGTTCATCTGCGCCATGGATGACCCCTCCGCCATCGAGAACCCCGACAACCTCCTGTACTGGGAGCAGTTCTTCGCCGACCGCCGCGCCCAGGAGCTCGCCCGCCACGAGGGGCCGCCGAACGAGTCACCGCCGAAGCGCAACAACACGGCCGGCCGCCGTCGTTTTTGGAGCGCGCAAGGCCGGACGCTCAAGGCGGTGCTGGAGCACATCAATGCCGGGAACACGCCGTGCCTCGGCTTCCCGCGGACACCCACGCCGGCGGCCAGGTCGGGACGGTGCCCTCCGGCAAACTGGATGCCGAGGAGGATGGCCAGCATGAGCACCTCCTCCTCCGCCTCGGCCTCCCACTCCTCGGGCTCCACGCCGCTTCGTACGCTGACTGGGCCTTCGCCGGGGCTGCGCCCAGTCAAGCGTGAGGCGTTCTCGCATGTGCGCTCGCCTCCGCGGACACACTCGCGCGACATCGTCATCGGCAAGCCACGCGTGCCGGTGTTGTCGACTCCAACTGGTCGCCTCCGCCTTTGCCGTCCGAAGACTGAGCCGGCTGAAGGCTCGGCGCCGCCCGAGGATAGCGCCTTGAGGATGGCGTCAGAGCAGTCACTCCGCGACTCGGCGCCGCAGCCGCCATTGGTGGAGCCCTCCTTGCTGGACATCCTGGAATGGTCCAAGGCGGACTGGGAGGAGACGGAGCAGCAGCGCGTCCACCGGCTGCAGCAGCAGGCCGGGGAGTAGACGGCCCGGAGACGGGCGTTGTCCGGGCGCGCGCTCGCCTACCAGGGCGCCCTGCTCTTTGTCCTCGACGACGAGGAGGAGGACGGCCCTTCGTACCAGCCGTGGAGGTGTGGCGACCCCGGCCAGGGGAGCTCCCGCCCGCCACAGCCGCCGAGCGACGAGGATGCTGGCAGGGCCGATCCCGGCTACACGGCGTTCTACAGCAACTTCGGCATGTAGAATGGCGATGGCGTCGGGCGGTGGCATTTTTAATGTTTTTTTAGTTTATTATCTACTATTTTAGTTTAATGAAATACGCCTTAATTTGCCAAACTCGGTTGAAATTTAGCCGAACGTGGGAACTTGGCCTGGGTACGCGAGTGGGAAACTCGGCATACTCAGGCCGAAAACTTGTTTCGTCCAGCCCAAAAAAATCCGGATGTTGGCCCAACGAGTGGAGATGCTTAGGATGAGTAGTTAATCTGCCTATAGTGTGAGGCAGTAAATTCATGAACCGTTGACATCAGGAGGAACAAATAAATGAAGATTTAAACCATGAAGACTTCTGCTGGGCATCGGTTTTTCTAATGGGACACACCAAATGCATAGTCTAAATCTGTAACTTCATGTTCAATTGTCCTTTCCTTCCCTATTAAGTATCACATGGTATTTACCCTTTTTTTTCTATAGTCGTGTCAAATGTAATTCTTCTCTGGAAAATCTAATCTCTTACTCCCTCCTGTCCCATAGTAGATGTCTTAGATTTTTCAAATTTTGGATGAATCTATATGCTAAATAGTGTTTAGATTCATCTAAATTTTGACAAATTTGAGACATCTATTTTATGACGGAGGGAGTAGTATATTTCAATACCTAAACTGTGTTGGATCAGCTGACTTTAGAGATGCAACATAGGGAGATAAAACAGGTGATGTAAAGGAATAACATATCTTGCTCATGTAAGCAGCTAGAATAACTAGTGGAGGATGAGATTGGATTACTGATCCATCAATTAGAGAAAGTGAAGTCTCGGAAGAAATCGAGGAGGAGAACCACGAACCTTGGGGCTGGGGATCAGCTGAGGAAGTCTCGGAAGAAATCAAGCGGAGCGGTAACAGCCTCCCGTCAGGCTCCTTGGTAGGAGTAGTAATCAAAGGGGTTACGGTGAACCACCAGCTAGATGATGTTGCCAAGACAGAATACAAACAACGCGAGATGTCACATAGAGATGGTGAGGATACGGCAACGATGTTGTGAAGCCTCCGTAACCAAGGTGCATCCGTTGTAGCACGCCGAAGCGGAAAATGACTTTATCTAAATACACTTTTTAGTATGTGGTTCAGTCCGAATCTATATAGTACTAAAAGATGTCTAGATAAATTTGTTTCACAAGAGCTAAAACATCTTATATTTTAACCGGACGGGGGAGTATTCAGGATCACATGCCATTGTACAGTACTTGTAGTCTGAACTCTTATGTTGACTTTGTTGTCAGCTGGATGAGGGATGATATACTCACAAAATGCCAACCTTGGGCTGTAACAAGTAACATGAAGTGAATTATGAGGAGAGGTGTACCTACACAGCTATAAATAGCGCTCACCCGATGAATGCATTTGAGAAATTTGTCGTGATATGCAAACTGATACAAAATGGCAATTTGATTAAAACAGCTGCAATTGTAGTTATTATTATCAGTCACGAACTGAGGATGTACATATTTGGAAACAAACCCTAACAAGAATTAGCGTCCCTTTTTAAGATACAAACAGTAACTGAAGCACTGCTGCCTTGTTGCACTTACAACCCACTATTTCATCTTCATCTTGTTGTTTTTTCCTCTCCTATGCCAAAAAAGCCACTTAAAGTCCATAACGGCAAATCCCTTCTATTAATGTGGTTGTGGTGATGCGTTCATAACAAGAAGCATTCACTCAGATCTGTCAAAAAGAAGCATCTCAATCTTACCATGTTGAATTTCCACTACTAAAGATTAAGCGAAGGCAAATGTTGGTACCTGTTCTGCCTTTGCTTTGAGCCATATTCTTGGATAACATTGTATAATGTGTACATTTTAGAATTCTTCTGGAATTTAAGTAGATATTTGAACTAGCAAGTCAAAAGCAAAATCTGGTTGTAATTTTTTATTGCTGCATCAAACATACAGTTCAGACTGAATTTTCTTTTGAGACCATACCTAACATGGTCCATCGGAAGAAAATCCTGGTAACCTGCTGTTCATAGATGATGTAGGCGCCAAATTTGAACAACGTACAGGTAGCATTGCTAGTCCATGCCTGAGCTGCGGAGCGAGAACCTGTCGAGCAGGTGCCGTTCACGTCGCAGTTGACTAGTCGAGGACGAGGGTGCTGTCTGGATACACTGCTCCTCTTTGCCCTCTGTCTGGTCGAAGGGACTGTCCTGTCCTCCTTCCTCGCTGCTCATGACTAAGAGGGCTGGCCAGGGACCGAGGTGTGCCTCACCAAGGAAGCCTGGATCCACCTGTCGCCTTTGCCTTCTGGACAAGGGAGAAGTGGAGCGCAGCTGCTGCGCCAGATCGACAGCAGGAGAGAGGAGGGAGTGACTGGCTGGGAGGGAAGAGTACTGCATCTAGCTGTTTCAAACTTTTAAATGAAATTGCAGGCTTAAATGAAATATATCAACAAGACAAAGAGGAGATGACTGTAAGCTTTTCTAGTCCTTTACAACATGAACAGCATCATTAAGAATATATACAACCATATTATTTGAAGAGGGAATTATACTGATGCTTGACCCAGGCTTTGGATCATGGCCAAACACTTGCAAGTTGGAACTCACCACCCGCAATAACACATCTTGGTGTTAAATCAGAAAGAAAACAAGGCAAGTAGGAAAAGTAACTTGCCAAATGGAGAAAAAGCTGAAAGTAATGGCTCAAGTTCCTGGTGTTCATGGCAAATAGGATGCAATTATGGCCTTAGGTTGAACGTTATTAGGCAACAAGCGCATAATTGTTGTAGAGAGAGGCTGAAACCATGTCTTAACCTAAATAAGGTATCTACGCACAACCCAACAGAGACATTAAATCTTCGTGCACAGGAATGCATTGACTGGGAAGTGAAAGCAAAATGCCAGGACGGAGGAGCCAACCTTTACCATACACTATGTACTTGTAGGTTTACCCATACGGGGTAATTTCCTGATGGCCATGATGTAACTTTGGAACTGCTCATTGCTTTCTGTTTCCTAAAAGCCTGACAGTGAGGTGTTCAAGAGCCCTAACACCATTTTATCCGTAGCAAGTGGAAGAGAGTATAAGATTGTGCGTAATCCATGCTAAAACTAACCAGTGAATACTGAACTGTGAGTTGAGTAATTTGATGTTCGGAGTTCACGATTTTGCAAGGCGAACAATAGATACTCCATCGTTTCAAGGCAGTACATAAGATTCATGGCACAAACATAACTTCTCTTCTTATTAATGGTACTGAAGACAACATTTCTTTCACATACATGTGCTTTCCTCAAGAGCCGGTAGTTCTTGGCAGAAGTTAAATCCAGTGAGGAAACACATAAATGACCATATCACCCATCAGCATCTTCAATTCCCCTACACACCAAAAAATACAACACACCAATGAGCACCAACAATAAAGTTGATATACATGCCTAGTGGTAAAATGTTTCAGTTTTCAATATAACAATACACAAACTTCGACAAGGTATACCTTTGTCGCTTCAGCCTTGTTAAAATAGAGGCTTATGATGAACATCAATAAGCCCAACCCTAATGGTAAAACCACATTTTCTATAGTCCAGCCGATAAGCCTTTTGGTACTAGTTTCTTCTATTTTGGGAGGTTCATGTTTTTCAGCATGCTGAAAAATGGTAGCATTGAGTCCGGCCCTTGCTTTCTCCTGCAGCTCCGATGGTAGCTCCTGGTACATTTTATTAAACAATTCTGCCACTTTCTCCTCAACTCTAACGTCCTTGATTTGTATATTATTACTATTCATAGCTTGCACATAGTTCTCCAGCTTGGTCAAAGCAATTTCAAACTCTAATAAACGTGTCGCTGAATTCTCTCTACAAACAAACAACAGTGAACCATGTTATATGAAGTTCAAAATTTTCAGTCACAACTAATAAGCAACAAATTGCCGGGAAAAATGAAACCTTTTCATGTATATTTCAGATTTTTTGGCTCTTCCACTAAGCTCGCGAAATTTAAATGCTACTCCATAGAAGCATCAAACAAGACAATTACGAAGTACTGTACATTAACAGCAGCATACAAGCACAGAGCTCAAACATTAATACTCAACTGTCCACGGCTAAAATAAACATTGGGAAACGGTAGATCCATACAAAATAAATCAAAACCTATTACAAACCCAGTAGATCAAATCAAAGCAGACAGAGATCAGACGAATACAGGCCTAAACCTACCTTATTGATGGCTGACCTGTGGAAGAGTCATCAAGAGCCGGCGGCAGCGTGTGAGTGGAGGCGCCCGCCTTGTTGCATGAGGGCAGGAGGCCGGGGAGGCTGAGGGACGGCGGCGGAGATGTAGAGCGGCCCATGGTAAAATTTCCGATTTTTCTCGGTGAGATGAGATGGGGACGGGGCGGGGATAGGTGGAGGGGGAGGGGGAGGGCCGCAGCGGGGTGCTCAGTAGTAGTTAGTTCTGGTTCGGGATCGACCGTTCGTCCGTTCCGAACCCGCCTCCGTTCGGCTGTGCCTGTGCCTGTGCGAACCCGCCTCCTCCGTAAAAGCATCGAAGCAAAAAAAAAATACTTGCGTTAAAGAAAAATGCTGTGAATTGTACCATTGTGTCTGTGCGTGGACTTTTTTTTTACAATTTTTTTTTCGAAACACAGTATGATCGAAGACGCTCACAACACGTACACCCACCCCTATAAACGCACACACGCAGATCCTATTCCTATGAGCACCTCTAAAAAACTGAGTCGGCGGATCGGGTCTTGAGATTGATGAAGTCACCACGGATGTCTCGCTATCGACGGGAACGTCACCTCCACTGACAGAATATTCCGCCAATTATGTAACACACAATGTCAAATCTGGGGTTTAAATTCTGGTAGGCTGGGGTGGTTTACCCTTTTTACAATCAATACCACTATATTCATAATAGCAAATAGTACTATGGATTATTAAGAATAATTTTCACGATTAATTTTAGAATATAAATTATGACAACAACAGCTATAATCACGTAAACCTCTAATATACTAGATGTATTGATCAATATGAACAGTAACAAAGTATACACACTAACGAACATGGTAAAGAACAGACCTGATGACGGTATCGGTTGCCGATGAAATCGTTGTTGGTGCAGTAGCATGTCGAAGAAGTCGGCGTGCAGTAAGTCTGGCTTGACGGCCAGGAAGACGCGGCGTGATGACGAAGTTGAGGATGACAAAACCCTAGTAGGTCCGGATCCGGAGACCTGCTCTCCCGACCACCGGTGCACGCAGGCAAGCGGGATGGAGTAAACTACGGTGACGACGCAGAGAGAATGACAAAACTCTAGATTGGTTGGTGTTGTGCGGTGTGGAAACCGCACATGCATGTATATATAGAGCAGCAAAATAAAGCTCAGCTCGGCGAGATACCCACGGCGCGCACGCGCGTGACGGGCGGACGGGCGGGCGGGCGAGCAACGTCGGAGGAGGAGCACGCGTGTAGCTCTCTTATTGTTACTCACTTACAAAGTGCAACATTCCACCTTATAAGGTGGTGCAACTCTCCCTTAACTTTTCATGTGGAATTAAACTTTAGCTTCGACTGTTTTTGTCCCACACATGTGAGCTGCCATCAACTTGGACCAAATCACATATGGGCATCCATATATATGGGCTTTGAATTTAGGAAAAATCTAGCCCATTATTTCTAACAAGTACATGGTAAAGATACATAAGCTGACTCTATCGTTTATAAAATAAAGTTAAAAAAACTAGCAAATCTTTAAGGTTTTTAATCTCTTTCTTCTTTTAAAGACATAATCTTGCATTTTTCCGAAAGCAGCTAAAACTGGGAGATATCAATCATAACTTCTAAATACCAATGAATGTTCTCCCATAATTTTTTGAGCCACAGTGTCAAGACTAAGTGCACGCATGCAACCATTAGGGTAATTAATCAACATCGTCAAAAGATCCAACACAGGTGACATGGATATACCCTACGGATACACGACATTGGTATACCTGGTCCATCCCAAGGAAAGATCACATAAAGACACGCAGCGCATGAAGATTTCGGGTGACCTAAGTCCGTGGCGATTTCGACTCCTTGAAGGACAAGTCTAGATTAGATAGAATTTTAAAGGGTATCAATCATAATTTGTAACCGACTCGACCTATCCTGGGACCTGGCCTATCTATATAAAGATCAAGAGGGTACAGCGAGAAGGATCTCTTAACTCATCTCATAGACACCTCATGCCAGATTGCATCTGCGCATCTGTAACTTTCGGTTTCGTCGTAATCAAGAGCAGACAAGCAGGAGTAGGATTTTTCTTTCGAGGGCATGAACCTGGGTAAATCCCGTGTCCCTGTGTTGCTTGTCTGTTAACCGTTTCACGACTTCCAGCATCCCCATCTTCTTCAAACCCAAGTCCATAACAATTGTACATTGACGAGTCAAACCCTCGTCAATTGGCGCCGTCTATGAAAAACGAAGACACTGATCGTGCGGTTCTGATGGTTTCATTCGGAGCAATCTTCAATTCATCCGTCGACAGAGAACCACCTCAAAAACTTTACGGATGACTCGGCGACCTAGCGATGTATGGCACAGCGTCACGGCAGATTGAGCGTACAGGTGCCCATGTCTTTGGCGGCTGATCACAATGGCCTGAGCACGTCCGATCGATTCAAAGAAGTGCAGAAGTGATCCAGAGAGCGCTCAATTTACAACACTACTTGATAGATTATAGTAATTAGGCTAAGTGCTACAAGATTCGATCAAAGGCTAAAATCAAAAGGGTGTGATTTGCTTGACCTCGTCAGATACTATCGCTGGATACCTGAGGCAAGCCTAGTTTATTCGAGATCAAAAAGCAGTGAGCGTGGTGCTGATTCTGCAAGGTTGGAGAGGATACGTATATACGTACGGCTGCATAATTTTTTCGGCCGGGAAACCATAATTTAATTGTTCAAGGACAAAAGAGTCATGGATTTCTCCCCATGAAGCCACACTTTGGATCGCTGAAGGTCTAGTTAATCGAAGTCAGCAGGTGAGATCCGTTCCTAGTCCTTTTCTTATATATACATTAGCTAAAAGAGGAATCAATCTATCTATCTGGCTGATGTTTCGAGTTGAGTTCTAGCCGAGGTGCGTTGCAACCATAGGCAAGTGTATGTGCAGTTTACCAACAGGCATGTGTGTGGCTCGACGACGCCACGATCGATGACACAAAAACCTCAACGAAGGCGTGCAACTGAAAGCTCAAGAAAAAAATTAGTACAACTGGATACTCGATCTGTGGAGACGACTCCACCGACCTCAATCACATTAACTCCATGCTTGGGGCTGCGCCAACTCTGCGGTGACTCGTCGCTACTCGCTCGGTCTTCGACTCCGGCGACTTGATGCGGTCTTCGGATGCAGCAACCCGTTGCTATTTTCGACTGCTATGGCCCGTTACAGTCTTTGTATGCGGTAACTATTCATCACCACGCAACCCCGTTCCGTCATGACTACGTCCGCCGCGTGACCTATTGCCACGTCAACTACATGTCCGCTGCACAACTCCCGACCGCCGTGTTGACTACTAGTCCGCCGCATCGGTATGCATCCGCTACATCAACTTCGTCCAACAAATATTTGAAGGCACTGTTGTGCGACCCGTTGCGGCCTTCGGCTGCGGTGACCCGATGTGATCTTCGATTGCGGCGACCGGCCGCATCGTCTTCAGCGACCGCGATTGGGAGGCTCCCTCGACTCCAACAACCCGCTGCGATCTTCGGCTCCAACGACTCGGGGGGATCGGGGGCTTCCTCCGCTTCGGCAACCCGATGCGGTCTTTGGCTCCGGTGGCCCGGGGTATTCTTTGACTTTGACGACTCTCCATGGTCTTCGGATACGGCGACCCGCCATGTTTTCGACTGCGGTGACTCACCACATCCTTTGACTTCGACGAATCGGCATGATGTCGAATACGTCCACCGCGTGACCCGCTACCGCTGACATGGTTATACCCCACGGATACACAATATTGGTATACCTGGTCCAGCCCAATGAAGACCCACGTCAAGACACGCGGCCTATGGAGATTTCGGGTGGCCCAATCTCATGATATCTTCGGATTCTTGGAGAACAAGTCTAGAGCAGGTAGAATTTCAAAGGGTGTTAACCCTAATCTGTTACCGACTCGACCTAAGACCGGGACCTGCCTATCTATATAAAGGCTAGGAGGGTACGCCGAGAAGGATCTCTTCCACCACCATCGCATATGCACCTCACGCCAGATTGCATCTACGCACCCCTATAATCTTCGGTTCCGCCGTAATCAAGAGCAGACAAGCAGCAGTAGGGTTTTCCCTCCGGGGCCTGAACCTGGGTAAATCTTGTGTCCCGCGTTGCTTGTCAGTTAACCGTTTCGCGATCTCTAGTATCCCCATCTTCTCCAAAACCCAAGTCCATAACAATGGGCATTGACGAGATCGAACCTCGTCAATTGGAGCCGTCTATGGGAACTGGGAACGCTAATTGTGTTATCGTGACGGTCCCATCTGGAGTGGTCTACAACTCATCGGCGACGAGGATTCACCTCCTCTTCGGCACCTTCGACTTGACCGCCCACTCGCCGACCACCCTGAGGGATTTCGAATCCGTTGGCGACGAGCTCGAGATGCTGTTCGGGAGCTTCTGCTTCCAGGTGGGGCATACCGGCACCCTCCACCTCCTAGAGCGGGTGCCACCACCATCCATCAGGCCTTCGTGGGTCCCACCCATCAGCGCGTTGCGTGCGTCGACTCTGACAGACGAGTCAGATGACAGCAACAGCTGCAGCTCAGATCTGTGTTGTCCTCTCTCATATGAAGGAACCTAAGGTTCCGGATTCGAAAGTTGTGGCAGTAGCGATCTAGTCCGCGGACGTTACCTATGCGCCGTGGTCATCCAAAATGAATCGAAACTGCCACCAGGTTCGAGTCCACCCAACCCGCCTCCCAACCCGCAAGCTGGGAACGGAGGAAATGGGGGAGACCCGCCACTCAGGCCCAATGAAAGCGACGCTAACACCTACCAGAAGATCAACCTCGACGAGGAAGGCTGGCGTCAAGCACGCGAAGCCGTGGTAGGCAACATCATCCTACCTGTGAATGCTTCACGAGATCTACTGATGGCCTACCACCTCCTCCTCATCAACGAGCACAACCGGCAGGTGAAGCTGATGGAGGAACTCGACAAGCATAAGCAGGCGGCTTCGAAGTCTAGTGCGCGGCGAGCTATGCTCTCCGCCGTTGGCGGCTCTAGCTCGCACGGCAACAACGCCAACAAGCATCGCTCCCGCACGGAGCACATGGACCCCGCCGCGCGCCGCGAAGTCACCAGGGCCCTCAACACGTCCTTCATGACGATGGACGTAAATGACAATGTTATGCCGAAGACACCGCATGTTGCGATCATGGCGACCAATACATATCTCGCGTCCCATCCACCTCTGGTGGGCGACCCAAAGAGCGACATGCACAAATCCGCGCTATCCGGTCTCGGACTCGTCGGAGCTGTGCTCCACGACGAGGCTCTTGCGGAGATGAAGAAAAAAGGCACGGTCAAGTTCAAGACCAGGGAGGCCAAGACGCTGATCGACAATCTCTGCGAGATGTTTGATAACCTTGATCACTACAAGATCAAGCTGAACCCAGAAAAGTGCGCCTTTGGCGTCCCATCTGGCCAACTGCTCGACTACTTTATCTCCCAACAGGGGATCGAGGTGAATCCGAATAAAATCAGGGCCATACTATCCATGGAGAAGCCAAGGAACCTCAAAGCTGGGCGGATCGCAGCACTGAGCAGATTCATCAGTCGCATGGTAAGCAGCTACACACCAGATGGTAAGCACCGTACTCGTGGTCGAACAACCCAAAGATGTCAAGACCCACGGGGTCCAACGCCCAATCTACTACCTCAGCGAGGTACTGACTCCAACAAAGCAGAGGTACCCTCACTATCAGAAGCTTGCCTACGGCGTATTCTTGACGGCTCGTCGGCTGAGCCACTACTTCCAGGAGCATCAGATCATGGTCGTCAACGACGCCCCACTGTCCAACATCCTGAATAACCCTGAAGCCACGGGACGCTTAGCCCTGTGGGGCATCGAGTTGTCTCCTCTAGACATAGTCTACGAGTGGTGCAAGGCCACCAAATCTCAGGTCCTCCCTAACTTTCTCGTTCACTGGATGGAACTCCAGCTGCTGGACACTCCGGACATGTCGCAATCATGGATAATGCACTTCGACGGCTCCAAGCGTGAGGCTGGAGCAGGAGCTGGCGTCATACTGACGTCACCCCAGGGCGACAAGATGAAATACGTCCTTCGGATGAAGTTTCGCGCCTCCAACAACGAGGCCGAATACGAGGCCCTCATCCATGGCATGAGGATGGCCAAGATCTGCGGCGCAACGTGCCTAGTCATCTTCGGTTACTCGAACCTTGTCATCCAGTAGACGATGAATGAGTGCGACGCTCACAGTGCCAACATGATCACATACCACGCGCTCTACAACTCACTCGAAGGGGATTTTGACAGCTGCGAGCTTCGGCACGTCGGATGGGAAAGCAATGAAGAAGCCGATAAACTCGCCAACATCGGCTCCACCTACGCACGGGTGCCACCAGGTGTTCCTCGAACAAATATGCGTACCCTCTATCAAAAGAAAATTCCCAAAGTGTTCAACCGAAGAAATAGAGCACTCGGGCGCTGCGCCACCCGAAGGATAGAAGGGGCCCAAAAAGCTCGACACCGAGGCCGAGCTGGTCAGCCTAATGCAGGTCATGGCAGTTGAAAAAACATATACGCAATTGTACCTTCGGTACCTGATAAACAACAAACTGCCCGATGACCCGACAAATGCCCGGCGCATATCTCGCCGATCTAAGGCCTTCACCATTCACAATGGTGAGCTGTACAAGCACAACATTTCGGGTATGCTCCAAAGGTGCGTCACCATCGGCGACGGCAAAACCATCCTCCAAGAGATCCACGGGGGCATGTGCGGCCATCATCCAGGCAGCCGCGCCCTAGTCGCCAAAGCTCTACGAGCTGGATTCTACTGGCCAATAGCCATGAAAGACGCCAAGGACATCGTCCAAAGGTGCAACGCCTGTCAGAGGTACGCGGACAAGCCGCACGCACCAGGATCTGAGCTCAGGGCCATACCATTGGCATGGACCTTCGCCCAATGGGCCTCGACATGACCGACAAACTGCTCAAATCCTCGAAAGGAGGCCACGTCTTCCTCCTAGTCGCAGTCAACAAGTTCACCAAGTGCATTGAGGCCATGCCCGTCACCAACTGTAACATCCTAGTATTTAGGAACCAACGAAGGGTAGATTTAGAAATTTGTGATATTGCATGCATTCATCTGTTAAAATGTGGGTAATTTTTTTGCCAAATAAAAACCTAAAGTGATCAAGGTTTCTTTCATACTTTGAGATTAGGTATAGTCTTGAAGGATGATTGTTATAGACTTTGATATGATCTTTGTGGACTTATGTGTTTTGGGAAATGAAATTTGAATTTAAAACTTGAGTGTTTGAATTATAATTCAAAAGGGATTTTGAATGATGTTTGAGTATTTGATTTAATTAATAGTTAACCAATAATATCTCAAACTTTAAATGAAAGAAGATAATGAATAAAATGAATATTCCACAATTATATTCAATAAATAAGTTACACAAATGTAACTTATGTAAATGAGAAACAAACTTTACAATGGTAAAGAAATAAAAAGAATAATCTTTATTTATAGAATAATAGTACAATCTTTATTACAAAAGAATAAAAATACAAAATAATAAATTAAAAATTACAATTGAATCAGAGGGATATTACAAGTGACTATTCTATAAATAAAAAAAACCTAAACTAAAGTCTTGATCTTCAAATCTGGTACCTGCAAAATAAAAAGAAACTTAAAAGAAAAATAAAGTTAGGATTAGAATTATTTTACTCTCAGATTTGACAATGAAGTGCACTGTTCATTTTTTCATCATAGAGTAATTTAAGGGGCAAGTTTCACCAATATGAAAGAATATATCTTTCATAATTTTAAGCCATAAGTCAAATAAACAAGAAGGAGGGGCAAGTTTCACCAGCCAAGTAAATGGTAACCTGATAAAAGTAAGTTCAAATTCAGAACATATCCACAACCTATGCAGCAGGCACACATGCATCACACACACCAAACTGCATGGTGTGTGCTGTCAACACCACAACAACAACACAATCAAACAAAACCATCAACACAGTCGTGGGAAGCCAATCCCCACACCATTCCATTGTTCTTACACACCAAGCACAGCAGCCACCAGCTAAACCAAGCCAAAGCCAAGCTAGATCTCACCAATCAAAACCTTGGATCACATCACCAAAATGGTGACATAAGGAGGGGGTAAATCAGGTGGATAGCAAGACCAAGATAAAGCCATCAGGACCAGGAGGTGAAGGGATGGATCAAGGACAAGCCAAGAGCTGGAAATACCAGGAGAGCACCAGATCAAGCTACCACGGGATCAACCACTAGCAACCCCAACATCAAATAAGTGTGGTGAGTAAAATAGACCATCACATGATCTATCTGTCTAGGATTAGACAAGCATTCATGATCTGTCTATTACTCAAATTCTTAGAAAGCACCAAAGTGGGGTGAATCCATCACTGAAGTTTGTAAATACTTAAAGCAATGAGAAAAGTATAAGGATCCAACTAAGATCTTAGGACAACATCGTTGATCTAAGCAATCAAGCTATATTTCAATTAAAAAATGAATATAGATAAGATTTAAACTTCTAGGCACATCTCTAAGACAAGAGTAGCACCTTAGAATTTAATCTTATGGATCTATACAAGTGATCAAGCCTACCATCATTTTTCCCCAACTTTGATGCAAGAAATAGTAGCTGGTATCACTACCAGAACCCATTCATATGAATCAACAAGATAAAGGCTTAATCCCTAAACCTCAGACCAACATCATGGGTCTTAGGGATTTAAGAAAGGAAGTTTCTACTTATCTTTAATGCCAAACTCATCTTAAGCTTGAACAAAACCAAACCAAGTAATAGAATCTAATCTTGTGTGCCATACAAGGATGGTGTCACAAGAACAGTTCTAAACTAAGCAGGTTAAGCATCCAATCTTTATAGATACAACCAACCAACTATAAATCATTTTCCTGACATCACAGGAATCATAATTAGGAAAATACATCTACTTATCTGCACTATAGGAGATCATTTGATCTCAAGCTATATATGAACTCTTAAGCCAACAGTACTAATACAGTGACTTCATCACACAACACTCACTGTCATCAACCAAATAATGAAAGTTGTGAGATATTAACCCAATAGATTTTCCAAGTATTGCTTCTAAAGCAACTTTACCATCTAAACCATATCAAAATTAATCCATAGAATTATCTGGTAAACCACTATCATCACCACAGCTAATCATAAGCAGCAAGCCACAGCTAACAACCATTTAGCATACTTAGGGACCATCAAAACTTGATCCCAACTCATTAGTTATGTAATCCACAGCAGGGTATGAACCCTAGGAAGAACAAACCATCTTAATCAGGACAGGACAGTCACCAGGAAGGTCACTACCAACATCTAGCATGGGATGGCCTAGCATAGAGAGCATGAGAGGGAGAGGAATAACTTACTGAAGGTCCTCGCTGTAGATTAGAAGAGGAAGCAGAGGAGGCCGACGACCATGGCGGCATGGGGAGCACCCCCAAGGGGGCGCTGCAACCCACACAACGCCACGACAGCGACCATAGCCACGCCTGGGGGCGAGGAGCATCCCCATGGCACACGACAGCAGCTGTGGCGTTAGCGCCAACCCCAAACCCTAGGGTTCGGAACGACATCGATCTGGCCGCAGGAGGGATCCAGGTCCAAATCCAATTGGACAAGAGGGAAGATCGGGGCCGACAACCTCATCATGCACCACGGTGGTAGCCATGGTATTCCACGGCGGTGTGAATCACCAACGGTGACACCACTGACCACAGGGTCGGGCGAAGGAGAGGGAGAGAGGTGAGCTCGAGAGAGAGGCAGAAAGTGTTGGGCTGGGTTGGGCCAATACCCCTTCGGGGTATTGTTTTGACTGTGTCCTACTAGGCCACAAGGGCCCAATAAACCCAAACAGTCAGCCCAAATATTTTAGAGCCTGTTTTAATAATTGGAAAAAGACCAAAATGCCCCTGAACTTAAATAAATTATAGAAAATAAAATAGAAGTCCAAAAATTATAAATAAAATATTTATGGATTCACAATAATCCAAACTATCCAAATAAATTAATAAATAAAATTTTAGACATATAAATTTTATCAAGAATTTTGTAATTTATATATTCCTTATGGAAATGTACAAAATTATTGAAAGTTGCTAAAAATAAATAAAAATCACTTTCATTATATATTAATATTGTAGTATTTTAGAAAAATACTAAACAAATATTTAATGTCAATTTTCGGTATTTAATGATAATTCTTAAAGGAATTATTAATTAAATAAAATACAAATAAAAAGGAAATAAAATAAAAGATTACAATATTCAATAAATATTAAAAAAAACTTTATTATTAAAAGAATTTCTATAATTTAAATAAATGGGGCGGAATACATATAAAGCTAAATGATTCATTACATTACTTTACATAATCATTTTGCTTCTTTAAATATTGTCCTTAACAGGCAATAATGATGTTTTTGTAGACATACAGGCTCAAGGTCTAGTGCAAGCATAAGACTTCACTATGTTGCCATCACAAGGCAAGTTCATCACTTGCTCATGTCCTTTGAAGAGTATTTATCAAAGTATTTGCGAATTATGTGTTATCATCTATATTATAGAAAAATAAAACAATATTTTCTCAAGATACTAAATCTTAGATATCACCCTAAGTGATGATATGATGGAGCAATAGAACTTAGGGTTCTAATTGCACTAATGATGGACAATTAGGGATTAATAACCCATGACATCAGTGATTCTAGCGTCGTATATTACGCGTTAACCATGAGATTTGGAATGGGACGGAGAAGTCAGCTGTATCCTTTTCCTATTGTATGGAGGCAAGACGACCTTAACGTGATGTTGTGATTCCTTGTGCGGATACAACATATGGGTGGGAACCCTTACGCCCCACACTTTTGGTGTCTAGATTATCTATGAATGGTGTTTAGGGAGATAGTCCATGTAAATGGTACTATTCTGGGCATCACTAGTTCATAGAGTCTTCGGGAACTCATCAGGGTTTTAGCCTGCCCGAAAGGGGGCTTAACGAAGGTGATCCAGCCCCGAAGGATGATGCAGACATATGAGGTCGTGGAGAGGGCAGTGATTGGCTTGGACCAACTACTAGGCCCCACATCATGGAATTGTGGACGGGAAAGTACGCCCGGTTGTGCAACAAGGAGTTGATCTCTCATGGGAAAAGTAACGCACCTCGCAAAGTGTAAGAATTGTAATTTGTTACTCCCTATTCTGGGAAGGAGCTACGAACGCGGCAGGAAAGGAACTCCATGAAAGTTCTGGTCAACCTGTGAAGGCTGATGGTCATAGATTTTTATAATAAAATCAACCTTTGAAGAAAGATTTACAAAAATTGCATAGTTCCAAAGACTGATAGTCCGAGGTGGTAGATAGAGCATCAAACTTCCTACCTTGCATATAATGAAATTGCTGAGTAATGTTGTTACTCATCCTTTCCTTTGAATCCTTGCTTAGACTCTGAGAATCCCGAAGATACTCCAATGTATGCATTTGAGAGTCAAGAGGAGGTCTTCTATCAAGAGCCCAACCTATATGGAGCCGTAGAAGGGGAGGACTACGACATCGTCTACGGAGGAGAATTCCAAGAGTCCGAATAATTACTATAGTTCTAGTAGCCACTTGAGCCGAGCATCATGAACAATATATAACAATAAGTTGCTGAGCTCAATTTGGAGTTTAAGTTTTAAATTTGAAACTTCCGCTGAAACACTTATATTTTGGTTTGTAAGTTGAATCTTTTGGAAGTCTTGAACTTCCGGTATTGTAATAATAATAACGTGTGTATGTTTGTAATATGTATTGTAATTATGCCCTATAGGCAATAATAAAGATGTTATTATTATAATTCTTGTTCATGATAAAGTTTATATTCCATGCTAGAATTGTATTAAGCGGAAACTTTAATACTTGTGTGGTTTGTGAACAACACCGTGTCCCTAGTACGCCTCTATGGACTAGCTCATTGATAAATGATGGTTAAGGTTTCCTAACCATAGACATGAGTTGTCAATTGATAATGAGATCATATCATTGGGAGAATGATATGGTGGATAGACCCAAACAAAGCAGAGCAATTAGATCGTGTCATCGTGTTCGTCTTTGCGAAGCTTTTCCTATGTCAAATATTGTATTCCTTAGACCATGAGATAATGCAACTCCCTGGTATCGGAAGAAAGCTTTGAGGTCATCAAACGTCATCCTATGAGAGGGTGATCATAAAGGTGTCTCTCAGGTGATCGGAAAGTATCTGTTGGGTTGTATGTATCGAGATGGAATTTGTCCCTCCCAAGTCGGAGAGATATACTTCGGGCCCACTCGGTAATCGATATCAACACCGCTTGCAAGCATGTGGTTAAGGAGTTAATCACAAAGTGATATCGGATTACGGAACGAGTAAAGTACTTGCTGTGAACGAGATTGAACTAGGTATGACGATACCGACGATCGAATCTCGAGCAAGTAAAATATCGCGAGACGAAGGGAATATATATATGGGATTGATTGAATCCTGGCTTTGTGGTTCATCCGATATGATCATCGATGAATGTGTGGGAGTCAATATGGGTGTCCAGACCCCGCTGTTGATTATTGATAGAAGATCATGTCTGCATATTCTCGAACCCGCAGGGTCACACACTTAACGTGTCTCGACGCTAGGATAGATTGGATAATTGGCTTATGAATTTTTGTTCGGAGTCTCGGATGGGATCCGGGATATCACGAGAGGTTCCGGAATGGTCCGGAGAATAAGATTCATATAAGGCAGTGCAGTTTTTGGAGTTCGGAATTGTTCCGGGTTAATCGGTATTGTACCGGAAGCTTCTAGAACCTTCCGGAAGGGGACCAACGTGGCCCCACCTTCCGGGAGGGGGCATGGGCCTATGAGGGAGTGTCCTGGCCGCATTGGGCCAGGGGCACAAGGCCCCATAGGGCCCAGCCGATCCTAGATAAGTTTAAACTCGTTTAAACTAGAGATAGGATTTCTAGATAAGGGAGAGTTTAAATCGTTTAAACTAGAGATAGGATTTCTGGATAAGGGAGAGTTTAAATTGTTTAAACTAGAGATAGGCTTGGAGGAGGGGCAAGGGCTGGCCGCCCCCCTCTATATATAGAGGGGTGGTGCGCCCCCTCCCCCCTACACACACCTTCCTCCAAGCCCTAGCAGCCTTGCTACCTTCCTCTCCCCCTCCCGACTGTTTGTAGGCGAAGCCCTGCAGCAGAAATTCTCCACCATATACACCACGCCGTCGTGTTGTAGATCCAATCTATCTCTCCACCATACTTGCTGGTCCGAGGAAGGAGGAGACGTCGAGGTGCTGCACGTGTGCATCTCACGGAGGCACCGCCACTTGTGGTGCTAAATCGGATCGGATCGCGAGGAGGAGAAGCGAGTACGACTACATCACCCACGTTCCGACGAACGTTCCTCTGTGCGAATCTTCAAGGGTATGAAGATCTAATCCAATCTCTCTCGTTGTTTGCATCTCCTAGATTAGATCTTGGCTTTCCCTCTGTTCGCTCCGTAGAAAATTTTGATTTACTATGCCGCGAAACCCTTCAATATGGACCCGCAATGTTTCTGTTGTACCATCCGAGGGATGTGATATTTACGGAACGATGTTCTGTGAATGTCATGTCAACGACTATAGTGTACTACACATGCAGTGGTATGCTGGGTCACCGCACCAACCAAAGCGGCAAAACTGTCGTCAAGTTCTTTGAGTCCATTGTATACAGAATTGTCGTGCCACATAGCATCATCATGGACAACGGCTCGAACTTCATCTCGAAGGAATTCCAAGACTTCTGTGAAGGCCTCGGCATCAACATATCATACGCCTCCGTGGCACACCCGCAGACCAACGGACAGGTCGAAAAGGCCAACGGCCTCATAGGCAACGACATCAAGAAACGCCTGCTATGTCCACTTGAAAGGCTTGCGGGAGCCTGGGCAGAGCAGCTACACTCCGTCCTTTGGAGCATGCGTACAACGCTGAACAGCTCAACCGGCTTCACGCCCTTCTTCATGGTGCACGGATCCGAAGCCGTGCTGCCTGCCGAGGTACGCCACAAGGCCCCACGGGTCGTCGCCTATAGCGAAGCCGAATCAACGGCCGCACTCGAAGACACCGTCGACACACTCGACGAAGCACGCGACATCGCTGCAGCTCACTCAGCGGTCCATCAACAAAGCCTCTGCTATTATCACAGTCGTCGGCTGCGCCCAAGGTCCTTAGTCGAAGGAGACCTCATCCTATGACTCAAGCAAGAGCGGCTGAAGAAGCTCGAGTCACCCTGGGAAGGACCCTACATCGTCACAGAAGTCATCCTAGGTGGCGCCTACCGCCTCATGGACATCGCATCAGGAGTCGAATACTCCAACCCCTGGAACGTTGCACGTCTGCGATGCTTCTCCCCCTAGTTACCTGATGGCACCTAAGTTGATGTAGGAGCACTTCGTTGGAAACCCCAAGAGCAAGGTGTGAAGCAGCACAGCAGCAAGTCTTCCCTCAGTAGAGACCGAGGTTATCGAACTAGAAGGAGGAAGGAAACGTCACACAGGTGTTGCAAGCAACGCGGAGACCTGCACAACACAAACTCAAGACTTTACCCCAATGAATCAGTGAGGTTGTCAAGCTCACCGGTTTGCTGTAACAAAGGATTAAACGTATGGTGTGGAAGGTAATGGTTTGCAGAAAGTAAACAAGTAACAGTGGAGGATGTATTTATGGTAAATATTGGACCGGGGTCCATAGTTCACTAGAGGTTCTCTCCTTAGATAAACAACATGGCATGAAGGGTAAACAAATTACAGCAGGGCAATTGACAGCAACTGAGCAAGGCATAACAATGCAATTACTAGTGAGAAAGATCATATGAGATTTGATTGGGCAATACAACAAGATACATAGACCGCCATCCAACTGCATCTATGACTAGAAGTCCACCTTCAGGTTATCATCCGAACCCCCTCCAGAATTAAGTTGCAAGCAACAGACAACTGCTTTAAGCAAAGTGTGTAAGGTAAATAGTCCACATGTTCCATGAACAAGAGATCGTTGTTTTCTCCCTAGTAGCAACAACACATCTACAACCGAAGAGATTATTGTCACTTCCCTTGGAAACTAGAGGCATGAACCCACTATCGAGCATAAATACCCCCTCTTGGAGTCACTAGCAACTACTTGGCCAAGATATCTACTAACAACGGAGAGCATGCAAGATCACAAACAACACAGACATGATAGAATCATAAAGATAAAACCATTAATCAAACCAACATAATAATATCAATATCCATCGGATCCCCGCAAGCACAACATGCATGATTACAAATAGATTAGATCTTAATCATGAACGGAGCTCACAAGATTTATACATGAAAGCACAAAGGAGGAGATGTAGGGGTTCGTAGCATGGAAAACAAAAAAATTCTACCACATGCAAACTAACAAGCCAAGATCTATCTACTAGATTGTAGCAACGAGTCGATAGAGGAACTCACCCTCGAAGATTCCAAAGCGGTTAACGAGAGCAGATTCTCGTGGGTGATGTAGTCGTACTCTTGCCGATCTCAAGATCACGTAGACGATCCTTCCGGCGCTGCATTCCGGCAGCGCTTCCACAGCCGGTCACACGTTCGGTACTCGATGAAGACCTTCCTCTCCCTTGTTCCAGCAGGCAACGGAGGTTATAGCACTCTCCTCGTGATTCCGGCAGCACGACAACGTGGTACCGGAAGTAGAGGGGAGATCTCACAGGGCTTCACCTTAAGCCGGAGCGAGTATGGTGGACTATGAGAGAGGCCTTGGTGATCTAGGGTTTAGAGGGCACCAAGGGGAGGGTGTGGCCGGCGGCTAGGGCTTGGGGAAGCCCCAAGTCGCCGAGTTGGAGGGGAAACCCTAGGCGGCGGCTGCACTTGGAGGTGGAGGCGCGCAGGAGCTAGGGTTTTAGGTGTAGGGAAGAGGGGCACCCCTGCCCCTTCTTTTATAGGTGGGAGGGCGCCGGTTGGGAGGAGGGAGTCCTACCCCAACTCGGCCTCCTTGGCCGGCGGGTGGAGGGAGGAGGACTTCCTCCCCGAGTAGGTTTCCTACTCTCCCTCCACCAAGCAAACTTGTCGTTTGACTTTTCAAATTGGCGTTTGACTTTTCAAACTAGGATTTGATTTCTTCCTTTATTTTGCCCAGCCATGATACCTAGTACATTATGCAACCATTCCACATTGTCATGACACATTCATGTACCCTTCCCCTCCGGAGTGCCGGACCTTCTAGAACCTTCTAGAACATTCTCGATGAAAACACCGGAATCATTCCCCAACTCCGAAACAGGACTTTCCTTATATGAATCTTATTCTCTGGACCATTCCAGATCTCCTCGTGATATCCTGGATCACATCCAAGACTCCGAACAACATTCGGTCTCTTACTCATCATTCTTTAACTACTCAACAACATCGAATCCTTAAGTGTGTCTCCCTACGGTTCGTGAATTATGCGGACATGATCGAGACACTTGTCTGATCAATAACCAATAGAGGAATCTGGAAATTCATATGGCTCCCACATATTTCTACGATTACTTTGCGATCGAATGAACCACTTACATACGATACCAATTTCCCTTTATCTCACGATAGTTTACTTATCCGAGGTTTTGATCGTCGGTATCTCTGCATACCTAGTTCAACCTCGTTACTGATAAGTACTCTTTTCTCGTTCCCATGGTATGTGATCCCTTGTGATCCAGTCACATGCTTGCAATCTAATTGAATGACATTCCACCGAGAGGGCCCAGAGTATATCTATCCGTCATATGGATGGACAAATCCCACTCTTGATCCATGTGTCTCAACCCATACTTTCCGAACACTCAATGCCACCTTTATAGCCACCCAGTTACGGTGTGGAGTTTGATGTCATCAAAGCATCCTTCTGGTGATGGTGATAAGCATGATCTCATGGTCGAAGGAATTAGGTTACTATGTATCAGAAAGCTTATAGCAATTGAACTATTAAAATGACTTGATCTTTATGCTACGCTTATCTATAGGAGTATGTCCACCATACCATTCTCTTAATGATATGATCTTGTTATTAACAACATCTCACATGTTCATGATCAAGAAACCATGATCATCTATTAATCAACAAGCTAGTATTATGAAGAGGCTTTACTAGGGACTCTAATTTAGTTTACAAATCACACAAGTATTATTGTTTCTGGTTAATACTATTATAGCATGAATGTAAACATTTATCATAAACACAAAGATATAATAATAACTACATTTATTATTGCCTCTAGGGCATATCTCCAACAGTCTCCCACTTTCACTAGAGTCAACTAATCTAGATTAAATGGTAATATATCGAACACCCATGGCAGTTTGGTGTTGTTCATGTTTTGCCAGGTTTAGTCAACGGATCCGCCACATTTAGATCTGTGTGTACTTTGCAAATCTTTATGTCACCATCTTGGACATGTTCTCGAATAGCGTGAAAACGTAGCTTGATGTGCTTCAGCTTATTGTGTGACCTTGGTTCTTGCGCATTGGCTATGGCGCCCATGTTATCACAGTAGATAGACATTTGGTCCAGCGCACTTGGAACCACACCGAGCTCTGTATTGAACTCTTTCATCCATATCGCTTCTTGTGAAGCCTCCGAAGCAGCTATGTATTCCGATTCAGTTGAAGATCTCGTCACAACGCTTTGCTTTGCACTCCTCTAGCTAACTCCTGCACCATTCAAAGTAAATACGTATCCAGATTGATATTTAGAATCATCTGGATCGGTGTTCCAACTAGCATCGGTGTAACCATTAACAACGAGCTGTTCATCACCTCCATAAGAAAGAACCATATCCTTAGTTCTTCTCAAGTACTTAAGGATGTTTTTGACCGCTGCCCAATGATCCACTCTTGGATCACTTTGATATCTGCTAGTTAAACTAACAACATATGCAATCAGTGGCGAAGCTGGAATGTGTGCAAGTATGGTGCTAATACAGCTGAGTGGTGCTAATTATCTAGGTTTTCATATTTTTAGGCTTAAAATTTACTAGATAATCGTTGAAGGGCAGCTGCTAGACCGGTGCTACAGCACCGGCAACACCGGGCCTAGATCCGCCCCTGTATGCAATGTCGGGTCTTGTACATAGCATGGCATACATTAGAGATCCTATGGCTGAGGCATAGGGAGTCTTACTCATCATTTCTCTATCTTCTGCCGTTGCAGGACTTTGAGTTTTACTCAAGGTCGTATTGGGCAACATGGGCAAGAACCCTTTCTTGCTATCTTCCATTCTAAACCTCTTTAGAACTTTGTCCAAATATGTAATTTGTGACAATGATATTAGGCGTCTCGATCTATCTCTATAAATCTTTATGCCTAATATGTAAGCTGCTTCGCCAAGATCTTTCATTGAAAAACTATTATTCAAATATTCTTTGACACTATTAAGAAGGTCTACATCATTCCCAATCAACAATATGTCATCTACATATAGTATTAAGAATGCTACAGAGCTCCCACTCACTTTATTGTAAATACAAGCTTCTCCATAAGTTTGTATCAAACCAAAACTTTTGATTACCTTATCAAAACGTTGATTCCAACTTCGGGATGCTTGCTTCAACCCATATATGGACCGTTGAAGTTTGCATACCTTATTAGCATCTTTAGGATCGACAAAACCTTTGGGTTGCATCATATAAAACTCTTCATCAATGTCTCCATTGAGGAACGCCGTTTTGACATCCATCTGCCATATCTCATAATCGTAATATGCACCGATTTCTAACATAATCCTCACAGACTTTAGCTTCGCTACTGGTGAGAAAGTCTCATCGTAGTCAACTCCTTGAATTTGTTGAAACCCTTTTGCGACAAGTCGATCTTTATAGACAGTAACATTACCATCAACATCTGTTTTCTTCTTGAAAATCCATTTGTTCTCGACAGCCTTCCGGCCATCAGGTAAGTCCACCAAAGTCCATACTTGGTTTTCGTACATGGATCCAATTTCGGATTTCATGGAATCTTGCCATTTCTTGGAATCTGGGCTCATTATTGCTTCCTCATACGTCGCAGGGTCATCGGTGTTGTCCACCAACATGACACTCATAACGGGATCATACCAATCTAGAGTGGTACGAGTTCTCGTTGACCTGCGATGTTCTGTAGCAACTTCAACCGAAGTTTCATGATCATCATCATTAGCTTCCTCTCTTATTGGTGTAGGCACCACAGGAACTTCTTCCGGTGCTGCGCTACTCGCAAGTTCGAGAGAAGGTTCAACAACCTCGTCGAGTTCTACTTTCCTTCAAGTCACTTCTTTCGAGAGAAATTCTTTCTCTAGAAAGGATCGATTCTTGGCAACGAAGATTTTGCCCTCGGATCTATGATAGAAGGTATACCCAATAGTTTCCTTCGGGTATCCTATGAAGACGCATTTTTCCGATTTGGGTTCAAGCTTGTCCGGCTGTAACTTCTTTACATAGGCTTCGCAACCCCAAACTTTAAGGAACGACAATCTAGGTTTCTTCCCAAACCATAATTCATACGGTGTCGTTTCAATGGATTTAGATGGTGCCCTATTTAAAGTGAATGCGGATATTTCTAATGCATAACCCCAAAATGATAGCGGTAAATCTGTAAGTGACATCATAGAACGAACCATATCTAAGAGAGTTCTATTACGACGTTCGGACACACCATAACTTAGATATTCACCTCCACGATCAGAACGTATAAATTTAATCTTCTTGTTACGTTGATTCTCCACCTCACTTTGAAATTCCTTAAACTTCTCAAAAGTTTCGGACTTATGTTTCATGAAATAGATATACCCATATCTACTCAAGTCATCCGTGAAGGTAAGAACATAACGATAACCACCGCGCGATGCTACACTCATTGGACCACAAACATCGGTATGTATGATTTCCAATAAGTCTGTAGCTCGCTCCATCATACCAGAAAATGGAGTCTTAGTCATTTTACCCATCAGACATGCTTCGCATCTTTCAAGTGATTCAAAATCAAGTGATTCAAGAAGTCCATCGGAATGGAGTTTCTTCATACGCTTCACTCCAATATGACCAAGACGACAGTGCCACATATAGGTCGAGTTATCGCTCAATTTCAAACGTTTAGCCTCAATGTTATTTATGTGTGTATTACTACAATCTAGATTTAATAAGAATAGACCATCTATCAAAGGTGCATGTGCATAAAACATATTACTCATATAAATCGAACAACCATTATTCTCGGACTTAAACAAGTAACCGTCTCGCAACAAACATGATCCAGATATAATGTTCATGCTCAACACAGGCACCAAATAACAATTATTTTAGTATAAAACTAATTTCGATGGTAGATGAAGAGGTAGAGTGCCGACCGCGATCACATCAATCTTTGATCCATTTCCGACGCGCATCGTCACCTTGTTCTTCGCTAGCTTCCGTTTATTCTGCAGCACCTGTTTCAAGTTACAAATATGAGCAACTGAACCAGTATCAAATACCCAGGCACTACTACGAGTACTAGTGAGATACACATCAATACCATGTATATCGGATATACCTTTCTTCTTGATGTTGTCGTTCTTCAAATCCGCCAAGTACTTTGGGCAATTCTGCTTCCAGTGACCCTCTCCCTTGCAGTAAAAGCACTTAGTATCAGGCTTACGTCCAGCCTTGGTCTTCTTCGCCGGTGTGGCAAATTTCTTACCACCCTTCTTGAAGTTTCCCTTTTGCTTAGACTTGCCTTTCTTGAATTTGGTGGTCTTATTGACCAACAACACTTGATGCTCTTTCTTGATCTCCACTTCTGCAGATTTCAACATGGAGAAGAGTTCTGGCAACGTCTTGTTCATGTTTTGCATATTGTAGTTCATCACAAAGTTCTTGTAACTTGGTGGCAGTGATTGGAGGACACGGTAAATCCCTAATGCATTAGGAATAACTATACCCAAGATTTGGAGTTTGTTTGCGTGCCCAGACATCTTAAGCACGTGCTCACTGACGGAGCTGCCCTCTTCCATCTTGCAGTTAAAGAACTTTTCAGAAGCCTCATAACTCTCAACTGCCGCGTGAGCCTCAAATATCATTTTGAGTTCACGAACAATATCATGTGGGTCATGGTTCTCAAACCTTTTCTGAAGCTCCGATTCCAAACCATACAAGATAGCACACTGAACTATGGAGTACTAATTCTTCCGAGTGAGGTAAACATTCTTTACTTCATCGGTAGCATCACCTGCAGGCGGGTCACCCAGCGGTGCATCTAGCACATAGGTCAAATTACCAGCATTGAGGACAATCCTCAAATTGTGGAACCAATCCGCGAAGTTGTTGTAGGGGTTCGTAGCATGGAAAACAAAATTTTCTACCGCATGCACACAAACAAGCCAAGATCTATCTACTAGATTGTAGCAACGAGTCGATAGAGGAACTCACCCTCGAAGATTCCAAAGCGGTTAACGAGAGCAGATTCTCGTGGGTGATGTAGTTGTACACTTGCCGATCTCAAGATCGCGTAGACGATCCTTCCGGCGCTGCGTTCCGGCAGCGCTTCCGCAGTCGGTCACACGTTCGGTACTCGATGAATACCTTCCTCTCCCTTGTTCCAGCAGGCAGCGGAGGTTGTATCACTCTCCTCGTGATTCCGGCAGCACGACGGCGTGGTACCGGAAGTAGAGGGGAGATCTCGCAGGGCTTCGCCTTAAGCCGGAGCGAGTATGGTGGACTATGAGAGAGGCCTTGGCGATCTAGGGTTTAGAGGAACCAAGGAGAGAGGGCTAGGCCGGCGGCTAGGGCAAGGGGAGGGCCCCAACTCGGCGGCTAGGCAAACCCTAGGAGCGGCGGCGACTTGGTGGAGGCCGGCGGCTAGGGCTAGGGTTTAGAGAAGAGAGGTGTAGGGAAGAGGGGCACCCCTGCCCCTCCTTTTATAGGTGGGAGGGAGGCGCGGTTGGGAGGAGGGGGTCCTCCTCCAACTCCTCCTCCTTGGCCGGCGGGTGGAGGGAGTAGGACTTCCTCCACAAGTAGGTTTCCTACTCTCCCTCCACCAAGCAAACTTGCCGTTTGACTTTTCAAATTGGCGTTTGACTTTTCAAACTAGGATTTGATTTATCCCTTTATTTTGCTCAGCGATGACACCTAGTACATGATTCAACCATTCCAACTTGTTATGACACATTCATGTACCCTTCCCCTCCGGAGTGCCGGACCTTCCGGAACCTTCTAGAACATTCCCGATGAAAACACCGGAACCATTCTCCAACCCCGAAATAGGACTTTCCTTATATGAATCTTATTCTCCGGACCATTCCGGATCTCCTCGTGATATCCCGGATCCCATCCGAGACTCCGAACAACATTTGGTCTCTTACTCATCATTCCATAACTACTCAACAACATCGAATCCTTAAGTGTGTCTCCCTACGGTTCGTGAATTATGCGGACATGATCGAGACACTTGTCTGATCAATAACCAATAGAGGAATCTGGAAATTCATATGGCTCCCACATATTTCTATGATTACTTTGCGATCGAATGAAGCACTTACATACGATACCAATTTCCCTTTGGCTCACGATAGTTTACTTATCCGAGGTTTTGATCGTCGGTATCTCTGCATACCTAGTTCAACCTCGTTACCGATAAGTACTCTTTTCTTGTTCCCGTGGTATGTGATCCCTTGTGAGCCAGTCACATGCTTGCAAGCTAATTGGATGACATTCCACCGAGAGGGCCCAGAGTATATCTATCCGTCATATGGATGGACAAATCCCACTCTTGATCCATGTGCCTCAACACATACTTTCCGAACACTCAATGCCACCTTTATAGCCACCCAGTTACGGTGTGGTGTTTGATGTCATCAAAGCATCCTTCCGGTGATGGTGATTAACATGATCTCATGGTCGAAGGAATTAGGTTACTATGTATCAGAAATCTTATAGCAAATGAACTATATTAAATGACTTGATCTTTATGCTACGCTTAACTATAGGAGTATGTCCATCACATCATTCTCCTAATGATATGACCCTGTTTTTAATAACATCTCTATGTTCATGATCAGGAAACCATGATCATATATTAACCAACAAGCTAGTTTAACAAGAGGCTTTACTAGGGACTCTTTTATGTTTACAAATCACACAAGTATTAATGTTTCATGTCAATACAATTATAGCATGGTATGTAAACATTTATCATAAGTATGAAGATATGATAATAACCACTTTATTATTGCCTCTTGGGCATATCTCCAACAGTCTCCCACTTGCACTAGAGTCAATAATCTAGTTTCAAACCTTTGTGTATTTAACACCTATGGCTTTCCGGTGTTGTATGTACACGATTGCTAGTGGTCAACTGATCTCCGGATCTGACACTTCCAGGTCCGTGTGTAATTGCATGTCTTTGTGTCTCTACGCATCACTCATTCTCTAATGAGATGGCTTTGTATAAATTTGGTCCTTTGGTGAGACCTTTAGTTCTTTGGGGTTAAAACATGTTGATAATATTGTCGTACAATATATCTTCATAGCATTATCCTACTGTGAACTACACCTAGTTTGATAATAAACTACTTGACACAAATGCCCTCTTTAGCTGCTATAATAGCAGTCATATACTTAGCCTTTTGTTGTAGTATCTGTCACAATGTCTTAACTTTGGAACTCATCCAAATCCATTATGGAACTTACTTTCCATTATATTGTGCCACCCTTAGTTTAGATTGAGATAAACTTAATTTGTACTTTGTGACAAAACTAGTATCAATGTAATACTTTTACAATGAACTAACCATCTATTTTCCACTTCTACAAAATAATATATTCTTATTTCTTTTACAAGATCATAAGAATATCTTTACTATTGTCCAATAATCATCTTATGAATCATTCTGGTATACGCTCAAACATTTAGAGCATAGGACATATCTGGATTTGTACACATCACAGCATGATTGATAAAATACTCTTTGTGATTTTATACATCAAGTATAAATCTATACTTGAATCTTTGTTTCACTTACCAAATGTCAATACACTTGAATATATCATCAATATTGAACTCATTCAATCCTTTCTGTGCGACAAGAACCTTTCTTGTAGTTTCTATTTGAACTCATTTAATATATCATCTATGTACTTTCGGCACAACCATATTAGCGTCTATTGATGCCAAATATTTGGGTTTTGCCTAAGTCTTTCATCGAGATGAAATTCTTATCTTGTCTTTAAAAAAGATACATCATTTCTAATCAACAATATGTCTTCCACATAATGTATTAGAAACATGTCTTAGCGCTCCCACTTAATTTCTTGCAAATGCAAGTATCTTCATCGTCTCCGATGAAATTAAACTCTTTTATAACAGTTTCATCATAGTGAAGATTCCAACTCCGCGATGCTTACTTCAACCATTGAAGTTTGCATATGCATTTAGCATCCTTTGAATTAACAAAACCCTTTGGACCGTGTCATGCACACGTCATAGGTAACCCTTCTATTAGAAGAACTTGTTTTGTTCACATAACAAAATTATATGTCGTGGTTGCTACATTAATCCGTCTAGACTAAATATCGCTTAATGAAAGATCAGATCTTGTCATAGTCAACTCTTTGAACATTGTCGTGAACTCTTTCCCGACATGTCGATAATTTCATAGATGTGAAACATCCATGTCTATTTCTTTATAGATCCAAATACGGCTGTAAGGTCTTGCACCTTCCAGAGGGTCTTTCAAGTTTAAAGCTTGATCTCTCGTATATGGAACTATCACGGACTCTATGGCTTCAAGCCATTTGACGGAATCAGGACCCATCATCACTTCTTTGCATGTAGTCGGATCATTATTGTCAAATAATGATATAACTCTCAAATCTTGGTATTTGATTGTTTATCCGACCTACTTGTTTCAATAGGAACTTAGACCTCCGTGACCACAACCTTTGAGGCACGTGAGCCATGAGCATTGTTGCTGCCTCCAGAACACTTTTCGGCGCTGCGCAACTTTGATCATATATAGCTAAGGTTCTTTTAACCTTGTCAAAGTTCTATTGTCCTCCCACTTAACTTTTCACGGAAAATTCCTTCTCAAAGAAACTTGACGTTCTAAGCGACAAACATTTTTGTCTTTGATGTTATGGAGGAACAGTTATTCAAAATAACATACAAAGATAGGTTCATCCGACTTTGGTTGCAAACATCTTTCTTATGCATAGCATACCAATGTTTAAGAAAGGACAACTTGGGTTTTATCCCAAAACATAAATTTATATGGTGTCAATTCAACGGATTATGATGGAGCTCTTTTTAGTGGAAAAACGGTAGTCTCTAAAGCTTTTAATCTTTTAAAATATAATGGCAGTTTTATGAATTACACCTTTGATCTTACCATGTCAAACAAGGTTTAATTACATATCTCGAACGCTCCATACTCTTATGGTGTTTCGGAAATGCAAATCCATGGAAAGATTCCTTAAATCTTAGGTATTATGCTAAACTTGTAACTCAAATATCTTTCTTTATGATCTTATCATAAACTACTTATATTCTTGTTACAATGATTTTGCACTTCATCTTGAAAATCTTTGAACTTTTCAAATGTTTCACACTTCATCCTTATTAAGTAAATATTCATATATTCACTCAAATTTTTGGAAAAAGCATATGAAGTTGAAATCCATCGCTCTTGACTACACATAATGGACTTCGTACAACAATATGTACAAGTTCCAATAATCTAGTCATTCGTTCCTTTTTGGCCTATGAACGAAGTTTTAATTATCTCTAGGAAAGTTTCTCAAGCATCATTTGATCAAAAATCAAAAGAATCCAAAATTCCATCCACATGGAGTTTCTTCATGTTTTCTTTCCAATATAATTTAAACGGCGATGCCACTTCCTAAGTGATCTTTCAATCAATTTGTCTTTCGACATTTTTAGCACTAGTTTTATGGATGTGATTTCTCCAACGAGATTTGTGAATCATCCATCTTTTATGGATTACGGAAATTATTTGAACAACCCTTTTGTTCTCATAATACCTGATAAAACAAATCTTGAAGGCAAGCTTTGATGTTTAACAAGCAGCATAATAACCCTTTATTTGTTCTCGATGAACATCATCACATATTCTTTTGCTAGTTACTTAGGCCATTGTAGTTCATGAATTGTGTTGTTTCGTATGACGATTCACACCAACAAATTCAGTATCAAATACTTAAGAACCTCATTGTTTAATAAGCAAATAATATAGCCATAACATGTATATCATCTATATACTTAAGCTGAACAATTCTAATCTTTTCTTTTCTGCCATATATTTATGAGATTCTCTTTCAGTATTCCCTTTTATGTTTGAAAGAATCTATCAACATCAATAGTGGAGTCATACACATAGTCCAAAGCGTGTATAATTAAATACCAATGTCTTTGGACTTGCACTTTGAAGTAGATCACCATCATCAAATGTTTGATGTGCTTTCAAATTCCATTCTTTAGTAATCTCTTGGTGTAGTAAATATTTTACCTACATCAAATATTCACCCTTATCATGGAATTATTCATGATCAAGCTACTTTAGCTTATTGCGGTGAATCGCGAGTGTAATGTTGCTCTCCAAAACCTTTTGGAGAATTAAGACAACCATTGTCTCCAACCTTCTGCAAATTATCATCAAATATGAGAACATGACTTTTGCCATATTATACTCTATCATGTTGCAACCAAAACTTCGTTTCAGATATCACAATATCTTCCACACATCATGGTTTCTGAAACAACTCTTTCAGATCCTAGATAACCTTGATATTAAGACAATTCTTTGAATATCAAGAATCATGGAAACAAACATGATACTCATACACTAACTCTTGGAATTGTCACTCTCGATTTAATACCAGTTATTAAACTTCATGGAGTAACCGAAACTTACTAAAAGTTTGCAATAGGACTTTTAACTTTAGATTAACACTTCAAAACAATACGATACCAGTTCGTAAAGTAACTAACCAGAATTCTATAGTTCTATCATCTCAATTATAACTAAACGCAAGATGGTAAACGGATGCCAATGACTACAAAAATTATGCAAATTCACTTTGATTTAATTTATGATAAATAGTGTTCAACTTTTAATCATATTGCCATTAAACTCCCACTCAAAACAATATCCCTCACATTGTTTTAGTGATCACACGAACCAAATCCACCATATCAAAACCGATCATCACGAGAGTTGATGTAGCTTCAATGGCGAACAATCAACATGTTCATCATATCTACTATATGACTCATGCTTTACCTTTCGGTGATCCGTGTTCTGAGACCATGTCTGTACATGCTAGGCACGTCAAGATCAAACCTTAGCTTCCGCATGAGCAAATCTGGCTTGCTCACGTTGTATACACTCGCAGAATCTAACACACCCGATCATCACGTGGTGCTTCGAAACAAAGAGATTTAGCAATGGTGCTTACTAAGGATGAACACTTTAAAACTTGAAATTGTGTGCTTGAGGGATCATCTTATAATGCTACCGTCGTGAACTAAGCAATACGAGATGCATAAAAGGATTAACATCACATGCAACTCATAATATGTGATATGATATGGCTTTTCTTCTTGTGCTTCCGATCTCCATCTTCAAGCACGAACATGATCTCCATCATCACCGGTATTGCATCAAGGTCAATGACGCCGCTCCATGGTTGTCGTCCACCAGCTTCAACTATTACAACTATTTTGAATAGACACGCAGGTCTTACCAGAATTTAAAGACAACCATATGGCTCCTGCCGGTTGCCAACTTACAATAAGGAACATTGCATACATCAAATATAATCACAATCATGGCCATATCACATCACAGCACACCCCTGCAAAACAAAGTTAGACGCCTCTAATTTTCTTTGTATATTTTACGTGGTTTGGGGCTTTCAATAAGTGTCGCTCTAACTTACGAACAAGAACCACAACATTGATACTAGTATTGTAAATCACCCGTTGTAAATTTAATCTTAACTATGTTGGGAGAAACAGGCACCCGCAAAGCCACTTATGCAATACAAGTTGCATGTCAAGCGTGGAGCAAGTCTCATGAACGATGTCATGTAAGGTTAGCCCAGGCCACTTCAT
This sequence comes from Avena atlantica, assembly GCA_910589765.1. Classification (NCBI taxonomy): domain Eukaryota; kingdom Viridiplantae; phylum Streptophyta; class Magnoliopsida; order Poales; family Poaceae; genus Avena; species Avena atlantica. Next base: position 385,691,268 of record OU342738.1, read on the forward strand.
CCCACCATCCCGCAAGATGCAAAGTACACAAGAAGCAATCGACAACAAAAGCATCAACGCCCACAATGACCATTGTGTTCTACTCGTGCAACAGATCTACATATAATCCTGGCTCTGATACCACTGTAGGGGTTCGTAGCATGGAAAACAAAATTTTCTACCGCATGCACACAAACAAGCCAAGATCTATCTACTAGATTGTAGCAACGATTCGATAGAGGAACTCACCCTCGAAGATTCCAAAGCGGTTAACGAGAGCAGATTCTCGTGGGTGATGTAGTCGTACACTTGCCGATCTCAATATCGCGTAGACGATCCTTCCGGCGCTGCGTTCCGGCAGCGCTTCCGCAGTCGGTCACACGTTCGGTACTCGATGAATACCTTCCTCTCCCTTGTTCCAGCAGGCAGCGGAGGTTGTAGCACTCTCCTCGTGATTCCGGCAGCACGACGGCGTGGTACCGGAAGTAGAGGGGAGATCTCGCAGGGCTTCGCCTTAAGCCGGAGCGAGTATGGTGGACTATGAGAGAGGCCTTGGCGATCTAGGGTTTAGAGGCACCAAGGAGAGAGGGCTAGGCCGGCGGCTAGGGCAAGGGGAGGGCCCCAACTCGGCGGCTAGGCAAACCCTAGGAGCGGCGGCGACTTGGTGGAGGCCGGTGGCTAGGGATAGGGTTTAGAGGAGAGAGGTGTAGGGAAGAGGGGCACCCCTACCCCTCCTTTTATAGGTGGGAGGAAGGCGTGGTTGGGAGGAGGGAGTCCTCCTCCAACTCCTCCTCCTTGGCCGGCGGGTGGAGGGAGTAGGACTTCCTCCCCAAGTAGGTTTCCTACTCTCCCTCCACCAAGAAAACTTGCCGTTTGACTTTTCAAATTGGCGTTTGACTTTTCAAACTAGGATTTGATTTATCCCTTTATTTTGCTCAGCGATGACACCTAGTACATGATGCAACCATTCCAACTTGTTATGACACATTCATGTACCCTTCCCCTCCGGAGTGCCGGACCTTCCGGAACCTTCTAGAACATTCCCGATGAAAACACCGGAACCATTCTCCAACCCCGAAATAGGACTTTCCTTATATGAATCTTATTCTCCGGACCATTCCAGATCTCCTCGTGATATCCCGGATCACATCTGAGACTCCGAACAACATTCGGTCTCTTACTCATCATTCCATAACTACTCAACAACATTGAATCCTTAAGTGTGTCTCCCTACGGTTCGTGAATTATGCGGACATGATCGAGACACTTCTCCGATCAATAACCAATAGAGGAATCTGAAATTCATATGGCTCCCACATATTTCTACGATTACTTTGCGATCGAATGAACCACTTACATACGATACCAATTTCCCTTTGTCTCACGATAGTTTACTTATCCGAGGTTTTGATCGTCGGTATCTCTGCATACCTAGTTCAACCTCGTTACCGATAAGTACTCTTTTCTCGTTCCCGTGGTATGTGATCCCTTGTGAGCCAGTCACATGCTTGCAAGCTAATTGGATGACATTACACCGAGAGGGCCCAGAGTATATCTATCCGTCATATGGATGGACAAATCCCACTCTTGATCCATGTGCCTCAACACATACTTTCCGAACACTCAATGCCACCTTTATAGCCACCCAGTTACGGTGTGGTGTTTGATGTCATCAAAGCATCCTTCCTGTGATGGTGATTAACATGATCTCATGGTCGAAGGAATTAGGTTACTATGTATCAGAAATCTTATAGCAAATGAACTATATTAAATGACTTGATCTTTATGCTACGCTTAACTATAGGAGTATGTCCATCACATCATTCTCCTAATGATATGACCCTGTTGTTAATAACATCTCTATGTTCATGATCAGGAAACCATGATCATATATTAACCAACAAGCTATTTTAACAAGAGGCTTTACTAGGGACTCTTTTATGTTTACAAATCACACAAGTATTAATGTTTCCTGTCAATACAATTATAGCATGGTATGTAAACATTTATCATAAGTATGAAGATATGATAATAACCACTTTATTATTGCCTCTTGGGCATATCTCCAACAGTTGCTTCCATTGTTTTTCAACTTTTCTTTCTCTAGGAACGGATTAAAATTGATGGTAGGGGCCGCCATTGATCTACAACATATTTGTAATAGTTTAGACTAAGTTTATGACAAATTGAGTTCTAATTAATAGTTAAATTAATCTAGGTGAACTCCCACTCAAAACAATATCCCTCGCATTGTTTTAGTGATCAAACAAACCAAATCCACCACATCAAAACCGATCATCACGAGAGTTGATGTAGCTTCAATGGCGAACAATCGACATGTTCATCATATCTACTATATGACTCATGCTTTACCTTTCGGTAATCCGTGTTCCGAGACCATGTCTATACATGCTAGGCTCGTCAAGATCAAACCTTAGCTTCCGCATGAGCAAATCTGGCTTGCCCACATTGTATACACTTGCAGAATCTAACACACCCGATCATCACGTGGTGCTTCGAAACAACAAGCTTTAGCAACGGTGCTTACTAAGGATGAACACTTTAAAACTTGAAATTTATGTGCATGAGGGGTCATCTTATAATGCTACCGTCGTTAACTAAGCAATACAAGATGAATAAAGGATTAACATCACATGAAATTCATAATATGTGATATGATATGGCCTTTCTTCTTGTGCTTCCGATCTCCATCTTTAAGCACAAACATGATCTCCATCATCACCGGTATAGCGTCAAGGTCAATGGCGCCGTTTCATAGTTGTCGTCCACCAGCTCCAACTATTACAACTACTTTGAAATAGACACGCGGGTCTTAAGAGAATTTAAAGACAACCATATGGCTCCTGCCGGTTGCCAACTTACAATAAGGAACATTGCATACATCAAATATAATCACAATCATGGCCATATCACATCACAGGACACCCCTGTAAAACAAAGTTAGACGCCTCTAATTTTCTTTGCATATTTTACGTGGTTTGGGGCTTTCAATAAGTGTCGATCTAACTTACGAACAAGAACCACAACGTTGATGTTTGAACTAACAAGTGCCTGTTGTAAATTGGATCTATACTATAATGGGAGAGACAAACACCCGCAAAGCCACTTATGCAATTCAAGTTGCATGTTGAGCGTGGAGCAAGTCTCATGAACGATGTCATGTAAGGTTAGCCCGGGCCGCTTCATCCCATCATACCGCAAGATGCAAAGTTCACAAGAAGCAATTGATAATAAAAGCACCACCGTCCACAATGACCATTGTGTTCTACTCGTGCAACAGATCTACATATAGACACGGCTCTGATACCACTGTAGGGGTTCGTAGCATGGAAAACAAAAAAATTCTACCGCATGCAAACAAACAAGCCAAGATCTATCTACTAGATTGTAGCAATGAGTCGATAGAGGAACTCACCCTTGAAGATTCCAAAGCGGTTAACGAGAGCAGATTCTCGTGGGTGATGTAGTCGTACTCTTGCTGATCTCAAGATCGCGTAGACGATCCTTCCGGCGCTGCGTTTCGGCAGCGCTTCCGCAGTCGGTCACACGTTCGGTACTCGATGAAGACCTTCCTCTCCCTTGTTCCAGCAGGCAGCGGAGGTTGTAGCACTCTCCTTGCGATTCCGGCAGCACGACGGCGTGGTATCGGAAGTAGAGGGGAGATCTCGCAGGGCTTCGCCTTAAGCCAGAGCGAGTATGGTGGACTATGAGAGAGGCCTTGGTGATCTAGGGTTTAGAGGGCACCAAGGGGAGGGTGTGGCCGGCGGCTAGGGCTTGGGGAAGCCCCAAGTCACCGAGTTGGAGGGGGAACCCTAGGCAGCGGCGGCTGCACTTGGAGGTGGAGGCGCGCAGGAGCTAGGGTTTTAGGTGTAAGGAAGAGGGGCACCCCTGCCCCTTCTTTTATAGGTGGGAGGGCGCCGGTTGGGAGGAGGGATTCCTCCCCCAACTCGGCCTCCTTGGCCGGCGGGTGGAGGGAGGAGGACTTCCTCCCCAAGTAGGTTTCCTACTCTCCCTCCACCAAGCAAACTTGTCGTTTGACTTTTCAAATTGGCGTTTGACTTTTCAAACTAGGATTTGATTTCTTCCTTTATTTTGCCCAGCCATGATACCTAGTACATGATGCAACCATTCCACATTTCCATGACACATTCATGTACCCTTCCCCTCCGGAGTGCCGGACCTTCCGGAACCTTCTAGAACATTCCCGATGAAAACACCGGAATCATTCCCCAACTCCGAAACAGGACTTTCCTTATATGAATCATATTCTCCGGACCATTCCGGATCTCCTCATGATATCCCGGATCCCATCGGAGACTCCGAACAACATTCGGTCTCTTACTCATCATTCCATAACTACTGAACAACATCGAATCCTTAAGTGTGTCTCCCTACAGTTCGTGAATTATGCGGACATGATCGAGACACTTCTCCGATCAACAACCAATAGAGGAATCTGGAAATTCATATGGCTCCCACATATTTCTACGATTACTTTGCGATCGAATGAACCACTTACATATGATACCAATTTCCCTTTGTCTCACGATAGTTTACTTATCCGAGGTTTTGATCGTCGGTATCTCTGCATACCTAGTTCAACCTCGTTACTGATAAGTAATCTTTTCTCGTTCCCGTGGTATGTGATCCCTTGTGATCCAGTCACATGCTTGCAACCTAATTGAATGACATTCCACCGAGAGGGCCCAGAGTATATCTATCCATCATATGGATGGACAAAATCCCACTCTTGATCCATGTGTCTCAACCCATACTTTCCGAACACTCAATGCCACCTTTATAGCCACCCAGTTACGGTGTGGAGTTTGATGTCATAAAATCATCCTTCCGGTGATGGTGATAAGCAGGATATCATGGTCGAAGGAATTAGGTTACTATGTATCAGAAAGCTTATAACAATTGAACTATTAAAATGACTTGATCTTTATGCTACGCTTATCTATAGGAGTATGTCCACCATACCATTCTCCTAATGACATGATCTTGTTATTAACAACATCTCAGATGTTCATGATCAAGAAACCATGATCATCTATTAATTAACAAGCTAGTATTATGAAGAGGCTTTACTAGGGACTCTAATTTCGTTTACAAATCACACAAGTATTAATGTTTTTGGTTAATACTATTATAGCATGAATGTAAACATTTATCATAAACACAAAGATATAATAATAACTACATTTATTATTGCCTCTAGGGCATATGTCCAACAGGAGATACAGCCATCTAGCTACTACATGGACCCATAGTCCAAGGTGGAACTACTCACGCATCATACCGGAGAGAAGTTCTCCGGGATGATCTCCCCTCCGGCAGGGTGCCAGGAAGAACTTCAGACCCCCCCCCCCCGATCTAGGGACGATGGTGGCGGTGGCTACAAACAGTTTCGTGGAATATTGATCGGGTACTCAGGGTTTTTGCATCGGGGGCTTCTTATAGGCGAAGGGGAAGGCCGAGGAGGCGGCCAGGGTGGCCAAACCCTAGCCAGGCGTGGGCTAGGGCCCACCCATGCCTAGGGTGGGTCTGGCCCCTCTGGCTCCCCTCTGGACTTCTTATTCCCCACGGAAAGTAATTGATTTTGTCGTTTGTCCTGTCCAATTCCGAGAATATTTCTTTACTAACTTTTCTGAAACCAAAAACAGCAAAAAATAGGCATCTGGCACTGTTGCAACTTGTTAATAGGTTAGTACCAGAAAACATGTAAAAAGCACCTCAAAGTGTAGACAAGTAAAGCAAATTAGAAAATAAACAAGCATGGAGCATCAAAAAATATAGATACGTTTCCGACGTATCAACATCCCCAAGCTTAACTCCTGCTCGTCCACGAGTAGGTAAGTGATAAGCAGAATAATTTTTGAGGTGAACATGCACCCTCACAATAAAGATCCAACCATTTGCAAGCATTGAAAGCTGGGATCAAAGAACTCTAAACATGTGCATGGAAGAATGGAGTTCTAACAGTAGGAAATAGTAACTATGCATTTAACATGGCAAGCTACAAACAAACATCATGAATAACATGCATTGAAAAACGTTTGTTTGTTTCACATACAGAAAACATAGCATAGTGGCAATCAGCTTGTCCCTCATAGAGTGGCAAATAGATGCATAGGAGACCTGCAAAGTTCACAAGGGTGACTAGAAACAAGTAGCACAAGAACAAGTAATAACACAATATGCATCAATTAATAAGCTTTGGAACACTGCACACAAGATGACAACTATGCTCTCTAATGGTGCCTAAAGGTAGAAGGTGGAGACTCAAATAATGGTGGAAGAAAGGCCTTTTTGTAAAGGAAGCAGGTATTACAAGTTTCAAAAAGAGCTTCCAAAAATTATGGTACTTGTTAGCTTTCAGCCCTCATTGCCCCTATTATAAGCATCTTGAAGTGGTTAAGGTTAAAGTGGCAAAGTTGGAGTATATGCTTGACAAAGTATAAGTTGGCAATCTCAGGTCCCTTGAATACGAGGGCCACACCTCATGCATACTCAACTTTGGGCCCAGGCAAGTTCTTGTCACTATAAGTATTTGCATATCATTGAGAACCGCCAACGGGGTACCCCTTGCACATGGTACAGGAGCTTTCCCATAACCAAAATGACAAGGCAAGCAAACAATGAGCATCTCAGAGGAGGATGTGCCAAGTCGATTCACATGAACAGTCAGAGGAGGATACCACAATATCATACCAAAGTATGAATAAAACAATGCAAGCAAACATTCATATGACATGCTACAAACTATTAGCAAGCTGGAGCTGATCTTAGACAAGCAAAAACTACTAAGTATCCATAATGACATACACCTTACACAAACAGGCTAAGCATGCTCACAATGATGAGTATATATACAAAAATGAAACAAATAGAGTTCGTTACCAGCCTCTTACCACTCCTCGAGTTGTTTTAATCTTCATTATTGCCCTTCACTTGTGTGACTTGAATAATTAACATGAAACCAAAATCCATTGAGAACGGCTGAACCCTGCAAAGAACTCACAAAGCCAAAGAAGAACAACAAATATTTTTGGTGTTTTTGATTTTTTAGAAACAAGCAAACAAAGAAAAACAAACCAAACAAGAAGCAAACAAAGCAAAGCAAACAAAGCAAAATCTTTTTGTATTTTTCTTTTAAGGCAAATCAAAGCAAAGAAAAAAGAAACAAACCAAGAGAAACAACGAAAATATTTTTGGTGTTTTTGTGTTTTTGAGAAAGAAGCAACAAGAACCAAAAAGAAAGTGAAAACAATGGATATACAAAGAACCGGCCGAACATGATATATAGATAAGTGCGATGTCGGTATACCTCCCTCCAAGCTTAGGCTTTTGGCCTAAGTGGGGCTCAATAGCGCGGGTAGTAACCCCAAGTTGGTGGGTCATCATAGGAATGATCATAGTCAGGCGCCTGAGATGAAGAAGATGACGCGCCCCAATCAAATGAGGGTTGCTGGTATGAAGACTCTACCAAGTTGGAGGGCTGAACCAAATTGTCTTCGGCATCCTCTTCAACATTCTTCTCTTGCTGGGAGAGCTCCGCCACATATGTGTCAACCTCCTCCGTAAGCAACCATCCTTGCCTGTTATCAAAATTAAACAAAGCAGGTGTGGGCAAATAAACTATTTTCTCAGTCCTACCCTTTCTCTGTCCTTGCTAGGCAAAAGATAATTCATACGGTAGACTACTTATATTAGCCCCCAAGGAAACAAAACCATGTTGAATCATGGATTCAATATCAAGCCTCTCTATGGGAAACCGATAATCTGAATAGTGAGGCTCTAAACCATGGAAAGCTAGCAACCTAGAAGCAATGAGACCTCCACAAATTCCACCCTTCTCACGGTTAGTGGTAAGATGGTGAGATATCAGAGCACCCATGTTATAAGATCTATTCCTACTCAAAGCAGTTGCGATAAAAGCTAGATCAAAAGAAGACAACTTTCAAGCAAGAACACACTTGGTAATGAAATAGGCAAAGTATCTAATAGCTGGGAGCAGAATGTTCCGAATTTTACCACTTTCCTTTGAGAAGTCGAAACCTTGGCAAATCTCAGCATATAAATCAATAAGTGACTTGGGACTTTCCTTGATCTTCTCACAAGATCCCCACTAAGGTACTCTAATTGCTGCACAGAAATCAGCAAAAGGCAGGTCGACAGATATATTATATATTTTAAAATGGACCATGGTATTAGAAGTAGACCAAGTGAATCAGAAGTCCTGCACAAAATCCATGGTTAGTTTAACATATTGGAATGGTTCACCTTCAAAAAAGTGTTCCAACCCTGCGTTTCTAACCATTGTTTGGAAATCTTGGAGGATCCCCGTAGCTCTCATAAATTCATGGCATGGATATATGGAAGGCAAAATTGCCTCCTCATGATGAACCTTCATTGGATCATGCACCATCAAGTCATATTGGTTCAGTGGATAAGCACTCATCTTTCTTGCTGAAATTTTTAGACAACCATCAAACCAAGTGATTTCTAAGTTGATAAATGATGAGCAACCACTATAGGAACTTTCTAGAGGACTACACATGCATCAAAATAAAGTTTCTAATCATAGAACAAGCATGCAAGCTCAAACAACCTGACACCTATAACAGCAAAATACTCAAGATACAATTTACCAATCACAAATCTAATTGGACAAGTGGAGGAGGCACATACCAAGGAGCAATCCCTCCAAAAATCAGCACTTGAGATGGGCTGAACAAGGAGATCGAAAATCACGAGCAAGAACAGCAAGAACTCGAGCTTGGGCAAGTTTTCCGGTGTTTTTCGGGAGAGAGAAAGACGATGGCTTTGAGGAGGCAACCTGGAGGGGGCCATGTGGGCCAGACCCCCCTATGCGTCGCCTCCTGGTAGGTCTCGCCTACCAGGGGTGTGGTGGCCCCCTGGGTCACCTCAGGTGCCACTCTGCCCCTTTTTTCGAGGAAAATTTTATTTTGAATTTTCTAGGATTTTTCGGGAAACTTTATTTTTGGCCAATTTTCAGGGTATGAAAATTGATTTTCTCGCAGAAACAAATTTTTTAGAAGAAGCAAAAGCAAACCAAAATCCAAACTACAGGAGCTCTAAGAAACTCAAACAAACAAACAACTAACAAAACTAAAAGTAAAGCAAAGACTAGGAAGGAGAAAAGCAAAAGAAAGAAAGAATAACCACAGTGAAAACATTATTTTGTTCATTAAAATCCTTTTGTTAACAAGGTTGATCAAGTCTTGTTACCAAAACAATCTTAGATGAAGCAAAACTTTGTATTCCACCAAGTGATTATGTTACCTCAAGCTTGATAGCAATGGTCCCAATCATAATAGTTTCAAAATTTTCTTGTGGAATGGGACAATATATTTCTCCAACCTTTATGCTCTCAATATTTTCAATGGAATTCAGGCAATAGATCTTAGCAACCTTCTTGGGGAAATAGACAGTGTGATCTTTTTCATTAATATTGAATGTTACTTTTCCTTGATTACAATTGATGATAGCACCTGCAGTATTAGGAAAAGGTCTCCCAAGAATAATAGACATATTATCATCTTCAGGCATTTCAAGCACAACAAAATCAGTTAAAACCATGCAATTATGAGCTACTTGAACAGGAACATCCTCACACATACCAACAGGGAAAGTAGTTGAATTACCAGCCATTTGCAAAGATATATCAGTTGGTATCAACTTTTCTAGATGGAGTCTCTTGTAGAGAGAAAAAGGCATAACACTAACTCCAGTTCCCAAATCACATAAAGCAGTTCTAACATAATTATTCTTAATAGAGAAAGGAATAGTTGGTATACCTGGATCACCAAGTTTCCTTGGAACCTTAACATTGAAGGAGTAATTGGCAAGCAAAGTAGAAATCTCCTCATTAGGAATCTTCCTTTTATTAGAGACAATATCCTTCATATACTTTGAATAAGGAGGCAACTTAATAGCATCATTCAAAGGAATTTGCAAAAATAAAGGCTTCATCCACTCACAAAACTTGTTGTAGTGTTCTTAGTCCTTTGACTTGTGTTTCTTACCTAGAAAAGGCATAGGTTTCTGCACCCAAGGTTCTCTCTCTTTACCATGTTTATTAACAATAAAATCTTCCTTAGTGTACCTAGTGTTCTTTGTGTGCTTCTCAGGTTCTTCCTCAACTTCTCCCTCATTATCAGGAGCATCATTTTTATCATTATCACTCTCAGTTTCAGCATGAGAGACAAATATACTATTAGGATCTACAGCAGGTTCAAGTGGTTCCTCAATTATCTTATGTTTCTTTTTCTTTCTCTTACGAGGACTACCACTATCTACTTGTTGAGAATCCTGCTCAATTCTTTTAGGGTGTCCTTCAGGATATAAAGGATCTTGAGTAGCTATACCAATCCTAGTTCTAATTCCATAAGCATGTTTATCTCATGAAGCATTAACTATCATATCCTTTTGTACCTTAGCAAGTTAATCAAGTTAGGTTTGAACCATTTGAAAGTGTTTACAAAGCATTTTAATATCATTGGAAGTTCTTTTCACAATATCTTTCAACTCATTGATAGATCTAGAGTTTTCCAATAAATGATTCTGAACTTGTTTATTAAAATTACCTTGTTTAACAATAAAAATGTCAAGTTCCTCTAACCATTATTCAGGAGGTTTACTATAGGGAATATCACCTTCATCAAAGTGTTGGAGAGAGTGTACCTCAATAGTAGATGAGTGGGGAATTGGCTTACATAATTCTTCTATATGAGGTAGATTCTTCACATCTTCAACTCTAATACCTTTCTCTTTTAGACACTTTTTAGCTTCCTTCATCACTTCATCATTTAATGCAATAATTCCTCTCTTCTTTGGTGTTGGTGTTGGAATTGGTTCAGGAACATCTGGTTCAGGAGTAATAGGCTCAAGTGTATTTAGCTTAGTTGAAGTCCAATCATTGTAATTCTTGCTTATTTTAGCCATTAATTCTTCAGCATCTGTAGGAGTTCTTTTCCTGAAAACACAATCAGAAAAGCTATCTAGGTATGTCCTAGAATCATCAGTTAGTCCATTATAATAAATATCAAGCAACTCATTCTTAGGTAATGGACATCTAGGATATGCATGAATCAAGGCACAGAACCTTGTCCATGACTCAGGCAATTCCTCTTCTTCTCGCTGTTTAAAATCAAAAAGTCGCTGCAAAGCAGCATGTCTAGCACTGAGAGGAAAATATTTCTGGAAGAAGGAAGCAATCAAACAATCAGGGCAATCAATGGAACCAGGAGGTAATCTATTAAACCAAGCCCTAGCTTCTCCTTTTAGTTAAAATGGAAAATCTTAGCAATAAAGTACTTGCTCATCTTAAAATCATCAGAGAATAAGGCACTCATAGTAGAAAGCTCATTCATATGAGCCACATCACTTTCATTTTCAATCCCACGGAAAGGTTCTTTCTCAACAATATCTAAATAAGACAAATCAAGAGAGATATCATAATATTTATCTTTAATGTCTATGGGAGAAGTAGCAAACTTAGGATCAGAGGACAACTTAGGCATAATAGTACGTCTAGCAAGGAGACTCTTAATAGCACTAGTACCATGTGTGTTTCGGCACTCTTCAACAAATTCATCAGTAAGCTCAATGTAACCATCATTAATATCATAACTCTCACTAGCCTCAAGTGAGCTAACAGGTGTAACAGTGTCTTCACTAGGAGTTTCAGTATTTCCTAGACTAGCCATAGTAGCATCTAGAAAAGGACCTAATGAACCACTCGCATCAAGCACAATAGAAGTAACATCATGAGTATCAAAAGCAGTTTCAGATTCAGCAGTAGTAGCAGTGTGTGTAGCATGAGCATGTGGTGGTGGTGTGACAAGCTTACTTATAACAGACGGTGAATCAAGAGAAGTAGAGGTGTTTAGGATTATACCTCTTCTTGTAGTGGATGATAAAATAGGGAACTTTCCATCACGAGTCTTCCCCATGATGAGAGGAGTAGAAGTGAACAATAATAGATCCAAGTGAACTTACAAATAAAGCTATGCTCCCCGACAACGGTGCCAGAAAATAGTCTTGAAGACCCACAAGTATAGGGGATCGCAACAGTCTTCGCGGGTAGTATTATCCAATTTATTGATTCGACACAAGGGGAGCCAAAGAATACTTGCAAGCCTTAACAACTGAGTTGTTAGTTCAGCTGCACCTGGAAATAGTTCTTCCTCACAGAAGTTTATCAGTAGCAATAGTTTGGTAGTAGTAACAGCAAAGCAACAGCAGCGATAACAGCAACAGTGAAAAGTAGCAATAGTAACAGTAACGGTAATAGTAGGATTCGAGTGTGGTAGACATAGGGATGGATGGACGGGCATTGCATGGACGAGTCTAAACATGTAACTTCAAGATCTAGGGCATTACAGATAAATAATAACAAGCATCCAAGTACTAAACAATCCTAGGCATGTGCTCCAAATATAGTCATATGTGCTCGCAATGAGAACTTGCACAACATCTTCTGTCCAGCCAGCCCATGGCAGCGAGGCCTCTAGGGAACTAATGGCAATTAAGGTACTCCTTTTTAATAGATCACTGGAGCAAAGCATTAACACTCCATGAACACATGTGATCCTTGCACCACAGCCATCCCCTCCGGTTGTCCCAATTATTGTCACTTTGGGGCCTTTGGATACAGACAATGATATGTGTACACAACTTGCAGATAAGATCACAAACAATACTATCACTATGATTCAATAATAAGTTCAGATCTGAGATCATGGCACTCGGGCCCTAGTGACAAGCATTAAGCACAACAAGTTGCAACAAAGTCAAGTAGCACAAGAGATACTAGGCACTATGCCCTAACAATCATATTCGATTACATGATAGAACTCATCCAATCCCTACCATCCCCAAGCCTATAGCGGGGGATTACTCACTCATGGATGAGGGAAACATCAGAGGTTGATGGAGATGCATTGGTGATGACGATGGCGATGATCCTCTCCAAATTCCTCGTCCCGGCAAGGTGCCAGAACGGAGTTTCTGGATCCGAATCTTGGTTTCTGGTGGCGGCGGCGGAGCAGAACTCTTTTTGAAAAACTATCGAATCCCCTCGTTTTTAGGTCAAAAGGCAACTTATAGGCGCAGAGGGGGGCCGAGGGGGTGCCTGGGGTGGATGCACCCCCCAAGCGTGGCCAGTGGTGGGCCCGCGCCTAGGGTGGGTGTGGGCCCCCCAGGCCTCCTCTCCGTCTTGTCTTCTGGCTCCGTGGATCTTCTAGTGGAATATAATTTTTGGCATATTTTCCGGGATTTTTCCTGATAGTTGATTTTCTGCACAAAAACAAGACACCAAAGTAATTGTGCTGAAAACAGCGTCAGTCCGTGTTAGTTGCATCCAAATCACATAAGTTTAGAGGAGAAACAATAGCAAAGTGTTCGAGAAAGTAGATACGTTTTGGACGTATCAACTTGCAGTTGTGATATCTTGACTAATCCAAACTCAATACTTGAGCAAAATAACCTTTCAGAAGAAAGCATAGTTTGCATAGAGAGAGTTCCACATTTACAAAATCACTACTACATGGATAAAACACGATTTGGTCCATTAGAACACATAGTTTGCAAACTAACTTCAAAGGAACTTATAGTTTGCACTGAGCCTAGCGCGGAGATGGTCGTGTTCCTTCCTGAGAAGCTCTAGTTCAAGGGTTCATTCGATCATGTTCGCTTTGGTTTTTGCCTGCTCCCTCAGTACTTGGACGTGCGCCTCCCGCTGGTTCAAGCGCTCCGTCTGGGAAGCGACAAGCTTATCAGAAGCTTAAGATTATCCACCATGAGATCCTTGATGATGTCCTCCTTCGCACGTGCCGATGTGATACTTTTCTCGTGAAGTTCCTTCCAGCTAGCGATGTCCACCTTAAGATTGTGGCACTTGTCATAAAAGGATGGTGACTTCTTATCTCAGGCAGTCATGGGACACTTTCTGAAAATTCTGCTTCTCCATTTGGATAGCCATCTTGTCCTTTAACCAGGTCGGCAGTTCTGGGTTGAGCTTTCGCCTCTTCTGCTGCAACAAAAATATGTGGTTAGTTTCCATAATTTAAACAATTAACTAGTGTCAAAGTCATAATTTGAAGGACAGAGCAATCAAGGATTGTTCAAAATTTAACAAAATCAACTAGTGGCACAGTCCTAATTCCATAGATAATGTCAAAGCAATATAGGCTTTTTTCCCAATTCAACTAGATAAACTGGTGGCATACTTCTAGTTTATACGATGGAGCAATATACCCTTTTCCAATTCAACAGGATAAAGTAGTGGCATAGTCCTAATTTCAATTTCAGAGCAATAGCCTTTTTACCAATTCAATAGGATAAAGTAGTGGCACAGTCCTAATTTCAATTTCAGAGCAATAAAGCCTTTTTTTCCTAATTCAACAGAATAAAGTAGTGGCATGGTCCTAATTTCAATTTCAAAGAAACATGGGACTATATACAACTAAGGGTGTTGTGGTTTTTTCCAATGTAACCAAATAGTAGTGGCATAGTCATAATCTAATTCCAAGCTCAGATACATAATGGAAAGAAAGGATGATGACCATTCATGAGAACACAAACCCATAATTCAGTTGACAGGTAAGTAAGATAAACAGAGAAATAAGTAGTTGCTCCAAGATTCCTTAATTGCACGACATGTATAAATTACAAAAGCAGCGGAGCATGAACTGAGATTCCTACCCCTCCCCCTCTACTCTGAATCTGAATTGCATTGTCATTAGCTCCCCGTTATCCTTGTTTAGACTCTTGGGCACGGTGAGACCTCGGCCCATGTCCTCCTTCATCTGTCTCAATGCATCCAGACAACGGTCCCTGTCATTATAGGCTTCGATGACAACCTTTGCTTCGATGATGCATTCTCTACGTGTCTCGGTGGCTTCGTCCAGCAGGAGGACGCATCTATTCTCGAGATTCTTCTTGTCACAAAAGCTTCATAATTAGGTTGATGGCTAGGTCTTGTTTGGACAAGCTGTGTGCGATCAAATTTTGCAGCTCGTCGCGCTCTGCTTCGAGCCTCTTGATGTTAAGTGAAAAATCAAGCGTGATCTCCTTCTGCAGAGACAAACGCCTTCGAAGGCGATCATTAGCCTGGGTTAGGGAGCGTGCACCCTGCAGTTGGTTGTCTATCTTGGCATTGATCATGGACACCTTATCACAGCAATCGGTCTTCGCTTGCTACATCGTTCATGTTATTTCAAATAGGTACTCTATAATTGTACTGCATGTTCCAGGGAAGCACAATATTCAAGTCACAAAAACCCCAAATGTGTCTAGGAAGATTGAGCATGGTCCCAACTTGGAGGCTACTTGCGGGCAGACATGATAATATTTCCACATTTAGAATATCAAAAATAAAACCAAATGCATGTCGGGATTTCCTACCTCGCTAAGCCGGGGAACAAGGCCGAATGGGTCCCGCGTCGTCGCCATTGTGCTGGTTTCAGGATCCATGACCGCCCTGGAATATGTAGCAGAGTAAGAAGAAGAAGAAGTAGACATAGCAGAAGAAGAAGACTGTACCGGGAGGAGCCCTGGCCTGCTAGAACACTCAGTGCTTCCACCGCCATCTTGCTGCTTTTAGGATCCACGTTCGCCCTGGAATATGTAGCAGAGTAACAGGAAGAATAATAAGAAGTACACACAGAAGAATAAGAAGAAAAAAGAGAAGAAGAAGACTATACCGGGAGGAGCCCTAGCCTGCTGCAACATTCAACGCCATCGCCGCCATTGTGCTGCTTTCAGGGTCTACGGCCGCCCTGGAATATGTAGTATCGTAATAAGAAGTAGACATATAAGAAGAAGAAGAAGACTGTACCAGGAGGAGCCCTGGCCTGCTGCAACATTCAGCACTGCCGCCGCCATCGTGCTGCTTTCAGGGTCCACGGCCGCCCTGAAATATGTAGCATAGTAATAAGAAGAAGAATAAGAAATAGTCATAGAATAAGAAGACTGTACCGGGAGGAGTCCTGGCCTACTACAACATGCAGTGTCGCCGCCGCCATCGTGCTACTTTCAGGGTCCACGGACGCCCTGGAATATGTAGCATAGTAATAATAATAAGAAGAAGAAGTAGAGATAGAACAATAAGAAGAAAACAGAGAAGAAGAAGAAGAAGAAGACTATACCGGGAGCGGCAAGAGCCCCAGCATGCTAGAACATTCAACGCCATTGCTAGGAGAGATTGGGTCTTTGTGCGAGGGGGGCAATGAGTAGCTAGTTGAGCAGGAAGTCCAAGGCGGTGAGTTTTCTCCATTCTCTCCACACGCACGGTCGATCTGCCTCTCCTCCGGAGAGCCATGGCTAATGCAAATAAATAATTCAACATACAAATTATTACAAGTTTAGGAAATTAAACAAACAATTCAAAAAGTTCAATATAGCAAACAAATACAAACAAATAAACAAATTAGCTGGCTCCTTTGAGCCTCCACAAATTCTCCACCAGATTATCTTGCAGTTGACTATGAGTATTCGTGTCTCGAACTTCTTGCCGCCTAGCGAGAAAATAAGCAAACGCATGTGGCACTTGGTGATCAATATATGCAAGAGGACCTTGGCGATAATACGGTTCAGTGTCAAACGCTGGAGTCTCCTGCTCGCTCTCAATGATCATGTTGTGCAAGATCACACATGCACTCATGACCTCCCACATCTGATCTTTTTGACCAGGTAAGGGCAGGGTACCTGGCAATGGAAAATTGAGCTTGCAGCACACCGAATGCCCTCTCCACATCCTTCCCGCAAGCCTCCTGTTGTGTGGTAAACCAAGCTTTCTTTCCTCTAGGCACAGGGTTTGAGATTGTCTTCACAAATATTAACCATCTTGGGTAGATACTATCTGCCAAGTAGTACCCTTGTCATACTAGTGGCCATTGATCTCGAACTGCATTGGAGGATACCTGCCTTCAACAAGCTTGGCTAACACATTTGAACACTATAAAATGTTGATATCATTGTGTGATCCTTCCATACCGAAGAAAGCATGCCAAATCCATAGATCTTGATCTGCCACAACCTCAAGAACCACACTACATGATACTTTGTGACCTCTATACATGCCCTGGTGCGTGAATGGGCAGTTTTTCCATGCCCAGTGCATACGGTCAATGCTTCCAAGCATTCCAGGGAAACCCCTTGCTGCATTCTGTTTCAAGTTCTGAGTTGTGTCTTCTGCATTGGGTGTTCTCAGGTAATTCTTTCCATACACTCCCCCATTTTCCCAGCAAAACATGTACATGCAGTCGATGGTTGTGGACTTGGCCATGCAGAGGTATCCATATGCAAGCATCCGGAGATAAACTGTGCATTTTTAGATTGCGAAGAAACCAAGCGTGCTGATAGCGTCTCTCTTAAGTTTGAAGTAGTCTTCGAACTATCTCAATTGCTCGACGATCTTCAGGAAAAGCTTCCAACTCATTTTGAAACAACGACGAAATGTGACGTCGTCGTGCAATGGGTCATCGACGAAGTAGTCAGCATAGAGCATGCAGTAGCCTTCCATCCTCTGCCTCGGCTTGCTCTTGTGCCTCCAGGCTTTGAACCCCTAGCAAACGGTTTATCCTAGGCGCCGTCTATCATGCCTGGGAGGGAAGCAACAACGATGGTGTCTCGGGCGCCAGCAGCAACGACGACTTCATCGTCCATCGGAGAGGCCATCATCTCTTTCTCATTCGAATCCATGCCTTTGGAAAACCGCTGAACACCTAGTGGGTAGGGCGGTTGTGTCACAAGCTTGGAGCTACCAGGAGGCGGAACGACGGCGGCGATGTGGGGGAGGAGGCGGATTGGGAGGGCCATGGGGAGTATTTCCAGCGACTGGGAGGGTGGCTCTAGTGGACTAAACGGCAGACGACAACGAAGGGTGGTAGCGACGGCGAGCTGATGGAGTGGTGGTTGTCTGGGCAGGAAATATGGAATGTGGGCAACTTTGCAGGCGTGTGTCGCCGACAGGGCTGGCTTACGTTGTTTTCAGCTCCATCCGGCGCCCCTGCTTGCCCCCCTTGTGTGTTGGGTTCGGCCTGGGGGCACCAGATAACAAAACAGGTCACGCCGGCATGAAATGAAATTGGCGGGGCGGTTGGGCGTCATTTTGAGCGCTGACACCCCCATAGCCCTTTAGGGGGCCTTTACGGACCCCGAGTGGAGATGCTCTTCAAAAATGAGAGCATTTTGTTGCTTCCATAAATTCCAAGTGGTAGTGGCAAACGCTTCTGTAGTTTTCTCAAGGAGTTCAAGGTTGTCTTCAAGGTTGTGGCAATCATCTCAGGGTGTTCAAGGTTGTCTTCAAGAGTGATGTGGATAGATTGCCAGCAACTTCTACTGAAATTACAGTTCTAGAAATGGTCTCTGGTTTCTAACAAACTATCATCGCAAAAGCGGCCTACACCGTTGTCGTTGACTGTAAAGCTTTTCCTTATGAGCACATCCTTGGTGTTTTGGCAGTCTTTAGCAAAAATCCATAAGAATGATTTAATCTTGGGAGTGCATTTTGATTTCCAGATCCATGGAGAGAAGATTGGGTCATGAATGTGTTTGAAGGTTATCTTGTATATCTTGTCGATGGAGAATCAAGTGCCCCAACTATAGGACCAGAGGTCATTTCCATCAGATTCCGAGTGGACCTGGTCTGGTTTATAAGGTAACTAAAATCGTGGAACTCCACGGAGGTATAGGCGGACAGTGGGGCTGCTATAGGAGATGGAAAGCCTCAAAAGGGTCTTCCAGGTCAAGATAATTCTTCACCGAAGCAAGCTTATCAACAACGAATGAGTGTGTAGCCTAGGGAACCTTGTCATGAAGACATCAAAAGTCCAATTATCACTCCAGAAGAGGGTAGTATCACCGATAGCAATCGAGCATGAGGCAATTCTTTTGAACTTCAAAGAAAGTTTCACAATGTCTCTCCACCAGTAGGAGCTAGCAATATTTGGTGGCTTGTGGAGTGGAATTATTATAGCTCTTCCAAATTAAATGGACCCATGGAATGTTCTCCTTATTGAAAATTTTGTGTAATTTTTTTGATAAGGAGAACCTCATTGTGTGCAGCAAGGTTAGTAATACCTAGACCACCTTTCGATTTTGGCATATACACTAGATCCCAAGCCGCCAAGGATTTGGGTCCATTGGAAATTTGGAATTATCTGATTTACCACACACATCAATTCTTCTAATTTTGTCCACAATTTTGATGCCTCCATCCACAAGTTTGAGAGTGGAGAGTTAGAAAGTGGGTAGAGAGCTAAGGATGGCCTTAGGCACCATAATTATCCCATAAAAAGAAAGGAAGGAGTCAGTGGTAGCAAGGCGGTGATTAAGAGTGAACTACATTTTTAAATGCATTATACCTCTTTGTTGTTATCATCATCACTAAAATCGATCCTTCTTTTCATACCTCGTCTTTTGTATCACAGAATTAAATGATTGTGCAAAGCTAGAAGCATTAACTGGTTTGAGTCTTCCATATATATCATTAAGTGTATTGACCGGTGCTACAGTGTAAGAGCATCTCCAATAGCATTGCTATATTTGCTCTTAATTACTATTTTATCAATTTGGTTCAAAAACATTGCTCCAACAACATTGCTAAGAGTGATCTTCTACAAAAAAAATATAGTAAGCTGAGAATATTTGACCCGCCACTTGGTATATTTGCTAATCCAATAGCTCACTTCCTAAACTAATAGCAATCCAGTTGTAGTGGTCCCCTACCTCCTATTTGTCGCATTGACAGGTGGAACCAATCTTGTTGACCATTTATAGTGTATGTTGCATATAGTGCATGTGTATGAGTGTGTGTGTACATGTATTTGTACATGTACTATACATGGAAGGTACATGTTGTTTGTGGCCATGGCCAGGTATGTGTGGTTGAGTACGATGTATATGTTGTGTGAGTGGTTTAGTACATGCAGTCGTATATGTATATTTTTCCATGTTCTGGTGTGTACTAGGGCAAGTTGTGCTACAACCGTATACGTCTATGTGTAGTACCATATTGTGTGTGTATGACATACTAGCCCCACCTGTTAGTGTATGCACAAACAAATTTTAGGATTGCTATTATATGAAGGCTAGCAAAGTAAACTGTTGTTGGGATTGCTAACCCTTCTCTCCTCTTCCTATAGCTAGTTTTTAGCAATCCAAAATAGCAATGCTGTTGGAGATGCTTTAAGCTAACTAACTTGGTAGATAGATGCTATAGTTCTTTCACTATGTACCAATAATGTATGTTACTAACACTAATTTTCCAACATAGTTTGTTTTATCATTTAGATTATTTATTAGTCTACACCATTATCCTATTTTTCAAGAGAGTTTCAACATATAATCTATATTATGACATCAATTAATGAGGTAACATAGTTGTACCGACTATACCGCGATAGATACTACCGTCTGGTCTCTATAAGCTTGATCAAGTAATAGTCAATTATTATTAGATCTTTGCTTGAAGTCCTACAATCCTAAAAAAATGTAGCATTCATTTCTTGATAGATTTTAGTTTCACATTGCCTTTTTGATCAAATTCTTAACAAACTTTATACTGGTTTTGTTGTAAAGTGCAACTAAGACTAGTTACAATGGGAAGTATCATACTAGTAGTATCATGTATATGATACTAGTATATGATACCATCTTCACAATACATAGTATTATAGTAGTATCATAGTTTTAGTGTATTTATTGTTTTATAGAATTTCAATGTAAAATTGTGTATAAGATTTATTTAGGATTAGTTTTTCTAATTTTACGTGCTACGATACAATATTTATCTATGATATCAACACAATCTTTTTCATCATTAATTACAGTGACACATAAGCATTTTGCATGCATGTAATGTACGATACTATCTATGATACCCACACTATCTATGATACCCACATTGAGGCTTGTCTAAGGCTATTGTTTCATACTATTGATTGACCGTAAACCCTAAACCACCTAACCTCGCAGGATTTGAGTTTTTCCTTCCCTTCCACCAGGAACTTGAAGCGTACCTGCGGCTTCCCGACTCCTTCACGAAGGTGCTGGAGGGGCAGGAGCCCCGGTGGTTGAAGCTATATGAGGCGGGATGTACCCCACACAACTTGGAACATCAAGGTGGACTTCGATGGTGACAGTCGCATGTTCCTGTGCCGTGGCTGGCAGGATTTTCCCCGCGTCCACAACCTGCATCAAGGGCACTTCCTAGTATTCAAGTTCAACGGTGTCAAGGGGCTCGGTGTCAAGGTGTTTGACAACATCATGTGCCACCAGCTCTTATGTACCGAAAGCGATCACAACAGCAGGGATGAGGATCACTCGGCGCCCAGAAGGATCCTCCTTCGCCATAAATATAGGGTAGCCCAAGGAGTTGATAGCATAAACCTACCACTTTGCATGTCGATTTTTCCAATTCATACCACTCGCCTTTGAAATCACATAAAACTACCACATTGGATCTTGATTGTCGCAAAAAGGACCGATCGCTGTCTAAATACGAATTGACATGGTTTAAGATGCGCGGACCCACCCGTCAGGCTGACATGGCAGCGCGAGACGGCGTACTGTCTACCGTTTTGCACGCGGGTTCTCAAGTTTTAACAGAAATTTGCACAGAAGTCCCTAGCACTATTAAAACCTTCATAACTTTTGAATACGAATTCAAATGGAAAAAGTTTAAATACGAAAAGTGCTCAGAATTATTTGAATTTTTTTTACAAACTTTATTTAATATTTTGTATAATTAAAATATGCAAAATATAAAAATTATTTTATTAATTATAAGAAATTATTTTATTAATTATACAAAAAATTTGGAAATTCATAACTTTAACTATATAACTCCAAATAATATAAATAATATGTCTAAATTTATTAGAAAAATCCAAGGAATCCATTTCTTATATTTATAATGCATGAGTCATATCCGTACCTCTCGGATATTTTGATTATGCAAGTAATCATAATAATAAATGTGTGCTGTTTTATTTATTTCTTGCATATTTGCCGATTGATCCCCTTCCATGGCCCGATCATCGGTCGCTTTTTGGCCCACACATCGATGATGATTTCGATGTCATGTTTGCATCATTCTCCTACTGTCCTACACATGCACATGTGTGTCAAACGTACTAGTTTGAGCGCTAGTTAGCTGATGATGATTAACCAAGCACACGTGTGTTTAGGCGGGGAAATAAAGCGCGCTTTTCGAGGCATCAAAGCGGCCAGCTTTCCGCGCGCGCACGCACACGCGATCACATACGTGCATGGGTTAACTATACTAGACTGCCGCCCTCTGGACCATGAAGAGCGTACTAGCATGATGAACTCGTTAAAACCGTGTACTCGTCGAAAAGATTCAGTTAACTAATTGCAGCAACTTTAGTTTAGTGTCCTGTGACCAGCATGCACGGTAGTACGTACCAGTCATGGCTCTTGTAGGTGTTGTGTACGTATAGAGCGTCTGGTCCGGCCGAGAAACGCACGCTAGCCCAGGTGACAGATAATACGAAGCACGGCACACGTACGTACGCCGTCGTCCACCGCACATCAGCACTTGGGCATCCTCCTCCGATGCACCGTCCCCAGCCACATTCGACAGCTAGGCCCGCCGCCACAGCGGCGGCGATTGGATTCAGATGGAATCTCATATAATTATTGGCTGATTAATTAGGCAAATATAACAGTATTTTAATCGATTGTCGGCGATGCATGTGACTTGGTTCATCAGGCATTCGCGCGCGTAAGCACATGCGGCGCATATTTTTATGCAAGTTTCTAGTGCATATTTGCGTGCATATTTCTTGTGTATGCGGTGTAGCGTTGTGCGTGTGTGTTTATGGGTGAAATGATCTGATGCAGCAAGACACGTTAGGTGTGCGTGTGTCCATGAATGAAGGCGATTGGGAGTTGTTCACGTGCAGCTCCAAGATCGATTATCAGTCCAGGTGTACGTACGTACGTAGCTAGGTGCTGTTGTCGGATCAGTTGGTGGATTACTTGTATATTTTTAGTGCATAATTGCATATTTCTAGTGTATCTACAAATATGCAACAATAAATAAAACGATACACATTAATTATTATAATTACTTGCATAATCAAAATATTCGAGAGGAACGGATATGATTCATGCATTATAAATATAATAAATGGATTCCTTGGATTTTTCTAATAAATTTAGACATATTATTTATATTATTTAGAGTTATATAGTTAAGGTTATGAATTTCCAAATTTTTTGTATAATTAATAAAATAATTTCTTATAATTAATAAAATAATTTTTATATTTTTGTATATTTTAATTATATAAAATAATAAATAAAGTTTGTAAAAAGAGATTCAAATAATTCTGAGCACTTTTCGTATTTAAACTTTTTCCATTTGAATTCGTATTCAAAAGTTATGAAGATTTTAATAGTGCCAGGGACTTCTGCGCAGATTTCTATTAAAACTTGAGGACCCGCGTGCAAAACGGCAGATGGTACGCTGTCTCGCGCTGCCACGTCAGCCTGACGGGTGGGCCAGCCCATCTTAAACCATGTCAATTCGTGTTTAGACAGCGATCAGTCCTTTTTGCGACAATCAAGATACAATGTGGTATTTTTATGTGATTTCAAAGGCGAGTGGTATGAATTGGGAAAATCGACATACAAAGTGGTAGTTTTATGCTATCAACTCATAGCCCGAGTGGCGATGAATAATGACGGATTTGCCGCCACCCAGCCATTAGGAATTGTCTTGTAGGAGGTCTCGAGGCACGCCATGTGTGCCCCAGTTATGTACGGTCCTCCCGACTTTCTTGTCCCGGGAGGGCCATGTACCTTCTCCTATTTGTTGTAGGAGAAGCAGATGAAGGAAAACGAAAAAAAAGGTGGAGACGCAGGAGAGAACATCCTCTGCCAATGTGACGCTAGGTGGAGTCGGCCGCATTGCCGGCGAGTTCGCGACGCCCTGGATCCCATCGTCGTGTGTCGTCTGGGCCCCCTCCTTGCTGCCAAGAGAAACTCGACGAGCGTCAGAAGGGTGTGGGAGAGCACTGCACCACCATCTCCCTTGGTTCCTCGATGACAATGTCCTCCTCGGTGACGTCCGTGGAGAGACTCTGACATCACTAGGGATCGGGGAAGGTGGCACAGGGACAGGGGTAGCGGGGGTGTGGAGCTAGCAGGGCGACGCCCGCATAGTCCGCTGCTAGCGCGGGTAGCGTCGGCTGCATCGCACGCTGGGGAAATTCAGAAGTCCTCGCAGAGTGCACTTGTTCAAACCACATAATATAGGGAAAATCTATTAAAAGGCGCCGCATGCCTCTCTTTTCCGTGCGGCGGCTGAAGGGAATATGCCCGAGAGACAATAATAAAGTGGTTATTATCGTATTCCTTATTCATGATAAATGCTTATTTTACATGCTATAATTGTATTAATACGGAAACGTTAATACATGTATGTTTAATAAACAAAAAGGAAGTTCCTAGTTATGCCTCTCTTATAAACTAGCTCGTTGATTAACAAGATGACCATAGGTTTACTGATCATGGACATTGGATGTTGTTAATAACGATGTCACAACATTAGTGTAATGGTGTGATGAACATTCATCCGAAGTATAGAATTATGATCAAAGTCATTGAGTTTATATTGCTATAATAACTTACGAAGTGGTCCTAATCCTTAAACCATGAGATCATGTCAATCACTAACACCGGAAGAGTTTTTTGATAACATCAAACGTCACACCGTAACAGGGTGATTATAAAGATGGGTTCAGAACTACTAAAGTGTTATGTTGAGGCCCATGGATCGATAGTGGAATTTGTTCATCCCGATGACGGATAGATATGCTCTGGGCCCTCTCGGTGATATCACATTGATTAGCTTGCAAGCAAGTGATTTGATCACTAGAATGTTATATCATGGGAACTAGAAAAGAGTACATGTCAGTAACGAGATCAAACTAGGTATGGAGATACCGATGATCGAATCTCGGACATGTAATATATCACGAAACAAAAGGATTAAGATACTAGCGTAAAAGGTTCCGACGATCACAAGAAAGTCATCGTTGAATGTGTGGGAGTCAGTATGGGTCTCTAGATCCCGCTTCTGATTATTGATCCGAGAGGGGTCTCGATCATGTCCGCATTATTCACGAACCGTAGGGTGACACACTTAAGAGACACCGACATCCATTTAGAGCAAAAGTTTCATGCCGAAAAGAATAACAAGCGCATGAATTTATTTCACTAGATACCGAAACGGGTTTTTGGGTGAAATTGCAGAAAGTGTTTCTGCATGTGAAATGAAATACTAGCAAGGGGTTATATGTGAATGTTTGTCATTAAAATAATTGACAAAATTCTGAATAAATAAAAGGAGTTTTATTTAATGAGAGCTTGCATTAAATGTGGTGGAAATTTAATGGGAATTTGAGTGGGTTTTTGAGTGGAGGGAATTGAAAGGCATTTGAGTGAGTGGAGTGTCCACCCACATGAATGTGGAAGAGGTGGGGGCAGCCCCATGGTTGGGCGCATGGCCCCTTGGGTGCCCCCCCTCTCCCTATAAAAGGAGCCCCCCTCCCTCTCACTCATTCACACCTCCTCGTGAAGGATCTCTCTCCCCCTCTAGAATTTATCCCCCATGGTCTCGGACTAGCGAGATACATGTTCCCGGTGGCTATTCGGCAAGAAAGAGTTGTGCTTCCGCTGTATCGCTGGAGCGAGGAGGCGGAGGTTGCTCGGTGCCTCGAACGTGTGTGCGAGCACGAATGCGCTGATGTTTTACGGCGCTAGGACTTCCTCTCGATCTTGAGATCGGCAAGAGATCGTCTACATCAACCACGAGTTTGGACTCGTTAAGCTTTGTCGGTCTTCAAGGGTATGTTCTCTACGGATGTACATCCGCCCGTTGTTTGTATCTAGTAGATAGATCTTGGTACATAGTTCTTCCCATCGTAGGAAATTTTTTGTTTTCTATGCTGTGAACCCTACAGCGGAGTGCTAAGATTAGCAAAACACATCACGCGTGTCCCCTTATCCCTTATCTGTTTATTTTCTGGTGGGCTTCTCCTGGCCACAAAAATCTCAACCACGATAGACCACCACAGGAGATCCCCGTGCGAAGAGTCCAAAGAGCGCGGAAGAGGAACGAGGTGAGGCTGGTTCCGCCGCCGCCGAGCATGCTGGGGGAGGCGTCGTGACGAGGAGGTAGGGAGTTAGGGAACCCCCAAACCGGAGAGGCACGAGGAGGAGGTCTCCGCCGCCGAGCACGCCTCCAGGAGCTGCCGCCGTAGAGCACGTAGCCAGAGGCGCCGCCACTCGCCGCGCCGGGAGCCAAGGAGGTTGACGCCGAGTACGTAGCCTCCCCAAGGAGGAGGCGCGCCGACGAGCTCAAGGAGCCACGCGCTCGGGGACGACGGCAACAAGAAGGAGACATTTGTTGTGGCGCGGGTCCTCGCCGCCGATGGGCACACTACAGGAAAGCTATCGTCGATGAGCATGAGGAAGAAGTGTCAGTTGCCATCTTGGAGTCGATGTCGTAGATGAGCACGCAGCAGGCAGGCCGCCATCGAGCATGCACGGTGATACTCTGGCTACTGACAGTTGGCATGATGCTTATTTTCACAGATCTAGATTCAATTGTTTTAATTTAGTACTAGAACTTTGCATGCGATTCTAGTTGCCCGTCTCTTGATTTTTATTTGAAGTCTCGCAGCAGAAAACCAGTCAATTAGACACTAAGAATCTGGCATATGCTTACACTCGTTCTAATTATATATTTGTGATGTGTTTTATCTGGCAATCAAGTATAATCAATATGATAACCAAGTGTAATTTATCTGGCAATTACTTTCACATTTTTTGACCGATGTCGTTACAAAGGTGATGTAGTCGTATATATTTTTTGATGTTATGTTTTATTTGGCGATCATCTCTAATTTATCTGGCCACCGAGTGTAATTTATCCAACAATCATCTCTAACTAACATGTCAAGCATATGTATATAGGACTTTGTCTTGGTTAAAACGTGACAATCAAGTATAACTTATGAGGCAAATCATATCTAAGTAATCTGGCAGGCATATATATTTTACAATTTCTAAATGATTTCACTTTGGTCAAATCCTGGTAGCAAAGTGTAATTTATCTGGCAATCATGTCTAGGTAATCAGGCAAGCATATGTTTTACAATTCAATAATGGAAAAATCTGGTAATTAATGTCTAATAAATCTGGCAGTTTCTCGGAATTAATCTGGCAGTTCCGGGCAATTACTCCAAATTAATGTGCCAGTTATAATCTAATTAATTTTGCAATTAGTAACACTATATGTTTTTTTTACATGGAAACATATAACTATTAACCAGAGTGCTCAGCAGATTCGCTGGCAACTACAACAGATACAAAGTCTGGTGCCTCGTCAGCCCAACCGACACATTCATCATCCATCTTAGCCCCTACCTGAGCAATAGAGTGGGCTACTTTATTACAAATTCGATGACAGTGAATAAAACTGAAATAATCAAAAGAAGCAATACATCTACTCCTCGCTTCCCTGATGAGAACGCCAACCTCAGAGAGGTCGTGACTATTGGAGTTTAGGACGCCGACAAGCACTTGGCAATCTGATTCAAAGATAATTCTGTTCAAGCCAAGAGCCTCCGCTCCCTCAATTGCAGCAACACATGCCTCCGCTTCGGCTTGGAGGGCACTGCGCAGGTGTCGCAGTTTACCTGTAGCTGCGGCGATGAACTCCCCCTTGTCATTTAAAGCTAGTTGTGTATTTCTGTTTTGTC
Organism: Avena atlantica; assembly: GCA_910589765.1. Classification (NCBI taxonomy): domain Eukaryota; kingdom Viridiplantae; phylum Streptophyta; class Magnoliopsida; order Poales; family Poaceae; genus Avena; species Avena atlantica. The sequence goes on from OU342738.1 coordinate 385,719,098, forward strand.
CCCAGCTCTAGTGTTCTTCAGTTTCAGTTTTTATCCGTGTAGTCCTCTGGTTGCATTTATTATTCCAACAATTTAGGCAATAAACATGTCGATATAGCTTTCTCATCAACACATTTTTTTTACTGAAAGCAGCTCATAGCTAGAATCATGCATGAACATCTTTGGTATGCTTTATTTGCAATGTTGTTTTGAAGTCTAGCACATTTTCCAAACACGCACCCAAATGCACGTCATTTTGTGAAACAAGAAAAAAGGCAAGATGGCACACATGCTCTGCAACACAATGCCCACAAAGCCGAAACGAAGTACTAAAATGGCTCTACAACACAATGCCCACAAAGCCGAAACGGAAGTACTAGAAATCTAAGTCTAACTCATTTTATACATTGTTTCCATAGTATATATCTTTTTTGTATTCATGTCCTCTTTGTTATGTGCCTTCGAAGAAATTTGGAGTGGATATGCAAGCTGGCTTTTTGCTGTTTGGACCTCCAGGCTGTGGGAAAACACTGATAGCAAAAGCAGTTGCACACGAAGCAGGGGCTAATTTTATCCACATTAAGGTAATTGATGTTGAGATTCATATTCCCGTTGCACTCATTTCATTTTAATTTACAGACTGCTAACTGAGCTATTTCATTTATGTGGAACTTTAGGGACCTGAGGTGTTGAACCTATATGTTGGGAATAGTGAATCACATGTAAGGAAAATATTCTCACGTGCACGAATGAACTCCCCGTGCATCATATTTTTTGATGAGGTATAGATATTTTTACATTTTATCCTGTTGATGAAAGCTTGCATAATAATTTTCTTAAAACTTTGAGTGTTCATACTTCATTTCTACTATTTGAAGTGAAAAAGCGCCGCCTGTGAAGGTGCTTAGTATTCCAGCAATGAACTTTTGTAGGGAGTATTCCAATACTAACTTATATCGCGTTGAAGTGTTTAATTTAGTATTTCGTCTGTTGCTTACGTGCCAGGTAGATGCTTTGACAACAAAAAGAGGGAAGGAGGGAGCCTGGGTTGTTGAACGTATTGTTAACACGGTAATTTGAACATCTTATATTTGCAATACGTAGAGATACTCAAGCATTCATGCTTAACTCTTACTACTTGCAATTGTTTCTTTTGTGCTCTGTAATATTAATTATAACTAATTTCCGGGCTCACAGCTACTAAATGAGCTTGATGGTGCTGGACAACATCAAGGTGTTTTTGTTATCGGAGCTACAAACAGGTAGTAATTGATAGTCAGTGACTGGTTAGTCTTTACTTATCTATCCTAGAATGTATGGAAAAGCATGAACAAGCACCTCCCTCCTTGTCTATCTATTGCAGAATTGATGTGGTGGATGATGCTCTTCTAAGGCCTGGTAGATTTGGGAAGAAACATTTTGTTCCTCTGCCTGGCGCTAATGAGCGTGCTTCGATACTAAAATCACTAGTACGTGCTGGGAACATACCAGTCTCCTCTGGTGTCAATTTGGACACGTTTGCACACCGCGAGAAGTGCAACAATCTCAGTGGTGCTGATCTAGCATCTCTAGTAAGTGACATCTCTGATTTTTTTTTCATGGAGTGGTACATCCAGTTTCAGTTTGTTCAGATTAAGGAGGCCAGCTTTTCTTCTTCATTATTTGTGATGACGAAGCATGCATGTAGTATAGGAACTAACATGCATGCTTTCTTGTTCAGGTGAGCGAAGCAGCCATGGCGGCTTTGGAAGAGAGCTTGAAGTCCAATAAGAATTTATTTTGTAACGGTGCCTTGAAGCCCTCAATTGAAATCTCGCACTTTGAGCAAGCTCTGTCCAAAGTTAAACCGTCAGTATCAGAACAGGTATAGGCCGACAATCTGGCTGCTAATCTCTCATTTTTCTCAACCCTTGTATATGCAGCAGCACAAGCGTGTCTTACATTTTCTTGTTGTTGGTCACAGCAAAGGAAATACCACGAAGCGTTGTCGAAGAAATATTCTTCGAACTGATCCATCACCATATGCATCTCTGTCTAGATCGATCTGGCTGATCGTGGCTGGGACCAGACGTACTGCTCCATACGAGAGATTCTGACCCTGTGGTTACTTTCAAGTTCTAATATATAACTTCTATAAGTCTAGAATCTTTTATTTATATAAAGATATAAGGCTGACGAAATAGACAAAGGTGGCTGAAAAAAAAGTGCAAGATCCTTAGGCTTCGATGCCACATCATTTTTTTGTTTTTGCTTGTTACCTCACGCTAATTCAATATTTGGTGCCAAATGGGTAAGTTTTTATAGTTCACAGTTTGCAGCTATCGTATGTTATGCTGAACTTATCTGTTGTAGTCTGAGGATCAAACTGTGTCCAGCTTATTTAGGGAGTTAGGGGAACCCCCAAACCGGAGAGGCACGAGGAGGAGGTCTCCGCCGCCGAGCACGCCTCCAGGAGCTGCCGCCGTAGAGCACGTAGCCAGAGGCGCTGCCACTCGCCGCGCCGGGAGCCAAGGAGGTTGACGCCGAGTACGTAGCCTCCCCAAGGAGGAGGCGCGCCGACGAGCTCAAGGAGCCACGCGCTCGGGGACGCCGGCAACAAGAAGGAGACATTTGTTGTGGCGCGGGTCCTTGCCGCCGATGGGCACACTACAGGAAAGCTGTCGTCGATGAGCATGAGGAAGAGGTGTCAGTTGCCATCTTGGAGTCGATGTCGTAGATGAGCACGCAGCAGGCAGTCCGCCATCGAGCATGCACGGTGATACTCTGGCTACTGACAGTTGGCATGATGCTTATTTTTACAGATCTAGATTCAATTGTTTTAATTTAGTACTAGAACTTTGCATGCAATTCTAGTTGCCCGTCTCTTGATTTTTATTTGAAGTCTCGCAGCAGAAAACCAGTCAATTAGGCACTAAGAATCTGGCATATGCTTACACTCGTTCTAATTATATATTTGTGATGTGTTTTATCTGGCAATCAAGTATAATCAATATGATAACCAAGTGTAATTTATCTGGCAATTACTTTCACATTTTTTGACCGATGTCGTTACAAAGGTGATGTAGTCGTATATATTTTTTGGTGTTATGTTTTATTTGGCGATCATCTCTAATTTATCTGGCCACCGAGTGTAATTTATCCAGCAATCATCTCTAACTAACATGTCAAGCATATGTATATAGGACTTTGTCTTGGTTAAAACGTGACAACCAAGTATAACTTATGAGGCAAATCATATCTAAGTAATCTGGCAGGCATATATATTTTACAATTTCTAAATGATTTCACTTTGGTCAAATCCTGGTAGCAAAGTATAATTTATCTGGCAATCATGTCTAGGTAATCAGGCAAGCATATGTTTTACAATTCAATAATGGAAAAATCTGGTAATTAATGTCTAATAAATCTGGCAGTTTCTCGGAATTAATCTGGCAGTTCCGGGCAATTACTCCAAATTAATGTGCCAGTTATAATCTAATTAATTTTGCAATTAGTAACACTATATGTTTTTTTTACATGGAAACATATAACTATTAACCAGAGTGCTCAGCAGATTCGCTGGCAACTACAACAGATACAAAGTCTGGTGCCTCGTCAGCTCAACCGACACATTCATCATCCATCTTAGCCCCTACCTGAGCAATAGAGTGGGCTACTTTATTACAAATTCGACGACAGTGAATAAAACTGAAATAATCAAAAGAAGCAATACATCTACTCCTCGCTTCCCTGATGAGAACGCCAACCTCAGAGAGGTCGTGACTATTGGAGTTTAGGGCGCCGACAAGCACATGGCAATCTGATTCAAAAATAATTATGTTCAAGCCAAGAGCCTCCGCTCCCTCAATTGCAGCAACACATGCCTCCGCTTCGGCTTGGAGGGCACTGCGCAGGTGTCGCAGTTTACCTGTAGCTGCGGCGATGAACTCCCCCTTGTCATCTCTGACAACAAAACCCAATGCACCCTCATGTAACGGCTCCCAAAACGCAGCATCGAAATTGACTTTCACCTGATCGAGACCAGGCTTCTTCCAGAACTCGCATGTAGGAGAAGGAGTATGCATGCCTTCATCAACTGGCCTAGGAGATATCTGCATCATGGATTGAAACTCTACAACATGTTTCTGAATAATATGGCAAATTTGCATAGTTGACTTCTCCATTTCGCCCGCATTTAGCTTATTTTGATTTGTCCACCAAACCCAAAGCAGTATGCAAGTTAATAGCTGCCTCTCCTTCGGTAAATTCAGGACAACGTCCATCATCTGCATAGCATTTGCAGCCTCTAGGCAAAGCAAACGAATATCCTCCAAAAGCAACTCCCGCCAAAGTTGTTTTACCTTTTTGCACTTTAAAAACAAATGGCCACCATCTTCGTCATTTCTAAAGCAAACTGGGCACCTAGTATCAATCTCAATTCTTTTCCGTTGTATATTCAATTTTGTTGGCAAACTATTGTGGCACAGTCTTCACAAAAAAATTCGAACTTTTCCAGGTAAACTCAGACACCAAATCCTATTCCATAGCGGTGTACGTATAGAGGGAGCCATCGAAGATGACGCGTCCCTATTTAGTTGTGTATCTTTAAGTTTTATGCCCAGATGACAAGCTGATTTCACCCAAAAAACACCCTTCTTATCAAAATGCCAGGCCACCGCATCATCCATTCCGTATCGAATAGGTATCGACAAAATATTCTTCACGTCTGAATCACAGAAGATATTCCGTATTACCTCCTCATCCCATTGGCAAGTGCCTGGATCTATCAAATCACAAACGCGAATATCTTCCCCCATCTCATCAGGTGTACACACTCTCCTAGTCTGTCCTCGAGGTATCCACGGATCTTGAAAAACATCAATTTCCTCGCCATTTCCCACACGCCATACAATTCCTTTTTTAAGAAGTTCTAATCCACTTAGTATGCTGCGCCAAGTGTAAGACATCCCTGACTTTGCCTCCGCTTGTAAAATGGAAGTATTAGGGAAATACATTGCCTTAAGGACAACACAACACAAAGAATCCGGATTTTTCAATAGCCTCCAACTCTGCCTAGCCAACATGGCTATGTTAAAAACATGTAAATCTCGGAACCCCATGCCACCATCTTGTTTGGACTTTGTCATTTTATCCCATCCAATCCAATGACATTTTTGCTTGTCATCCTGTTGGCTCCACCAGTACCGACAAATCATTCCACTAATCTCATCACATAGAGTTTTAGTTAGATCAAAACACGACATCGCGTAAGTAGGAATGGCTTGCGCTATGGCTTTGATCATTATCTCTTTACCGGCTTTAGACAACGGTCTCTCTTTTCACCCTTGTATTTTTTGCCAGATTCTTTCCTTGAGATATTCAAACTCCTTACTCTTTGAAGCTCCCAAATGAACAGGCAACCCAAGATAACGTTGGTTAAAAGATTCCCGAGAAATACCCATGACTCCTAGCACCTCCTGTTTTGCCCTTCGACTCGTGCCCTTACTGAACAAAGCTGATGATTTATCCTTGTTAATCATCTGGCCGGACTGTATCTCATACAACGCAAGGATCTGTTGTAGCTTAGTCGCATTACTAGCATTAGCCTTCATCACTATCAATGAATCATCCGCAAAGAACAAATGGTTAATCTTTGGGGCTCCTGGACACAGTTGTATGCCTTGCAACGACTCATCTTCCTCCGCTACTCGAAGCAACGCTGATAAACCTTCCGCAAAGAGAATAAAAAGGTATGATGACAGCGGGTTAACATCAGCAAGATGATGTCCAATAATAAGGAAGAAAAGAGTGCAGGTGACGAGGAGTTTTTTATGGAAAAAACATGACGGGAAGCTGATGTTCTATCTACTCCCACTTTGACTTAACAAGGCTCATCTCCGTATAGACCCAGCTCGCGCGAAGCTTTCGCGCGCACGCATATCAGCTGCGGACCACGCTAAAAAAAAAAAGGCTGTGGGCTGCTACTACACAACCGCCGCACAGGATTGTTACGGTGCGGCGCCGCGGCATAGTCCAGTCCCATAATCTATCTTTTGTGCAAATGCAGCTTCGGTGACTAGGTGAACCTAAGTCTCACCGTGACTTACCCCAACATCCACCTTCCACCCTAGATCCAACGTGTCAGATTGATTGAGATTTTGAACTAAATGATTAAAACTACTCAGAAATTGAAAAATTCTAATAAGTCATACATGTTTCGATTTATATTCTGGTGAAGTTTTATTTTATTTGGATCTACGGCCTATAATTAAATAGGTATTTAGTTTAAATTAGTGTTTGAAAAAGTAAAAAAGCTATTTAATCACAATCTTGTTATCCGAATCGGACGAAACATTCATAGATTTTAAAACAATGCATTTACAATTTACTAACTTTTTGCAAAAATTTACAAATAGTTTTAGTGTCTTAGTTTAAAATCAAAATCAATGTGATACGGATCTAAAATGGAAGGTAGATGTTATAGATAAGTGCCTGTGAGACTTGGCTTCACCAAGTCAGTGAAATGTCGTCAACCCATGATACAACTTAACTACAAACCTTCTCAACCCCTCCAATGGCGATGGGATCCGGTGACCCGCCGGATATTGGCCGCGTCATTACTGACTTGTTCGCTGTGGATTTTGCACATGTCATTTGCTCTTGCAAGTGTGCACACGGCCGTTCCAAGCTTGACTTCTACATCTTTTTTCGTTCATCTTGCCCTTCATTGGGTACACATCTTTTGCAGTAGGATATATTCATATTTTTTAGACGATGTCCAGGGGGGAGCCTCCAACCTTATCCTCTGGACCGCTCTCCCTCCAGCGGCTTGAGAGTCTTCCAGAGGAATACGGGCCGCCCCCGAGCCTCTTCCGCCGGCGTGGCCGGCCAGAGATGGCGGAGGGGTGGTGCCGTTGTAGCTAGGTGTAGGTGTTGTGGCTGTTTGCCGGTAGTTGGAGCAGAGCTCCGGAGCCTGCCATCCGGATTCTGAGGGCTTTAGGGTTGTTCTTCTTCTTGCTTCTTCTCCGGTGGCCGGTGACAAGGATGAAGAGGGCAGCAACTGCTCCACTGAATAAAGTCTTGCCGGTGTTTCCCCTCGTGCTATTCGAGCGTTGTGTGCGTTGTGTTCCCCCGGCCGGCCGTGGCGGCGAGGGGGGAACGGGCGTACTCCTGGCGAGCGTTGTCGCAGTCTTCCTCCTGGCCGGCCGTGGTGGCGAGGTGGAGTGGTGTTGTGGCTGTCCAATCTCGATTTCATCTAGGGGATTTTACCTTGACTCCCTTCACTGTAGCTCGATATCGTTGTTGCTTCTATTGGCCTGTCTTGGTGGCGAGGGAGAGGACTTCAGTGGCTCTGTGGCTGCGGGTGGAGGTGGCTGGCTTCCTGTGGTGATGCTTTGACGCGGCATCGAGCAGTCATCGACTATGATTTCTGAGCACCTTTTATGATGGAAGGGGAAAGAATCGCTGCGGATGAGGCCCCTGAATAAGCGTCTCAGCTGGGTTCTTCTCGGGGATGCACTTCTTTGCTTGCCTCCTCCCACCCGTGGCAAGTGTGGTGACTATGGTGGGCCGGCTAGCATTGATGGAGCCGGAGAAGAACCTTCTGCTGCAGGATTCTTCTGCTTTGCATGTCTTCTTCGGTCTCCATTTGACGCATTGGTTGCGGTAAAGGGGGGCGACGACTGGGTGAGCAGCCGCGTCAGCCAACAGTGGATTTGGAAAGCAATTTTCTTGAGCTTCACCTCGGCGGCGGGTTTCAGCCGCCTGACATCCATGGCCAATGTTACTTGGTCTATCCTGAAGCCGACGAAGGGTTCCGGACAATCTTTAACCTCCTTTCGAGGTTAGCTGCTGCATACCTCGTCTATGCAAGAGCAAGTGGTTTTGTCCCTGCCCCTTTCGAGGTTAGCTGCCGCATACCTCGTCTATGCAAGAGAAAGTGGTTTCGTCCCCGCCCCTGTGCATGACGGCGGCGTGTTTGACCTCCGGCTCGGTGGTGGAGAGGAGGAAAGACCGGTTTGGGTCATATCTTCTTTCAGTGATGTCTTTTCTATAAATGCTAGGGACCTATGTTTTATTTCTTATTTATTGGAGTCCTTTGTAATCATTTGTAACTTTCACCGTTTGGATTATATGTGATGCTTCCAGTCCCTTCGGGGGCACTCCTTTCCAAAAAAAAATTAGACTACTTTCAAGCAAAATCAAAATGGTATATTTAATGTACTATCATCGATGGGCAGGTGGAAGATAAACAAAATTCTAGAAAGACATGTATTTCCTCCACTCATCAAATTGAGGTACTCTTTGAAAAATAACCGTCCCGTACCCCTTCGCCTCCAAAGAGCGTGAGGAGGTGATTAGGGTTTCTGTGCCTCCCGTCGGCGGCGCCCGTGATCTGCCCCGCTCCTGTGGCCATCGGACCATGGAGGCATGGTGAATCTTGGCCTACGTCGGCAGAAGGGCTCTGTTTTTCTGTTTTTAGGTTCAGAGTTTTGTGGGGCGACGTTCAGGTGGTGGCGGCGGCATCGTCTTCTTCTCCAATAAAGCCTCCCTGGCTTCAGCTCCATCTCGACACGACGTCAAGAAGCTTGTGGTAGTGGCGTGGTCCTCAAGAACTTCTTCTGGTTGTGGGGATCTTCGGATCGTCAAGGAGTATCATCGGTGGTTCATCCTTCTTCTTCGTCTTCGGACGGGTGTAGCCTTCTGGGTCCATTCGACGACTTTTCGTCCGCAACCAACAACGGCAGGCTGTTCTAGGAAGAGCGGCAGCGTTGGCGCACCGTCAACACGGTCTGTAGGTTGAAGATGAAGGGCATCTTAAGGACCGTCAACACGGTCTATAGGTTGAAGATAAAGGGCATCTTAAGGATTTTGATGTAAATTTTATTTTTGTTGATGTGTTTTGTATCGTTATTTTTTAAATATCAAAGTTCTATCTCGCAATTTCTTTTTTGAGAACGTCGGAAAGGATAGCCCCCTACCTCAAACTTTTACTAAAAGAAAGCTGAGACAGCTCAAAGTTTTACATGTAAGAGAAGTTTAGAGAGGGAGAAACAACCAGGGAAAAAAGGAAGAAAAAAAGGGGAACACAATCAGAAGTGCCAATCTGAAGTCCATACCAACGCCCCCTCGTTTTCTTTCTTGATTGCTCTAAGCGACCAAAGCTTCACCATATCAACACATTGTGCAGCGACCATGTCAATAGGCGTTTCGATGTCATCAAAGACATGCCTATTCCTTGAAAGCCAGATAGTCCATTAAATTGCAGTAATGACCGTCCCAGACATATCTTTGCTCAAACAGTGTGGAAGGCTCGTCGGCTCGCAGTCGCAAGTGCAGCACGGCATGTCAGCCAAAAATCTTGATTAATTCGCTTAGGTTCGGGTGCTGTATGAACTGAATGTCATCTTTGGGTGAATTATTATCTTTTATTTGCAGTCGTATGTTTATTAGCACCTGATTTGGGCCATCTATTAACGATTTCTAAACACGGTAGTTATCAGATTTTCACCGAATCGTGGTTTCCACCGGATACTTCGCCATGTTTATTAGCATGATAGCGCATCATGTACCCGGCCGGACTCGATCATCTTCGTGGTTCACTTACTAGTGTTTCTGAATTTTATATCTGAAAACTGTCAGGTTTCAATTTGCACGGTTTCAGCATTTACGACACATTCAGTGTTTTGGATGGCACATTGGCACGACGAACAAACTACACGTGAAAAAAATCGACGCTTCTCGGAAGGGAAGTGTCGTCGACAAAAAAACTCCCTGTACCACAGGTTTCTAAAGAGCACAAGTACGTATTGCAAATTTTCAGAAGTACCAATGCAGCGTGACATACTGTAGATTTTCATGGAGCTCTCTTTCAACTTCCGTTCCGGATAGCCCTGGGTTCCCCAGGCTTGGGAGGACGGACGAACGCAATGCAGTCTGCAGCCTGCAGTACAGTCTGTGAACTCAGAAAAAGGGGTTGGCTTGTAGTATTATTTGTTGGGGCAATAGTTGTGTGGCACACAGCATGGTTATGCACTTCGATCTGGTTCTACATCGTACTCCCGTAAAGGTTCAAGTTTAAATTCACATGGAAAAAAGGCTCAAGGTTTTGGCCAGCAATTTGCTCCACTACCTGGTTCTGTTTGGGGGTTCTGGAATTCTCGTTCAGATGCTGTTAGGTTAGTTCCAAAGCTGATGACACCATTATTCTGCTAGAAAGAAAACTGAGCTCAACTGTGCATTACTACTCGTTGTCTTGTCGATCGCTCGCCGAGGTGCACGTCGCGTGGCGCTCGCGGCGATGTCCTCCTCAACCTCAGATGAGCAGCTGACGGACGAGGGACGGCAATGGCGTGGCGATGCCTGCTTCAACTTTTTTTTTCAAGAGAGATGCCTGCTTCAACTGATCAGCTAGCGCTGAATCTGAACGAAGAAAGGAGGCGGCGCACTATTCCTATGCGGCTGCTGGACGAAAAAAAAAAGAAAAAAGTCTACATAACCCCCATAAGTTTCTGATCTTGGACGGAGAACCCCCAATCTAAAAACTGTCGTACTTAATCCCCTAAACTAACTGAAACCAGACAATTAACCCTCTAGAGCGGGTTTGCCCCCTGGTTTTGCCAGCGTGGACGCTTGTGGGCATGCCACGCACGGTAAGATGGGCTGTCTAGCACATAACCCCCTGGGCCCTGACGGCGCGTGCTCAAATGACCCCCTGGTCTGGATGAGCCGGTCTGGTCGAGTCACAACCGCTGCGCCTCTTCGTGCTCCCAGCTTCTTCCTCCTCTCTGCTTCTCCGCCGCGGAAACATCTCCGTACACGGCGGCGACCGGTTGATCGGCGACATGATTTGACGATTCCAGTGCGGCGCATCAACCAAGCAAGGTTAGCAATGTTCTTTTCCGTGCAAAAATCAAACCCCCTACCTTTCCCGTAGTGCCCGCGGCAGGTTTAGGTAGGGTTTAGATGGTTCTCGTTGGTGGTCGATTTGGGGATGTTTTTGTCAGATTTGGGCTAGGCATTGGGTTCATGTTGTTGCAAGGTGCGGTCAGTATGCGCGAAAAATCTCTAGAAATTTAATTGATGTTCGGGTCAGTGCTGTAAAGGGATATTTTTTCACTAGTTCATTAAAGTCAGTAAATTTACCCTGAAATTGACTTTATTTTGGTCAATTTCCAGATGGATCCTCTGGAATATTTGTCGGTGAGGTTTCATTTTCGTGGAGAATTCGAATGGAAGCAAAGAGAATGGCATTGGAAAGGGGGAAGACATGGGATGTCCACTATTCTGTATTCCAAACTTTCAGTTGCAGAGTTGAAAAAGCATCTTGCAGATCATGGTGCCATCTCTGAAGAAGTAATGGAGAATACTGATCTGTGTTGGAAGATGCCAGTTGGGCCTGTTACATCTGCACTAGTTAATCTATGTGACAAAAGATATGTTATGAGTATGGCCAACTATGTGTCAAATGGTGGTGTAATGGACATTTATGCAAAGATACCAGCTCAGTTGGATTCAGGTGACAAGGCAGATGAAGAAGAACAGGTTCAGATAGAGAATGCACCATTGGAGTATGATAAGCATAGGGAAGAGTTTCCTGACTGCAGCAATGTGCAAGCAGCAAAACCACAGAAGTTGTCAGTTACAAGGGCATCAATGCAGGAGAAAGGGAAAGCACCAGAATTGGGTCAATACCAGGAGGCAGCTTCAAGTGATTCATCTGATGACAATGATTACAATGCTGCTTATGGAGCAGATGATAGCGACAGCTATGGTGAAGATGAAGAGGCAATTTGCTACAGAAAGATTGCAAGTGAACTTAAGAAGAAAGTGAAGAAAAAAATGCTTGGTGAGGAGATATTAGAAACCTGCAAGATACCAGATGAGTTTCTTGGGGAATCTGCGAAGGAAGAAGAACAAGAAGGAGATTGTTACGACAGTGAGGAGGAACTTTCCTATGATGAGGACAGTGAAGATGAGAATGAAGTGAGGACAAGGAAGACAAAGCATATAGTATATGATGAGAGTGCAGAAGTGAATAATTTTGAGCTTGGTCAGGCTTTCACTGACAGCAGGCAATTTAAACAAGCTTTGCTGAATTATGGCATCAAGAATTTTCATCACCTGAAATTTCCAAAGGGTGAGAAAAGAAGGGTCAGTGTCATATGCAATTTTCCTACATGTCAATGGAGAATTTATGGATCAGTCAGCAGTAAGTCATCATGGCTGATTGTTTCCAGGTATTACAATGTGCACACATGCCCACCCAAGAGGAACAACAAGCTGGTCACAAGCATTGTCATTGCAGAAATATTTCAGGCAAATCAAAGACAATCCAGGGTGGAGAGTGGAGAAAATGCAAGAGGCTGTTCTAGAAGATTTGTGTACAGATGTGAGTACATCAAGATGTAAGATAGCAAACAAGCTGGTTATTGAGAGGATAATTGATCAGACAAATGGAGAATATTCAAGAGTTTTTGACTATTACCTAGAGATTGTGAGAAGCAACCCTGGAAGCACTGTGGCTGTGACCTTAAACCCTGATGTAACTGACAGGCCAGTATTTGAGAGAATGTACATTTGTCTAGATGGCTGCAAGAAGGGTTTTCTAGCTGGGTGTAGAAGGATTGTTGGATTGAATGGGTGTTTTCTTAAGGGTCCCATTAAAGGTCAGTTGTTGTGTGCAGTTGGTAGATATCCAAACAACCAAATGTATCCAATTGCTTGGGCCTGTGTGGAAAATGAAAATTATGACAGTTGGTAGTGGTTTCTCTCTTTGCTTCAGAAGGACATAAAAATAAATGATGGTGGACAGAGCTGGGTAATTATATCAGATCAGCAAAAGGGGCTTATCAAGGCAGTAAGTGAGATAATTCCTCAGGCTGAGCATAGGATGTGTGCAAAGCATATCTATGCCAACTGGAGAAAGAACTACAGAGACAAGAATTTCCAGAAAATTGGCATGTGCTAAATATTCTGACCAGATACAGTTCAATTACAATAGACCAAATTAGAACAGAAGACACCAGAGGGAGCACAAGCAATGATGAAGATAGCACCTATACATTGGTGTAGAGCATTTTTCAGGCTAGGTTCTTACTGTGATTCAGTAGAGAAAAATCTTTGTGAAGCTTTTAACAATGCCATTATGAGAGCTAGATTTTATCCTATGATTACACAGATGGAAGTCATAAGGAGAAAGCTTACTACAAGGATTGCAGAGAATAAGGAAAAATCAGAGAAATGGCCAGGGACAATCTGCCCCAACATTTTCAAGAAGCTAAAGTTAAACATCAAAAGATCAAACATATGCAAGGTTTTGTACAATGGAGTACATGGATTTGAAGTTGAAGAAGGGCATTGGAGAAGATTTACTGTCAACTTGGATAATATGACATGCTCTTGTAGATATTGGGAGCTTTCTGGATTACCTTTCCCTCATGCAATCAGTGTCATCTATACTGTTGGGAAGGAAATATATGAGTACATTGCTCCATGCTATAGAATTTATGTGTATGATCAGGTATACAGCCATGTGTTGCAACCTATGGAGGGAAAAGAAAGCTGGCCAGTGGCTAACAATCCTAGGCCATTTCCACCTATGAAAATCAACATGCCAGGCAGGCCCAAGACAGAGAGAAGGAGAGAAGAGGGAGATAAACCAAAGGGCACACAATTATCCAAAAAAGGAGTCAAAATGACATGCTCCTTGTGTGGAGGACAAAATCACAATAAAAGAAAATGCAAGCAACCCAGCTGATGCTAAGGAACATGTCTAGGTGAATAAAGCAGACAAAAGAAAAATCAACAAAAATGAGCAAACAACTGCCAAGGTAATATACTTGTCAATATTTTTATTTATTTGTCATTGCAGCAGAAAAAGGTAACATAGTCCATCTATTATTGTTGTGTGCAGCAAGCTAATGTGGAAAAGAAAAGGCATAAAAAGGATTCAACTACAAACAGCCAAGGTCCCAGTCAGTCAAGCTCCCAACCAGCTAGAACAACAATCCCAATGTCTCAGGTAGTGACTGAAGCAGTGCCAGGTACTGGGAGAATGCAGTGGTATCTGTGGGAAAATAAAAACAAAGGTGGACAATCTAGGCAAGGTGGAGAAGATGGACAAGGATTAGTGTAGTGTAGAAAACCCCTCTCTTTTGAACATGCAGTGCTAAGGAATATGTTCTTGCACTTTATCTATGTGACATATGTGAAAACCCTGTCTTTTGAACTGATGTGGATGGATGAAAACAATGTTGTATGCACTATTATCTGTGTGAAAACCCTTGTATTTTGAACTGATGTGGATGAAAACAATGTTGTTTGCACTGTTATCTTTGTGATTTCCTGATACAAGATATGTATAGACAAAATTCTGCCAAAATTCTGCCAAATTCTACTGAAACCTGTTTGAACTTATGTGTACAGACAAATTCTGCCAAATTTCATATTTATTGCTGACAAACATTCAGTTCAAACTGCATACAAAATTCTGCCAGATTTTTAGCTACTATAATCCACAGTACATTGCAAAAACTACAGAAAAAAACAAATAATAAGCATGTTGCTTCCTCCATCTGCTTGCATCTTCAACCTTGCTATTTCACTTGTTTGCATCCCCACTTGTTCATGCATCTGTTGAACTTTTTCTGCCTCACTAATCTGTTTCACTTGCTCACTTTCTTCTTGTAGCCTTCCAATTTCTTCGGTTTTGTCCCACACAGCATCATGTAGGTCTCGAACTAATTCCTTCTGAAACTTGGACATTGGCGCGTCAACCCAACTGAATTTGTCACACCCTCTACCACCATGAATCTGACAGAGGAAATCGACAACCAAATCAACATCCAACAATTCAGAAAAAAGAAAAGAAAGAGAAGAAAGGGAAGCTTCAGACAAGAGAACTAACCGAGCGCGTGCTGCAATTGTGGTACCTTCGCCCGGGGTTTTCATCGCTCCAAGATATCCATTGCGGCATCTTCAGTCCGCAGTCGCAGTATACGGCGGGAGTGTAGTCGAATGGGAGTTGGCGATAAGGTATGGGCTTGCCCATCTGCCGGCGGCGACGCGGCGTTGCCCCACCCCTCGACGAACTCCCGGAGCTGGCCTCCATGCCTGCGAGCGCGAGCGGGATAAGACGAAGAACAGAGGAACAGAGGAAGAACCCTAACACGATAAGAACAGAGGAAGCGGGGGGGGATTTATCCTGGGATTATGTTTTCTAACCGTCGGAGTCCACGCTGTACTAAACAAGCGTCCACGCTTGCAAAACCAGGGGGCAAACCCGCTCTGGGGGGGTAATTGTCTGATTTCAGTTAGTTTAGGGGATTAAGTATGACAGTTTTTAGATTTGGGGGTTTTCCGTCCAAGATCAGAAACTTATGGGAGTTAAATTCATGGTTAATCACTAAACTTGCTTAGAAAGTTCAATATGATCATTGTACAACAGAAATACGAATTTACGGTTATTGAACTTGTGTCGGAGCGTCACTCGCGGTCACCGCGAGCGTCGTAGAGACGTATTAACTGACGTGGCACCCACTATCAAATAACTTAACATACCGGTAAAAATAATAACATATACGAGGGCCTTTTTTGCAAAACCGTCGTCTTCTACCTACTCCCCGTTTATTATTCTTTTCTTTTCAAAATCATCATCGTCTCCTATTTCTTCATCGCGTTGAAAAATTCTCGATGGGACGCTGTGTTACGCTTGACGCTCGCCGCTCCACGCCAGCAGCTCGTTGGCCGCCGCTCGCCTCGCAGCCCCGCGCTCACCATCCTCTGCATGCACGCAGCTCGTCGCCACCGCTCATCGTCCCGCGTCCGTTCACAGCTCGCCAGCCGCCTGCAGCTCTCCGACCGTCGCTCACCTCCCTGTGCCCGTAGCTCGCCGTATCGCGCTTGCCAGCCACCGCACGACTGCATCTCATCGCCCCGCCGCTGTGGTCGCGTCCTCTTCCTCCACCATGGAGCCCCGCATGGCCTCTGTCACGCGTGGCCTCCCCTCCCTCCACCTAGCCCCGGCCCGGCACCGTCGCGGCGACCTCGCCAGGAGATTCCACCGCAGCGACCTTGCCTCGCCGGATGCAGCACCACGCGAATTTAAGGTCAGGAGCTCCACAAGCAGTACACGGAGGATTCACACCATTGTCGGAGAGGAGCAGCTGCTCGTCGCGCTGTGCTCCTCTGTTTTTCCTTCCGCCATGGCAGGGGCATCAAGAGCTCGTCCTTGTCGTCACTATGGTCCACGCTGACACGGTACTGTAGGGTTCGCAGCATAGAAAACAAAATTTTTCCTACGATGTGAACTATATACCAAGATCTATATATACTAGATACAAATAACGGGCGGATGTATATCCGTAGAGAACATACCCTTGAAGACCGACAAAGCTTAACGAGTTCAACTCGTGGTTGATGTAGACGATCTCTTGCCGATCTCAAGATCGAGAGGAAGTCCTAGCGCCGCAAATCAGCAGCGCATCCGTGCTCGCACACACGTTCGAGGCACCGAGCAACCTCCGCCTCCTCGCTCCAGCGATGCAGCGGAAGCACAACTCTTTCTTGCCGAATAGCCACCGGGAACATGTATCTCGCTAGTCCGAGACCATGGAGGATAAATTCTAGAGGGGGAGAGAGATCCTTCACGAGGAGGTGTGAGAGACAAGTGAGGAGGAGGGGCTCCTTTTATAGGAGGAGGGGGGGAACCCCAAGGGGGTGGCCGGCGCATGGGGGCTGCCCCCTTGCCCTCCCCTCTTCATGTGGGTGGACACTCCACTCACAAAACTCCTCTAAATTCCCTCCACTCAAAAGTCCACTCAAAATTCCCATTAAATTTCCACCAAATTTAATGCAAACTCTCATTAAATAAAACTCTTTTATTTTATTCAGAATTTTGTCAATTACTTTAATGACAAACATTCACAAATAAACCCTTGCTAGAATTCTATTTCACATGCATAACCACTTTATGCAATTTCACCCGAAAACCTGTTTCGGTATCTAGTGAAATAAATTCCTGCGCTTGTTCATTCTTTCGGCATGAAACTTTTGCTCCAATTGGATGTCGGTGTCTCTTAAGTGTGTCACCCTACGGTTCGTGAATAATGCGGACATGATCGAGACCCCTCTCAGATCAATAATCAGAAGCGGGATCTGGAGACCCATACTGACTCCCACACATTCAACGATAACTTTCTTGTGATCGTCGGAACCTTTTACGCTAGTATCTTAATCCCTTTGTTTCACGATATATTACATGTCCGAGATTCGATCATCGGTATCTCCATACCTAGTTTAATCTCGTTACCGACATGCACTCTTTTCTCGTTCCTGTGATATAACATTCTAGTGATCAAATCACTTGCTTGCAAGCTAATCAATGTGATATCACCGAGAGGGCCCAGAGAATATCTATCCGTCATCGGGATGAACAAATTCCACTTCTTGATCCATGAGCCTCAACATAACACTTTGTTAGTTCTGAATCCATCTTTATAATCACCCTGTTACGGTGTGACGTTTGATGTTATCAAGAAACTCTTCCGGTGTTAGTGATTGACATGATCTCATGGTCTAAGGACTATGATCACTTCGTAAGTTGTTATAGCAATATAAACTCAATGACTTTGATCGTAATGCTATACTTCGGATGAATGTTCATCACATCATTACACTAATGTTGTGATCCCATTATTAACAACATCCAATGTCCATGATCAGGAAACCTTGATCATCTTGTTAATCAACGAGCTAGTTTATGAGAGAGGCATAACTAGGAACTTTCTGTTTGTTTATTAAACACACATGTATTAACGTTTCCGTATTAATACAATTATAGCATGCAAAATAAACATCTATCATATACTTGGAATACACATAATAACCACTTTATTATTGCCTCTCAGGGCATATTCCCTTCAGGTACAAGGCCGGGAATCGTTTTGCAGTACCGCCGCTCACCACGTTCTGTTCTGTTCCATGGCTCTTTTTGGTTGTGTCATGAGGTGAGCAAGCTGACCCGTGAACGCGAAATGAAGCTCGATTCCGCGTAGTATCAGGGCGTCCGGGCCGCGCAGAGGCGGGGCACACAGCGTCGGGCGGCGCCGCCACGCAGGGCGGGAGCGGCGCAGGCCGCGTCGCACGAGAGCAACGTGCGGAAGCGGCGCAGGTCGTCGGTATGCGAGAGCGGCACGGGGCAGAGCGTCGGAGTAGGGCGCGGCACGCAGGAGCGTTACAGGGCTTTGGCGCAGGGAGGAGATCCGGCCTGGGAGGCGGCGGCCTAGCCACGAGTGACGTCCTGCAGGATTGGGGGTCCTTTTGCAAAAGCAAAATATATGCTTGCACCAGTCAACATATTGCTAGGTAAAAATAAGATCTAAGATTCTTTTGTAAAATAAAATAGAATTAGAGGCTGACAGTAGGTCCTAGCTCGCCACGTCAGTTAATACGCTTCTACGACGCTCACGGTGACCACGAGTGACGTTCCGATACAAGTTCCATGACCGTAAATTCGTATTTCTGTTGTACAATAATTGTACTAACCATGAATTTAACTCAACTTATGGGGGTTATGTAGACTTTAAAAGAAAAAAGAGACCGTGTCGGTCATCGGCTCATCGCGGAACGGAACAAAAACTTCCCCCAAAACTCCCGTATGTACTCCGTGTTTCCATAAGCCCTAGCCGCAAGCGCCGCTAATGGCCAAGCGCCCGCGCCGGAGCTACTCCCTGGAGTCCCGCCTGCGCCGCATAATCGCGTCGGACCCCAGCCTCGCCGCCCCAGGATCCTCCGCCGATGACGTCGCCAACGCCATCCGCTCCCGCCGCCACGAGCACCGCCGCTACAGCCTCGAGGTCTTCACCGCCGCAGTCTGCCGGGCCCTCGCCTCCCTCCCTCACCCCTCCTCCTCCTCCGCCGACGACTCCGCCAGCAGCAGCAGCAGCCATGAAGCCGTCACCACCTCGTCCTCCTCCTATGACCAATCGGGGCCGGCCGACGACGAGCCCCCCGCCGACGTCACCAAGTCACTCCTCCGCTCCCGCTACTCCTCCCAGACGACGTCCAAACGGCCGCGCGAAGATCCCGCCGCCACCGGCGCTCGCCATCAGCAGGTCGAGAGCGAGGTCACCATGGACACCGAAGAAGAAGAAGCAGCAGCACCAGGAGGAGGCTATAGCTATACTCAAGGAGGCGGCGGGAAGGGGCCGATGTTCGCTGATCTCGGAGGCATGGAAGTGGTGATACAGAAGCTGCGGATGCGAGTGGTTGTCCCGCTGCACCACCCGGAGCTGCTGCGGTGGCTGGGCGTGCGGCCAATCACCGGGATCCTCCTCCACGGGCCGCCGGGCTGCGGCAAGACCACTCTCGCCCACGCCATCGCCAACGAGACCGGCGTGCCATTCTACAGCACCTCAGCAACCGACCTCGTCTCCGGAGTCTCCGGTACGTTCACTACGCACGCACGGTGTCTGTTTGATAATATGCCGCGCAGAAGGTTTTACGATTTCTAATAACTATTTTTCTCTCGCATGTAGGAGGTTCTGAGGAGAACATCAGAGCCTTGTTCAGCAAGGCGTACAGGACCGCCCCCTCAATCGTGTTCATCGACGAGATCGATGCGATCGCTTCCAAGAGGGAGGAAGCGCAGCGAGGAATGGAGCGGCGGATCGTCACGCAGCTCATTACATGCATGGACGAGTTCCACCAGAACATTGCTGGATCGAATAATGGCACTGCTGCATCTGCAAATGACATGGACACCTCACAATCATCTAGCAGAGAGAAAAGGCCAGCTGAAGGCTATGTCATCGTCATTGGAGCCACCAATAGACCAGACGCCCTCGACCAGGCGCTTCGGAGGCCAGGAAGGTTCGACCTAGAGATACCCATCCCAGTTCCAGATGAGAATGCACGGAGGCGGATACTTGAGAGGCTTACTCAGAGTCTTCGGTTGCCACCGGAAGGAGGAAGCCAGTTTGATTTGGGTAAGATGGCAAGGGCGACACCGGGATTTGTCGGTGCCGATTTAAAGGCATTGGTGGATCAAGCTGGGAGTCAGGCTTTAGAGAGGATCGTTGGTGTATGGACGGACGGGAACATGAAGCAGTACCGGCAGAGGGAGCCCTTGAAAGAACACGAGATGGAGAGCCTAAGTGTTACCATGGATGACTTTGAGGTAATCAAGCTTTAGTTCCACTTTGTAGTTTGTACTTGAATTCAGTAGTGGGTCCCATGTTTAACATATACCTTTGTTGCTTGAATTCATCTCTGAAGAAAGCAAGAAAAGAGGATGGAGTGAAACCGGCGCTTAATATGCTTGGAATGCTTGTGAGACCTTGGCTCTTTGGCATTGGCAATGGCACCATTGTTGTCACAATAGATCACCATTGGGTCCAATGCGTTTGCCACAACTCCTAGTTCGGATATGAACTCCTTCATCCAAACTGCTTCCTGAGCCGCTTCCGAAGCAGCAACATATTCGGCCTCCGTTGTTGATCCCGCTACCACAGGTTGTTTGGAGCTCCTCCAACTAACCGCTCCGCCATTCATGAGAAATACGTATCCGGATTGAGACTTAGAGTCATCCGGATCGGTGTCAAAGCTAGCGTCGACATAACACTTAGCGACGAGCTCTTCTTCACCTCCGTATACAAGAAACATATCCCTAGTTCTTCGTAAGTACTTAAGGATATTCTTGACCGCTATCCAGTGTTCCGAACCTGGATCCGATTGGTACCTACTAGTCAAACTAATAGCATGTGCCACATCCGGTCTTGTACATAGCATGGCGTACATTATAGAGCCTATGGCTGAAGCATAGGGGACTTTGTCCATTATCTCTCTTTCTTCCGCCGAAGCCGGACTTTGAGTCTTACTCAATGTCTTGCCTTGCAACATAGGTAAGAACCCCTTCTTACTTCCGTCCATTTTAAACTTCTTTAAAATCTTATCAAGGTATGTACTTTGCGATAGCCCTATTAGGCGCCTAGATCTATCTCTATAGATCTTTATGCCTAATATGTATGACGCTTCACCTAGGTCCTTCATTGAAAATTTGCTGTTTAGGTAACTTTTAACACTGTTTAAAAGTTCTATATCATTTTCGATCAATAATATGTCATCCACATATAATATCAGAAATGCCACATTGCTCCCACTCACTTTCTTGTAAATACAAGCTTCTCCATAAGTTTGGACAAATCCAAACTCTTTGATCACCTCATCAAAGCGGAGATTCCAACTTCGTGATGCTTGCTTCAATCCATAGATGGATCGCTGAAGCTTGCACACCTTGTTAGCATCCTTAGGATCGACAAAACCCTTTGGTTGTATCATATACAACTCTTCTTCAATATTACCATTGAGAAACGCGGTTTTGACATCCATCTGCCATATTTCATAATCGAAATATGCAGCAATTGCTAACATAATCCTAACTGACTTTAGCATCGCTACGGGAGAGAAAGTCTCATCGTAGTCAACTCCTTGAATTTGTCGAAACCCCTTTGCGACAAGTCGAGCTTTATAGATGGTCACATTACCATCAGCATCAGTTTTCCTTTTGAAAATCCATTTGTTCTCCACGGCCTTTCGGTCGTGAGGTAATTCCACCAAGTTCCAAACTTGATTTTCATACATGGATTCCATCTCGGATTTCATGGCTTCTAACCATTTGTTGGAATCCGGGCTCATCATCGCTTCTTCATACGTCGCAGGGTCATTGTTTTCATCAACCATGAAATTTATGACAGGATTTCCGTACAGCTCGGGAGCTGCACGCGTCCTGTTTGACCTGCGAGGTTCGGTAGTACTCTCTTTCGGAGTTTCATGATCATTATCATTAGTTCCCTCTTCAACAGGTGGAGCCAACTCCGGAACAACTTCCGGCGCTGCGCTACTCGCCATACTTTGAAGAGAAGGTTCCACAACCTCTTCGAGTTCTACCTTCCGACTACTCACACCTTTCGCGAGAAACTCTTTCTCTAGAAAGGATCCATTCTTGGCAACAAAAACCTTGCCCTCGGATCTGTGATAGAAGGAATACCCAATAGTTTCTTTAGGGTATCCTATGAAGACGCATTTTTCCGCTTTGGGTTCGAGTTTATCCGGTTGAAGTTTCTTCACATAAACATCGCATCCCCAAACCTTAAGAAATGACAGCTTAGGTTTGTTTCCAAACCACAATTCATACGGTGTCTTTTCAACGGATTTAGATGGTGCCCGATTTAAAGTGAATGCAGCAGTTTCTAGTGCATAACCCCAAAATGACAACGGCAAGTCCGTCAGAGACATCATAGATCGAACCATATCTAATAAAGTACGATTACGACGTTCCGACACACCATTTCGCTGTGGTGTTCCGGCAGGTGTGAGTTGTGAAACAATTCCACACTCTTTCATGTGAGTGCTAAACTCGTAACTTAGATACTCACCTCCACGGTCAGACCGTAGAAATTTGATCTTTCTATTATGATGATTTTCCACTTCATTCTGAAATTCCTTGAACTTTTCAAAGGTTTCAGACTTGTGTTTCATCAAGTAGATATAACCGTATCTACTCAAATCATCCGTGAAAGTAACAAAATAACGATATCCACCTCGCGCCGACACACTCATTGGACCACATACATCAGAATGTATGATTTCCAATAAATCTGTTGCCCGCTCCATTGAACCGGAAAACGGCGTTCTAGTCATCTTGCCCATAAGGCATGGCTCACATGTATCAAATGATTCATAATCAAGTGATTCCAAAAGTCCATCTGAATGGAGCTTCTTCATGCGTTTAATGCCAATATGACCTAGACGGCAGTGCCACATATATGCGGATATATCATCATTAAGTTTAATCCTTTTAGCATCAACATTATGAATATGTGTAACATTATCATTGAGATCTAACAGAAATAAACCATTCATCATCGGTGCATGACCATAAAAGATTTCATTCATATAAATGGAACAACCATTGTTCTCAGATTTAAATGAATAACCACTTTGCATCAAACATGATCCAGATACAATGTTCATGCTCAGTGCAGGCACCAGATAACATTTATTTAAGTTTATGACTAATCCCGACGGTAAGTGGAGAGGCAGCGTTCCGACGGCGATTACATCAACGTTTGATCCATTGCCGACACGCATCTTGACCTCACCCCTTGCTAGCGGTCGCTTGTTCCGCAGCCCCTGATTCGAGTTACAAATATTAGCAACTGAACCGGTATCAAATACCCAGGTGCTACTGCGAGCACTAGTCAAGTACACATCAATAACATGTATATCATATATACCTTTGTTTGCCTTGCCGGCCTTCTTGTCTGCCAGATACTTGGGGCAGTTGCGCTTCCAGTGGCCAGTCCCCTTACAATAGTAGCACTCGGAATCAGACTTAGGTCCAACTCGGGGTTTCTTTTCAGGCGCGGCAACAGGTTTGCCGCCCTTACTTCCCTTCCGTTTTTCCTTCTTGTCTTTCTTGAAACCAGTGTTCCTATTGATCATCAACACTTGATGTTCCTTTTTGATCTCCACTTCTGCAGTTTTAAGCATTGACAGAAGCTCGGGGAGAGACTTCTTCATGCCTTGCATATTATAGTTCATCACGAAGCTCTTATAGCTAGGTGGCAGAGACTGCAGAACACGATGGATGCCTAAGTCAATGGGAATCGTTATTCCCAAGGACACAAGCTTATCGGCGTAACCCGACATCTTGAGTACATGCTCACTAACGGAGCTGTGCTCTTCCATCATGCAGCTAAAGAACTTTTCTGAAGCATTGTAGCTCTCTACAGCAGCATGTGTGTCGAAAATCATTTTCAACTCACCCATTGTATCAAATGCATTGCCGTTTTCGAAACGCTTTCGAAGTTCCGGCTCTAGCCCATACAATATGCCGCAATGAACTAAGTTGTGGTCCTCCTGACGAGTCTGATAGACATTCTTCTCCTCGTCAGGGGCATCATCAAAAGGTGGGGGGCCTAACGGCGCTTCTAGCACATATTGCTTTTGTGCAGCAGAGAGGAGAATCCTCAAATTCATGGCCCATTCAGTAAAGTTGCTACCGTTCGTTGCTAGTTTCTCTTTCTCCATGAACGCATTGAAATTAAAAGCAGGTGGTGCCATCTACAACAGAATTTGTAAAGTTTAGACTAAGTGTATGATAGATCGAGTTTAACTAATCTATATTACGAATGAACTCCCACTCAAAAGCGACATCCCTCGTGTCCTTTTGGTGATTACATGAACCAAATCCACTACACCAAGTCCGATCATCACGTGAGTTGGTATAGCTTCAAAGGCGAGCATCAAATGGGCATCATATCAACTATATGACTCATGCTTAACCTTTCGGTCTGTGTTCCGAGGCCATGTCTGTACATGCTAGGCTCGCCAAGTTAGAACCTCAGTATTTGCGTGTGTAACTGTTTTACACCCGAAATATGGTCGTGGATCCAAGAACACCCGATCATCACGTGATGTCTTGGAGCGACGAAAACATAATCGGTGCATACTAAAGGAAGAACACATTCTTATCTTGATATTTAAATGAGGGATCATCTTATTATGCTTGACAAAGCGCTAAACAAGCAATATAAGATGCAACCAAACATCATATGTTTATTAGTGAAATTATATGGTTTCCGCAGATGATCTCCATCATGTGCATCATGGTATGATCACTATCATACCTATATGTGTAAATCCAAGGTCTATGGATTTTACACGCTATGTGTGTTGTAAGAGTATCATCTCATACTTCTACTTACAACACTACCATATCATAACACTAGCCCAGCAACAATCTAAACTAGACGCCTCTAATTTATCCATTGCAAGTTTTACGTGGCTTAGGGCTTTCGAGATAGAACCGTTCTTACCTACGAACATGAACCACAACGAGGATAATCAAATTGTTGACAACTCGCTTGCAAAATAGATATTGACTATAGTAGGAGAGACAGACACCCGCTAGCCACTTATGCAAACTAGTTGCATGTCAAGCGTGGAACAGGTCTCATGTGCGAGGACATGTAAAGTTTGTCCGGGCCGCTTCATCCCACTATGCCACCAATATCCAAAATCACAACAAAGGAGCAACAACATGATCATCATCGCCCACATACTCATATGTGTACTACCCGTGTAAAGTATCTACGCATAGATCCGGCTCTGATACCACTGAAGGGTTCGCAGCATAGAAAACAAAAATTTCCTACGATGTGAACTATATACCAAGATCTATATATACTAGATACAAACAACGGGCGGATGTATATCCGTAGAGAACATACCCTTGAAGACCGACAAAGCTTAACGAGTTCAACTCGTGGTTGATGTAGACGATCTCTTGCCGATCTCAAGATCGAGAGGAAGTCCTAGCGCCGCAAATCAGCAGCGCATCCGTGCTCGCACACACGTTCGAGGCACCGAGCAACCTCCGCCTCCTCGCTCCAGCGATGCAGCGGAAGCACAACTCTTTCTTTCCGAATAGCCACCGGGAACATGTATCTCGCTAGTCCGAGACCATGGGGGATAAATTCTAGAGGGGGAGAGAGATCCTTCACGAGGAGGTGTGAGAGACAAGTGAGGAGGAGGGGCTCCTTTTATAGGAGGAGGGGGGGAACCCCAAGGGGGTGGCCGGCGCATGGGGGCTGCCCCCTTGCCCTCCCCTCTTCATGTGGGTGGACACTCCACTCACAAAACTCCTCTAAATTCCCTCCACTCAAAAGTCCACTCAAAATTCCCATTAAATTTCCACCAAATTCAATGCAAACTCTCATTAAATAAAACTCTTTTATTTTATTCAGAATTTTGTCAATTACTTTAATGACAAACATTCACAAATAACCCCTTGCTAGAATTCTATTTCACATGCATAACCACTTTATGCAATTTCACCCGAAAACCTGTTTCGGTATCTAGTGAAATAAATTCCTGCGCTTGTTCATTCTTTCGGCATGAAACTTTTGCTCCAATTGGATGTCGGTGTCTCTTAAGTGTGTCACCCTACGGTTCGTGAATAATGCGGACATGATCGAGACCCCTCTCAGATCAATAATCAGAAGCGGGATCTGGAGACCCATACTGACTCCCACACATTCAACGATGACTTTCTTGTGATCGTCGGAACCTTTTACGCTAGTATCTTAATCCCTTTGTTTCACGATATATTACATGTCCGAGATTCGATCATCGGTATCTCCATACCTAGTTTAATCTCGTTACCGACATGCACTCTTTTCTCGTTCCTGTGATATAACATTCTAGTGATCAAATCACTTGCTTGCAAGCTAATCAATGTGATATCACCGAGAGGGCCCAGAGAATATCTATCCGTCATCGGGATGAACAAATTCCACTTCTTGATCCATGAGCATCAACATAACACTTTGTTAGTTCTGAATCCATCTTTATAATCACCCTGTTACGGTGTGACGTTTGATGTTATCAAGAAACTCTTCCGGTGTTAGTGATTGACATGATCTCATGGTCTAAGGACTATGATCACTTCGTAAGTTGTTATAGCAATATAAACTCAATGACTTTGATCGTAATGCTATACTTCGGATGAATGTTCATCGCATCATTACACTAATGTTGTGATCCCATTATTAACAACATCCAATGTCCATGATCAGGAAACCTTGATCATCTTGTTAATCAACGAGCTAGTTTATGAGAGAGGCATAACTAGGAACTTTCTGTTTGTTTATTAAACACACATGTATTAACGTTTCCGTATTAATACAATTATAGCATGCAAAATAAACATCTATCATATACTTGGAATACACATAATAACCACTTTATTATTGCCTCTCAGGGCATATTCCCTTCAGGTACAAGGCCGGGAATCGTTTTGCAGTACCGCCGCTCACCACGTTCTGTTATGTTCCATGGCTCTTTTTGGTTGTGTCATGAGGTGAGCAAGCTGACCCGTGAACGCGAAATTGAAGCTCGATTCCGCGTAGTATCAGGGCGTCCGGGCCGCGCAGAGGCGGGGCGCACAGCGTCGGGCGGCGCCGCCACGCAGGGCGGGAGCGGCGCAGGCCGCGTCGCACGAGAGCAACGTGCGGAAGCGGCGCAGGTCGTCGGTATGCGAGAGCGGCACGGGGCAGAGCGTCGGAGTAGGGCGCGGCACGCAGGAGCGTTACAGGGCTTTGGCGCAGGGAGGAGATCCGGCCTGGGAGGCGGCGGCCTAGCCACGAGCGACGTCCTGCAGGATTGGGGGTCCTTTTGCAAAAGCAAAATATATGCTTGCACCAGTCAACATATTGCTAGGTAAAAATAAGATCTAAGATTCTTTTGTAAAATAAAATAGAATTAGAGGCTGACAGTAGGTCCTAGCTCGCCACGTCAGTTAATACGCTTCTACGATGCTCACGGTGACCACGAGTGACGTTCCGATACAAGTTCCATGACCGTAAATTCGTATTTCTGTTGTACAATAATTGTACTAACCATGAATTTAACTCAACTTATGGGGGTTATGTAGACTTTAAGAGAAAAAAGAGACCGTGTCGGTCATCGGCTCATCGCGGAACGGAACAAAAACTTCCCCCAAAACTCCCGTATGTACTCCGTGTTTCCATAAGCCCTAGCCGCAAGCGCCGCTAATGGCCAAGCGCCCGCGCCGGAGCTACTCCCTGGAGTCCCGCCTGCGCCGCATAATCGCGTCGGACCCCAGCCTCGCCGCCCCAGGATCCTCCGCCGATGACGTCGCCAACGCCATCCGCTCCCGCCGCCACGAGCACCGCCGCTACAGCCTCGAGGTCTTCACCGCCGCAGTCCGCCGGGCCCTCGCCTCCCTCCCTCACCCCTCCTCCTCCTCCGCCGACGACTCCGCCAGCAGCAGCAGCAGCCATGAAGCCGTCACCACCTCGTCCTCCTCCTATGACCAATCGGGGCCGGCCGACGACGAGCCCCCGCCGACGTCACCAAGTCACTCCTCCGCTCCCGCTACTCCTCCCAGACGACGTCCAAACGGCCGCGCGAAGATCCCGCCGCCACCGGCGCTCGCCATCAGCAGGTCGAGAGCGAGGTCACCATGGACACCGAAGAAGAAGAAGCAGCAGCACCAGGAGGAGGCTATAGCTATACTCAAGGAGGCGGCGGGAAGGGGCCGATGTTCGCTGATCTCGGAGGCATGGAAGCGGTGATACAGAAGCTGCGGATGCGAGTGGTTGTCCCGCTGCACCACCCGGAGCTGCTGCGGTGGCTGGGCGTGCGGCCAATCACCGGGATCCTCCTCCACGGGCCGCCGGGCTGCGGCAAGACCACTCTCGCCCACGCCATCGCCAACGAGACCGGCGTGCCATTCTACAGCACCTCAGCAACCGACCTCGTCTCCGGAGTCTCCGGTACGTTCACTACGCACGCACGGTGTCTGTTTGATAATATGCCGCGCAGAAGGTTTTACGATTTCTAATACTCCCTCCGACCCATATTAGTTGACTCAAGTTCTAAATTTGAATGAATCTAGACACTATTTAGTATATAGGTTCATCCAAATTTTGACAAATCCAGGTCAATTAATATGGGTCGGAGGGAGTAACTATTTTTCTCTCGCATGTAGGAGGTTCTGAGGAGAACATCAGAGCCTTGTTCAGCAAGGCGTACAGGACCGCCCCCTCAATCGTGTTCATCGACGAGATCGATGCGATCGCTTCCAAGAGGGAGGAAGCGCAGCGAGGAATGGAGCGGCGGATCGTCACGCAGCTCATTACATGCATGGACGGGTTCCACCAGAACATTGCTGGATCGAATAATGGCACTGCTGCATCTGCAAATGACATGGACACCTCACAATCATCTAGCAGAGAGAAAAGGCCAGCTGAAGGCTATGTCATCGTCATTGGAGCCACCAATAGACCAGACGCCCTCGACCAGGCGCTTCGGAGGCCAGGAAGGTTCGACCTAGAGATACCCATCCCAGTTCCAGATGAGAATGCACGGAGGCGGATACTTGAGAGGCTTACTCAGAGTCTTCGGTTGCCACCGGAAGGAGGAAGCCAGTTTGATTTGGGTAAGATGGCAAGGGCGACACCGGGATTTGTCGGTGCCGATTTAAAGGCATTGGTGGATCAAGCTGGGAGTCAGGCTTTAGAGAGGATCGTTGGTGTATGGACGGACGGGAACATGAAGCAGTACCGGCAGAGGGAGCCCTTGAAAGAACACGAGATGGAGAGCCTAAGTGTTACCATGGATGACTTTGAGGTAATCAAGCTTTAGTTCCACTTTGTAGTTTGTACTTGAATTCAGTAGTGGGTCCCATGTTTAACATATACCTTTGTTGCTTGAATTCATCTCTGAAGAAAGCAAGAAAAGAGGTTCAACCATCACTGGGAAGAGAAGGGCTGTCTTCTGTTCCTGATGTCACATGGGCTGATGTTGGTGGCCTTGATTCATTAAGAGAGGAACTTCACCGCTGCATCGTTCGATGCATCAAGCACCCTGAATATTATGAGGTGAATCTCGTGATGAACAGTATTCTTCTATAGATACTACTATTTTCTTCAGTCTGTCTCTGGTTTCAGGCTAGTTGTGTGTATCTGTTTTTTCGCCAGCTCTAGGGCCTACCTCTAAGCTCTAGTGTTTTTAGTTTCAGTTTCTATCCATGCAATCCTCTGGTTGCATTTATTATTCCAACAACTTAGGCAATAAATAGGTCAATATAGCTCCCTCATCAAAACAAAATTATACTGAAAGCAGCTCATAGCAAGAATCATGCATGAACATCTTTGGTACACTTTATTTGTGATTTTGTTTTGAAGTCTAGCACGTTTTTCCAAACATGCACCCAAATGTGTGTCATTTTGTAAAACAAGAAAAATGCCAAGATGGCGCATGCTTTGCAACACAATGCCCACAAAGACGAAACGAAGTACTAAAATGGCTCTACAACACAATGCCCACAAAGCCGAAAAGGAAGTACTAGAAAACTAAGTCTAACGCGTTTTATGCGTTGTTTCAATATATCCTTTATTTTTTGTATTCATGTCCTCTTTGTTATGTGCCTTTGAAGAAATTTGGAGTGGATATGCAAGCTGGCTTTTTGCTGTTTGGACCTCCAGGCTGTGGGAAAACACTGATAGCAAAAGCAGTTGCACACGAAGCAGGGGCTAATTTTATCCACATTAAGGTAATTGATGTTGAGATTCATATTCCTATTGCACACATTTCAGTTTAATTTGTACAGACTGCTAATTGAGCTATTTCATTTATATGGAACTTTAGGGGCCTGAGGTGTTGAACCAGTATGTTGGAAACAGTGAATCACATGTAAGGAAAATATTCTCGCGTGCACGAATGAACTCCCCATGCATCATATTTTTTGATGAGGTAAAGTTTGTGGCTTAGATATATGTACATTTTATCCTGTAGAAGAAAGCTTGCATAGTAATTTTCTTAAACAACTTAAGTGTTTGTACCTCGTTTGTGCTATTTGAAGTGATAAAGTGCATGCGCTGCCTGCGAAGGTGCTTAGTATTCCAGGAGTGAACTTTTGTAGGGAGTATTCCAAGACTAACTTATACGGTGCTTAAGTGTTTAATTTAGTATTCCGTATGTTGCTTACGTGCCAGGTAGATGCTTTGACAACAAAAAGAGGGAAGGAGGGAGCCTGGGTTGTTGAACGTATCGTTAACACGGTAATTTGAACATCTTATATTTGCAATATGTGCAGAGATACTCAAACATTCATGCTCAATTCTTATTACCTGGCATTGTTTCCTTTTGTGCTCTGTAATATTAATAGCTTGATGGTGCTGGTCAACGTCAAGGTGTTTTTGTTATTGGAGCTACAAACAGGTATTCCCTCCATTCACAATTACCCGCGTTTAGGTTCAGTCAAACTTTGTAATTTTTAACCATATATTTAAGAAAAATATCAACATCCATAATGTAAAATCTATTGTATTAGAATTGCCATAAAGGGTATTTTCATATTATATGCATTTGAAATTATGGATGTTGATATTTTTCTCTTATATTTTTGTCAAACATCGCAAAGTTTGACTTTGACTTTGACTAAATCCAGACCGCGAGGTAATTATGAATAGAGGGAGTAGTAATTGATAGTCAGGGACTGGTTAGTCTTTACTTATCTATCCTAGAATGTATGGAAAAGCATGAACAAGCACCTCCCTCCTTGTCTATCTATTGCAGAATTGATGTGGTGGATGATGCTCTTCTACGGCCTGGTAGATTTGGGAAGAAACATTTTGTTCCTCTGCCTGGCGCTAATGAGCGTGCTTCGATACTAAAATCACTAGTACGTGCTGGAAACATACCAGTCTCCTCCGGTGTCAATTTGGACACGTTTGCACACCGCGAGAAGTGCAACAATCTCAGTGGTGCTGATCTAGCATCTCTAGTAAGTGGCATCTCTGATTTTTTTCATGGAGTGTTATACATCCAGTTTCTGTTTGTTCAGATTAAGGAGGCCAGCTTTTGTTCTTCATTATTTGTGATGACGAAGCATGCATGTAACTAACATGCATGTTTTCTTGTTCAGGTGAGCGAAGCAGCCATGGCAGCTTTGGAAGAGAGCTTGAAGTCCAGTGAGAATTTGTCGTGTAAGGGTGCCCCGAAGCCCTCGATTGAACTCTCGCACTTTGAGCGAGCTCTGTCCAAAGTTAAACCGTCGGTATCAGAACAGGTATAGGCTGACAATCTGACTGCTAATCTCTCATTTTCTCAACCCTTGTATATGCAGCAGCACAAGCGTGTCTTACATTTTCTTGTTGGTCACAGCAAAGGAAATACCACGAAGTGTTGTCGAAGAAATATTCTTCGAACTGATCCATCACCATATGCATCTCTGTCTAGATCGATCTGGCTGATTGTGGCTGGGACCAGACGTACTGCTCCATACGAGAGATTCTGACCCTGTGGTTACTTTCAAGTTCTAATATATAACTTCTATAATTGTAGAATCTTTTATTTATATAAAGATATAAGGCTGACGAAATAGACAAAGGTGGCTGAAAAAAAAGTGCAAGATCCTTAGGCTTCGATGCCACATCATTTTTTGTTTTTGCTTGTTACCTCACGCTAATTCAATATTTGGTGCCAAATGGGTAAGTTTTTATAGTTCACAGTTTGCAGCTATCGTATATTATGCTGAACTTATCTGTTGTAGTCTGAGGATCAAACTGTGTCCAGCTTATTTAGGGCGTCTCTGCCTCTGCTCCCTGGTAAAATGTAGCTACGTCGCGCAGATCTGGGGGTGGCAGCACGCGTGAGCGTTGGGGTAACGACGGCCAGAGCGACGTGGTGAGGTGGGGGGGGGGGGGGGGGGGGGGGGGGGGGGGGGGGGGGGGGGGGATGTGAGGACCTCTATTTCATATGTTGATGTGAGGACCTCTATTTTTTTATGTTCTTCTGAAGACCTGGGAAATTCAGTCTATCCTCACCATTCGCTGTACATCTAGCGTTTCAGATTGAACTTTTATTTTTCGAGTAAAGATTCCCTCCAAGATGCTATAATAGCTAAGTTAAACCTTAATTAGCACATGATGGTGCTTAATGTAATCCGGTACTTAAGTCGAGGCTCGTAGTCTAAAGCTGGAGAGTGGGCGGTAGGGGTGGCTCAACATATATCAAAAACTCTAAGTTTATATTGTTCTTCCTTTATGTCAATTGCTTATATTTTTTCTACCCAGCATATTTTTCTTGCCAAATTATCTACTCCCTCCGTCTTGAGGCAAGTGACTCGAGTTTGAAATTCGCATGTATATACAAGTCGCTTATTTCAGGATGGAAGGAGTAATTTCCTTCACTAGTTGGTCTCGATCTTCGTTACTAGCTTGGTCAGATCCTTGATCTTGACAGGTGAATAATGGGAGCAGAATGTCTCCCTAACAGGTACAGTAGGTTCCATACAGAGGAATTTTCTTGCAGTGCCAAATTTTCTATATCTACTCCTGGGAACACAGGCAGTCTCGTGAGGGAAACCATTCCAGAGTCCAGACCCAGTGGCTACAGAAGCTAGCTAACTTGTTCCTCACGCCCTCATCCTCCCCAAGGACTCGAGCCACGGCGATTCAATGCTCACGATCGCCATTGCCGCTGCGTGCCATAGTAGAAAGGCTAATCCGTCAAGACGTCATGGCGGTCGATGCTTGCGCACAAGAGGAAATATTAATTTGCTTCGCAGAGGCCCGGAGGCCAGTGGCCAGAGCGTTGTCATTGCCGGAGCCTTGTCCACCTGCCGGGTTGGACACTGGGTCCTAGCGTGCCACACCGTGGACCAACGTCCACTGACGTGTCACCTAGTCGCCCTCTTCCAGGCTAGCCTCACTTCGTCATCCCCATCCGCCGATCGAGCTCCCCTCCCCTATAAGTACCTCCCCATCCAGATTCCAGAGCCGTTTTGAGATTCTGACACTGCAACACGCCCACAACGCTCGTCGAGCGGCTTGTTCATCCGGCGTACACATTTTTCAGCCGCTCCTTCCAAATCTCCCAAGAAACAAGCATTTGCAAAGAAACCATACCTTTCTTTATTTTCCCTTTTGGAGTGCTATATTTGTCCACCAAACTTCTATGCATTTCTCATTTGATCACTCCGCCGGAATCATATTGCTAATTCCACACCTATTAAGAATCTCTTTCCATATCCTTATGGTAAATCTAAATTGTAGCGGATGTGGGCCACAGATTTTTGTAGTTGGTTGCATAGAAGGCAATTTTCACAATTGGCCAACCTCTTTTTTGAAGTCCATACACCGCCCAAATATGACTTTGCAAAACAATCCATACAAAGAACTTGTAC
Source organism: Avena atlantica (assembly GCA_910589765.1). Classification (NCBI taxonomy): domain Eukaryota; kingdom Viridiplantae; phylum Streptophyta; class Magnoliopsida; order Poales; family Poaceae; genus Avena; species Avena atlantica. The sequence continues at coordinate 385,752,837 of OU342738.1, forward strand.
TTAGGAGGCGCCCATATCTTCCAAATCGAAGCATTGAGGGAAGTAGAGATTAGACCTTCGAATTGCATTTTGTATGCAGAGGCGGTGGTATATTTCCCATCATTTGTTAATTTTCATTGGTTGGAGTTGGGAACATCATAGTTAAGTTGTACACCACAACTAACTCCCAAAGGGTGACGAATTCTTGTATGTGATCCACTTCGAGCCCTTGATGGAAATCAAGATGGTTTACCCAAAAGTTGTCTTCCATAGCCTTTCGGATTGTGCAATTTTTTCCTCTTTTCTTTTTTGAAAAGCTTTGGGGCTAAGTCACTTGGCTAGAGCCCTCCAAGCCAAGAGGAATGCCAAAACTTGTCTTTATCTCCATTCCCAACCATCACAATAGTGGTCGGCCGCAAAAAGTGGTCAGTCTTGATCGTTCAACCCATAATCTTTTATGATCACACCACTCGTATCAAGGCCATCGCAATTAAAAAGCTCTTGCAATTTTTGCTACCGATTTATTAGTTAATAATTTTTAATTGTTATACCCGACCTCTAAATAGCTAGAACGCACACAACCGCTCATGTGTAAAATATAAAATATAAAAAGGAGAAGTACATGTAATCGTCTAGTAACTGTAGAATGCCTAAGGTGGCGGAGGACCAATGCATAGGTCATGGTAGCATACATGTTGGATAAAAATATCCCTCAGTGTCCTCTAACTGGGTAGGCATCTCTGTAAACAAGTCTCGATACTTTAGATATTGTAAAGACGTCCATAAAAATCAAACTAGTGTACTAGTAGTTAACCTACAAAAGATAAGCATTTTTATCATTCAAAACCATGTTATTTCTATATAGCCATAACAACCAAATACTAGCAAGCGCTCTCATCCAAATACAAACCCTAAACCTATTATCAATACCATGTAACCAGTTGCCAAATGTATTTGCAACACTATATGGTGGATACAAGCTAGAAACTATTTGGATGAATGACCATATGGAACATACGAATTTGCATTGAAAGAACACATGTTTTATTGTCTCGTCTTGATGATAAAAATACACTTTTTGCTACCATGACAATTCCATTTTACAAGGTTTCCTTTGGTGAGGATTACTCGTCTACGAAGATACCATCATAATTTTTTTTGTCTTTAGTAACATCTTTATTTTCCAAAAAAATATATCATTATTATCGATTGGCACATTTGCCTGGATCAAAGCTCTATACATGGAATTCACTAAAAATTTACCATTCTCGTATAGATTTTACCGGAATTCATAGAGCCCTTGGCTAGTTGTACTAAAGCCAATCTTTGAATCAAGGCATGCTAGGCTGCAAGCCTGGGGCCAATTAAGTCCCATCTGAACGTTACATTTGGTTGAGACGACTCCCAAGAGTATCTTCTATCTCCTCATAGGGAAGTGTTCAATACCTTTTTTGAATGAGAATTGATATTTAATGGTGTCTTCTTTCATATCAATGATGGCACTAACAGTTCTAAAAAAAGGTCTTCCCAAAGTAATAGGACAAGAAACATTGCATTCAACATCCAAAACATAGAAATTAGCAGGGACATAGGCATTGTTAACCATAATAAGAACATCATTAACACTCCCCATGACTTTCTTCTTAGCATTATCATCAAGTGGGACATCTAAATAGCAATCTTCCAAAGGTGGCAAATCAAGCATTTTATAAATCTTTCTAGGCATAATAGAGACACTAGAACCAAGGTCACATGAAGCTTTGAAATCAAAGTCATTCACTTGCATATTAATGATGGGTTCCCAACTATCTTCTACTTTCCTAGGAATAGTAGCTTTGTGTTTCAATTTTTCTTCCTTAATTTTAATGAGAGCATATGTAATATGTTTTGTAAAAGCCATATTCATAGCACTAACATTAGGACTTCTAGCAAGATTTTGTAGGAACATAATCATTTCAGAAATATTGCAACCATCAAGATCAAAATCAAACTTTGCATCATAGGTAGTAGACTTATTGGGTTTAGACATTGTTGTAAGAGGAATGTGGACTTCTTGTGGTTTAATAGCATCAACATTGGTGGTGGTAATAGTACAAACACTATTGTTTCTAGCGATTTCTTCCTCTCTTTCCCATAGTAACTTGTATGGCATGAGTAGCATCAAAGGTACTTTCCAAGGTTTCAGGTTTAGCGGCCATTTTATTAATCAAAGAGGATTGTGCTTCAGACAAAGATGAAATATTTTTCTCAACATTCAAAAGCATTTCCTCCACAGTCTTGTTGAAAGTAGTTTGTTTACTAATAAAGTATTTAAGCATGACTTCAAGTTTAGAGGGAGCACTTCTATTGTTGTTGTAGGAATTTCCATAAGTATTACCATTGTTGGGAGGATAAGGCCTATAATTCCTATAGACATTGTTGTTAAAATTGTTGTTTCTAATGAAGTTCACATCAACTTGCTCTTCTTGAGCAACCAAAGAGGCTAAGGGAACATTATTTGGATCAATATGAGCTTTTCCATTAACAAGCATAGCATAATAACATCAATTTTATCACTCAAAGAGTAGGTTTCTTCAACAGAATTTACCTTCTTACCATGTAGAGCTCTTTCAGTGTGCCATTCAGAATAGTTGACCATCATATTATCAAGGAGCTTTGTTGCAGCACCCAAAGTAATGGTCATAAAGGTACCTCCAGCAGCAGAATCCAACAGATTCCTTGAAGATAAATTTAACCCTACATAAAAAGTTTGGATAATCATCCAAGCAGTCAGTCCATGAGTGAGACAATTCTTTACCAAAGATTTCATTCTTTCCCAAGCTTGAGCAACATGTTCATTATCAAGTTGTTTAAATTTCATTATTTCACCTCTCATAGATATAATCTTACCAGGAGGATAGTATTTTCCAATAAAAACATCTTTGCATTTAATCCAAGAATCAATACTATTTCTAGGCAAGGATAACAACCATCCTTTAGCTTTTCCTCTCAAGGAGAAAGGAAACCATTTGAGATTAATAATATCTTCATCTACATCCTTATACTTTTGCATCTTACAAAGTTCAACAAAGTTATTAAGGTGGGCAGCAGCATCATAAAACTAGCACCAGAAAATTGCTCTTTCATAACAAGATTCAACAAAGCAGGCTTAATTTCATAAAAGGTATCATCAGGGGCAGGTGGAGCAATAGGTGTACTCAGGAAATCATTGTTGTTTGTGCTAGTGAAGTCACACAACTTGGTGTTCTCAGCAGAATTCATTTTTGCAAAGGTGGATCAAGCCAACAGCGGCAGCAACTAGAGCAGGAACTATTTTTTTGTGTTTTTGATAAGAGAAAGCAAACCAAACAAAACTAATTATTTTGTATTTTTTGATAAAAAGAAGCAAGCAAAACAAAACAAAAGAAACTAAGCAAAACAAAAACAAAGTAAAGAGAATGGTTGTGAAGGACTCCCCTTGTGAAGCTATCCTTACTCCCAGACAACAGCGCCAGAAAAGTCTTGATGAGCTCATATCACTTTAGAGCTTCGTTGGAAAACCCCAAGAGGAAGGTGTGATGAGAACATCAGTAAGTTTTTCCTCAGTTATGAAACCAAGGTTATCGAACCAGTAGGAGGAAGGAAACAACTCCAAGGTGTTGCTAACAACTTGGAATCCTGCACAACACAAACTCAAGACTTCGCCCCAACTTATAGTGAGGTTGTCAATCTCACTGGTTTGCTAAAAACAAAGGATTAAACGTATGGTGTGGAAGGTAATGGTTGCTTGCATAAAGTAAACGATAACATTAGATGATGTAACAATGGTAAAGATTGGACCGGGGTCCACAGTTCACTAGAGGTGTTCTCCTTAAGATAAATAACATAACATGCTGGGTAAACAAATTATAGTGAGGCAATTGATAGGACCGAGCAAGGCACAACAATGCAATACTAGACATTCATGATCCTACGATATTTGATTGGGCATTACAACAATATACATAGACCGCCATCCAACTGCATCTATGACTAGTAATCCACCTTCAGGTTATCATCGAACCCCCTCCAGTATTAAGTTGCAAGCAACAGATAACTGCATTAAGCAATGTGTGTAAAGTAAACAATACAACTGTTCCATGAACAAAAGATAATTGTTTTCTCCCTAGTGGCAACAACACAGCTACAACCTTAGAGATTTATGTCACTTTCCCAGATTCAATAGAGGCATGAACCCGCTATCGAGCATAAATACTTCCTCTTGGAGTGACTAGCATCTACTTGGCTGTAACTACCTCGGTGAATTACGCTCCTAGTTACAAGCCTGGATGAGCGGAAATGGTTGAAATAGTACGGTGGGGCCCAAATGCCACTCACAGGTAGACCTTTCGGCCGTCCCAACCATTTCCAATTCATCGGGGCAAGAACGGGCGGCGTAATCGGCAGGCGAAGGGATCAACTACATACACAAATGAGTATGTATGCAAGCCACCATACAACAGTACATCAGAGCCATTCCATCTAAAAAGAAAGGAAATATAGCAACGCCATACGGCAAGATTCAAATGTCCTAGATAGATATAATAGTTTAGGATATCTCCTCATACATCAAACATCAGAGTATCAGGCGAAAGCGGCAAACAAGATCCGAGTACGGATAAGAAGCAAATCGGCATAAGATGCCCCATAAATAAGCACATCCCGCCCACAGATCTCACGGATCCCCGTTCCCGGAATCTCTACACCGAACGATCGTTGCCCACATCATCCGCCTCCTCCACCCAGTATCCATCTTGTGCGTGTACCTGTTCATCTGAATCAAATAATTTATCGTGTGAGACCCTAGGGGTACTCAGCAAGTCTTTATGCCTCTAAAGGGGACACAACCTGGGGGTGACGCAATTGCAGCAAAAGATAAACCCTAGCAATTCTATAGATACTCGCTAACCATCCGCCTAACCAAAGATAGACGGATGTCCGTGAATTAATGACAACAGTTATAACAGTAATATCCACCGATCCATCCTCCTCCTCGCTTACCAACGAGGAAGCGGACGAACAACCCCCCAGCCGTTGGCAGTTTTATTATCCATTCCATGAGTGTTGCACTATTTACTAATCAGTTATTTAGTCAAGTTAAAAGCGGTACTTTATTTATGCTTGTCTATGGTCGAGAAACTGTGCTCCAAGTCGTCCATAACCGCGGACACGGCTTTCAGAAAGTTTTACCATGCAGGGGTGCACAAATAGCAACACACACTCGATCAACCTCGGAAAAACCAAATCAAAACCCAACGAGGCCTTCACGACAAAGCAATCACCAGATTCAGAAATATTTCAGGGGGCCACCCCATTAAATATACCCGCAACGAAGTTAGCTGACTTCGAGACGGACTCAAGGTTTGTGGGGCCGACTGTAAACGACTGGGAACCCAAAACTGGGCTTGTCGATACCGCGAAAACGGGTCACGATCCTAAACAGTACAGGTGCTCCTCGCACAATCGTAAATAAAGCAGTAAAGCATGGCATAAGTACAGGATAGTAAATAAATCCTCAAACTAGTTTGTGGCCCCAAGAAATAAGACTGAATCAAGCTCTGGCTCAGGGGGGTCCCATAAGCCTCCCGGATGTGGATAGCGCGAATAATCAAGGAACAGGAATCAAGTACTCGGGGTCCTACGGGACACAAGTGAGCAGGAAAAACCAAATAGCAGATATTGCTCACCGGTGCCACTTTTATTAGTTATCCCATTACTACTCAGGTTAAGTTGTTTAGGTACCTCGTTATCCATCAGACACTCACATACCCTACACATGATGTTCTACGACTCGCATGGCTCAAACAACTCCTGTAGTAATGGCTCATGGGATGGAGGAACAAGCTTCGGTGGGGTTTAAAAGTAGAGGCTATGCAATACTTGGGATTCAATTTAATGCAATCGCGACTCAATGATGCAAGAATAAGATAGAGGCAATAGGTATTGTATGTATGCAAGCATGTGGTAGTGCTTGCCTGACAGCTCAGTTGTAGCGAGAGAAGGATCTGGGTAGTGCTCCTGGGTCTCTTGATATATCCCCTGCTCAGCGTCTATTTGAAGAAGAACCAAACAAACAAGGCCCAACATAAATACAGTGCACAAGCATATGAGTTAAAATGCGACAAGCAAACAATCATGCCATGATGAATGATGCACAATTTGCATGGCAATAAACTAGCATGGCATGGGTGAGGTGTGGAATACAAGAATAAATCCTTTTATTGAGTTTTGGCCACATTCTATCCTCATATTAGTTGCTGTTTACATTATATTTATATGATGCATACTGCAATTCAGAACATGGAACGCATAAACAGAAAGGTCTCGTCGAGCTGATCATTTTAGACATATCATTTGCTAAATTTGGAGTTATCATTCAAAAGTTATTAATTAATTAAGAAAAGGGCATTTTATTGTAATTTAATTCAACTTGAAATTTAAAGTGTGCAATTAATATTTTGAATGGCATATTTGAAATCCTCACATTTTTCTGATTTGAAAACACATATTATTTGTATTGTTTGGATTTATAATTTAAAAGTTATTTGAAAACAGATTTAATTTTGAATTTGAATTAATTTGAAATAGACTTGAGTAAAAACGGATAAACTGAAACCCTTTTGTCACTCCACCCACTCCTAGCCACAACCACAGCTGAGTGGGGCCAGGCTGACTGGGCCACCCACGTGTACAGAAGAGGGGAAGGACCGCGGGTTGAGGGCCTGGAAACCCAGGGGGCCTTCTGCATGATGGATCGGTGGCTGACATGTGGGCCACTTTGGACCGCGGGTTGAGAAGTAAAAACTACAGGGGGTTTACTTGCAAGATGGCCAAGGAATCTGGTAGGTGGGGTCGGAGGTACCGCGGGTTGAGTGGACAAAAAGGTTGGGGCTAAGTGCAAAGTGGCCACGAGCACTCTTTTTCTTCCTCGGACGCGCGGACAGACGCGCGCAGGCAGGCGCAGGCGCGACGCGCGCGGCGCGAGGGCTCGAACCCGCGACCTCGGGCGGGCTAGCAGCGGCGGCTACCGCTGCGGTGGGCTGACGGATGGTTTCAGAGGAGCGGTGGGCGGCTAGAAGTAGTTTCCGCGGAGCGCAGCGAGCAGACAAGCGTGCACGCCGACGCCCCGAGGGTGCTTGATGAAACGATTGGCGCGCACAGGAAACGGTGATCGAAGAGAGGTTGTCTGGGAGGGAGAGAGGCTCACCGCGGGTTGGTTGAGGTGGTTGGTTCGGGCAGGGGCGCCGGCGATCTGGCGCGGGGCTCGCGGACGGCGGGGTTAGGGTTTCGGTGGCCGCGTCGGTGTTCCAGCAGAGGGGGTCCTTCTCCTCCTCGACGACGTGGACAGGGGAGGTGCGGAGAGCCTTCTGATCTTCCCCGGCAACCCAAAACTCCACGCCTGCCGGCTGGCTCGATGGGTCGGTGGTGGACGCCGAAGGTGGCCGGCGTCGGTGGTGTTCGGTGGTGAGGGAAGGCAGGGGAGAGGGGAGCGGCCTGGGGTGGATCTGGCGCGGCAGAGAGGGGGAGAGGGAGTAGATAAGGACGGGGGAAGGGTAGATGGCATGGGGGAGGGGAAGGTGGCATCGGCCACCTTTTTGCTCCTCCCTCACGTGCTTGGGCAGGGCAGGGAGAGGGCAGGTAGGCCTAGTGGAGGGGCTGCCAGGTGGACCAGAGGGCGAGACCAAGGAGGCAGGGGCAGGCTCGGCTAGGGGGCCACAAGGCAGGGGGAGAAAAAGAGAGAGGGAGGAGTGTAGGGGTTCGTAGCATGGAAAACAAAAATTTTCTATCGCATACAAACAAACAAGCCAAGATCTATCTACTAGATTGTAGCAACGACTCCATGGAATAACTTACCCTCGAAGATTCCAAAGTGTTTAACGAGAGCGGATTCTCGTGGGTGATGTAGTCGTACTCTTCCCGATCTCAAGATCGTGTAGACGATCCTTCCGGCGCTGCGTTCCGGCAGCGCTCCCGCAGTAGGTCACACGTTCGGTACTCGACGAAGACCTTCCTCTCCCTTGTTCCAGCAGGCAGCGGAGGTTGTAGCACTCTCCTCGCGATTCCGGCAGCACAACGGCGTGGTACCGGAAGTAGAGGGGAGATCCCGCAGGGCTTCGCCTTAAGCCGGAGCGAGTATGGTGGAGTATGAGAGAGTACTATTAGTGGTCTAGTGTTTAGACACACCAATTAGAAGGCTCTAAACCGAAGGCTAGGGCAATTAGAAGCTCTAAACCAAAACGGCTCTAAACCGGAGATTAGAGGATAGGAACTTGTGTGTCTAGAGGAGGAGGCCCTGCCCCTCCTTTTATGAGTGGAGGGTGCGGCCAAGGGGAGGGGAGTCCCTCCCCAAGTCGGCCTTGGTTGGCGCGCCGGCTTGGGGAGGAGACTCCTCCCCCAAGTCGGTTCCCAACTCCTCTTGCTTGTTTCCCACAGTTTCTTGTTTTAGCCGTTTGACTTTCAAACTGGACATTTGACTTTTCTGTGTTAGGATTCAATTTAATCCTTTATTTGGAACAGCAAGAACACTTAGTACATGATGCAATCATTCCAATATGCAATGACACATTCATGTACCCCTCCCCTTTCCCGGAGTGCCGGACATTCCGGAACCTTCTAGAACATTCCCGATGAAAACACCGGAATCATTCCCGAACTCCGAAACGGGACTTTCCTTATATGAATCTTATTCTCCGGACCATTCCGGATCACCTCGTGATATCCCGGATCCCATCCGAGACTCCGAACAACATTCGGTCTCTTTCTCATAATACCATAACTACTCAAACAATGTCGAATCCTTAAGTGTGTCTCCCTACGGTTCGTGAATTATGCGGACATGATCGAGACACTTATCCGAACAATAACCAATAGAGGAATCTGGAAATTCATATGGCTCCCACATACTTCTACGATTACTTTGCGATCGAATGAACCACTTACATACGATACCAATTTCCCTTTGTCCCATGATAGTTTACTTATCCGAGGTTATGATCGTCGGTATCTCTGCATACCTAGTTCAACCTCGCTACCGATAAGTACTCTTTTCTCGTTCCCGTGATATGTGATCCCTTGTGAACCAGTCACATGCTTGCAAGCTAATTGGATGACATTCCACCGAGAGGGCCCAGAGTATATCTATCCGTCATATGGATGGACAAATCCCACTCTTGATCCATGTGTCTCAACCAATACTTTCCGAACACTCAATGCCACCTTTATAGCCACCCAGTTACGGTGTGGTGTTTGATGTCATCAAAGCATCCATCCGGTAAAGGTGATATGCATGATCTCATGGTCGAAGGAATTAGGTTACTATGTATCAGAAAGCATATAGCAATTAAACTATTGAAATGACTTGATCTTTATGCTACGCTTATCTATAGGAGTATGTCCACCATATCATTCTCCTAACGATATGATCTTGTTGTTGATAACATCTCAATGTTCATGATAGGGAAACCACAATCATTAATCAACCAACAAGCTAGTGAAGTATAGAGGCTATACTAGGGACTTCAAATTAAGTTTACAAATCACACAAGTATCAATGTTTCCTTGTTAATACTATTATAGCATGAATGTAAACATTTATCATAAACACAAAGATATAATAATAACTACATTTATTATTGCCTCTAGGGCATATCTCCAACAGTCTCCCACTTGCACTAGAGTCATCTAATCTAGATTACATGGTAATATACCGAACACCCATGGCAGTTTGGTGTTGGTCATGTTTTGCCCTCGGGAGAGGTTTAGTCAACGGATCTGCCACATTCAGATCTGTGTGTACTTTGCAAATCTTTATATCCCCATCCTGGATATGTTCTCGAATAGCGTGAAAACGTAGCTTGATGTGCTTCAGCTTCTTGTGTGACCTTGGTTCTTGCGCATTGGCTATGGCGCCCATGTTATCACAGTAGATAGACATTGGGTCCAGCGCACTAGGAACCACACCCAGCTCTGTAATGAACTCTTTCATCCATATCGCTTCTTGTGAAGCCTCCGAAGCAGCCATGTATTCCGATTCAGTTGAAGATCTCGCCACAACGCTTTGCTTTGCACTCCTCCAGCTAACTGTTGCACCATTCAAAATAAATACGTATCCGGATTGTGATTTAGAATCATCCGGATCGGTGTTCCAACAAGCATCGGTGTAACCGTTAACAACGAGCTGTTCATCACCTCCATAAGAAAGAACCATATCCTTAGTTCTTCTCAAGTACTTAAGGATGTTTTTGACCGCTGTCCAATGATCCACTCCTGGATCACTTTGATATCTGCTAGTTAAACTAACAGCATATGCAATGTCGGGTCTAGTACATAGCATGGCATACATTAGAGATCCTATGGCTGAGGCATAGGGAGTCTTACTCATCCTTTCTCTATCTTCTGCCGATGTCGGACTTTGAGTTTTACTCAAGGTCGTATTGGGCAACATGGGCAAGAACCCTTTCTTGCTTTCTTCCATTCCAAACCTCTTTAGAACTTTGTCCAAATATGTACTCTGTGACAATGATATTTGGCGTTTCGATCTCTCTCTATAAATCTTTATGCCTAATATGTAAGCTGCTTCGCCAAGATCCTTCATTGAAAAACTATTATTCAAATATTCCTTGACACTATTAAGAAGGTCTACATCATTCCCAATCAACAATATGTCATCCACATATAGTATTAGGAATGCTACAGAGGTCCCACTCACTTTCTTGTAAATACAAGCTTCTCCATAAGTTTGTATAAAACCAAAACTTTTGATTACCTTATCAAAACGTTGATTCCAACTTCGGGATGCTTGCTTCAATCCATAGATGGACCGTTGAAGTTTGCATACCTTGTTAGCATCTTTAGGATCGACAAAACCTTTGGGTTGCATCATATACAACTCTTCATCAATGTCTCCATTGAGGAATGCTGTTTTGACATCCATCTGCCATATCTCATAATCATAATATGCAGCGATCGCTAACATAATCCTCACAGACTTTAGCTTCGCTACTGGTGAGAAAGTCTCATCGTAGTCAACTCCTTGAATTTGTCGAAACCCTTTTGCGACAAGTCGAGCTTTATAGACAGTAATATTACCATCAACATCTGTTTTCTTCTTGAAAATCCATTTGTTCTCGACAGCCTTCCGGCCATCCGGTAAGTCCACCAAAGTCCATACTTGGTTTTCATACATGGATCCAATCTCGGATTTCATGGCTTCTTGCCATTTATTGGAATCTGGGCTCATCATCGCTTCCTCATATGTCTCGGGGTCATCGGTGTTGTCCACCAACATGACATTCATAACGGAATCATACCAATGTGGAGTGGTACGAGTTCTCGTTGATCTCCGAGGCTCTGTAGCAACTTCAACCGAAGTGTCATGATCACCATCATTAGCTTCCTCTCTTATTGGTGTAGGCACCACAGGAACTTCTTCCGGTGCTGCGCTACTCGCAATTTTGAGAGAAGGTTCGACAACCTCGTCGAGTTCTACTTTCCTTCCAGTCACTTCTTTCGAGAGAAATTCCTTCTCTAGAAAGGATCCATTCTTGGCAACAAAGATTTTGCCTTCGAATCTATGATAGAAGGTATACCCAATAGTTTCCTTCGGGTATCCTATGAAGACGCATTTTTCCGCTTTGGGTTCAAGCTTGTCCGGCTGTAACTTCTTTACATAGGCTTCGCATCCCCAAACTTTAAGGAACGACAATTTAGGTTTCTTCCCAAACCATAATTCATACGGTGTCGTTTCAACGGATTTAGATGGTGCCCTATTTAAAGTGAATGCAGTTGTTTCTAATGCATAACCCCAAAATGATAGCGGTAAATCTGTAAGTGACATCATAGAACGAACCATATCTAAGAGAGTTCGATTACGACGTTCGGACACACCATTACGCTGTGGTGTTCCCGGCGGTGTCAATTGTGAAAGTATTCCGCATTTCTTCAAATGCTCGCCAAACTCGTAACTTAGATATTCACCTCCACGATCAGAACGTAGAAATTTAATCTTCTTGTTACGTTGATTCTCTACCTCACTTTGAAACTCCTTAAACTTCTCGAAAGTTTCGGACTTATGTTTCATGAAATAGATATACCCATATCTACTCAAATCATCCGTGAAGGTAAGAACATAACGATAACCACCGCGTGATGCTACACTCATTGGACCACACACATCGGTATGTATGATTTCCAATAAGTCCGTAGCTCGCTCCATCATACCAGAAAATGGAGTCTTAGTCATTTTACCCATCAGACATGCTTCCCATCTTTCAAGTGATTCAAAATCAAGTGATTCAATAAGTCCATCGGAATGGAGTTTCTTCATACGTTTCACTCCAATGTGACCAAGACGACAGTGCCACATATAGGTCGAATTATCGCTTGATTTCAAACGTTTAGCCTCAATGTTGTTGATATGTGTATTTCCACTATCGAGATTTAATAAGAATAGACCATCTATCAAAGGTGCATGTGCATAAAACATATTACTCATATAAATCGAACAACCATTATTCTCGGACTTAAACAAGTAACCGTCTCGCAATAAACAAGATCCCGATATAATGTTCATGCTCAACGCAGGCACCAAATAACAATTATTTAAGTATAAAACTAATCCCGATGGTAGATGAAGGGGTAGCGTGCCGACCGCGATCACATCAACCTTTGATCCATTTCCCACGCGCATCGTCACCTCATTCTTCGCTAGCTTCCGTTTATTCTGCAGCACCTGATTCGAGTTACAAATATGAGCAACCGAACCAGTATCAAATACCCAGGCACTACTACGAGTACTAGTGAGATACACATCAATAACATGTATATCAGATATACCTTTCTTCTTGATGTTGCCGTTCTTCAAATCCGCCAAGTACTTTGGGCAATTCCGCTTCCAGTGACCTTCTCCCTTGCAGTAAAAGCACTCAGTATCAGGCTTAGGTCCAGCCTTGGTCTTCTTCGTCGGCGTGGTAACTTTCTTACCACCCTTCTTGAAGTGTCCCTTTTGCTTAGACTTGCCTTTCTTGAATTTGGTGGTCTTATTGACCAACAACACTTGGTGCTCTTTCTTGATCTCCACTTCTGCAGATTTCAACATGGCAAAGAGTTCTGGCAACGTCTTATTCATGTTCTGCATGTTGTAGTTCATCACAAAGTTCTTGTAACTTGGTGGTAGTGATTGGAGGACACGGTAAATCCCCAAAGCATTAGGAATCACTATACCCAAGCTTTGAAGTTTGTTTGCGTGCCCAGACATCTTAAGTACATGCTCACTGACGGAGCTGCCCTCTTCCATCTTGCAGTTAAAGAACTTTTTAGAAGCCTCATAGCTTTCAATTGCCGCATGAGTCTCAAAAATCAATTTGAGATCCTCGACAATATCATATGGGTCTGAATCCTCAAACCTTTTCTGAAGCTCCGATTCCAAACCATACAAGATAGCACACTGAACTATGGAGTACTGATTCTTCCGAGCGAGGTAAACATTCTTTACTTCATCGGGAGAATCATCTGCAGGTGGGTCACCCAGCGGTGCATCCAGCACATAGGTCAAATTACCAGCTGTGAGGACAATCCTCAAATTGCGGAACCAATCCGCGAAGTTGCTTCCATTGTTTTTCAACTTTTCTTTCTCTAGGAATGCATTAAAATTGATGGTAGGGGCTGCCATTGATCTACAACATATTTGCAATAGTTTAGACTAAGTTTATGATAAATTGAGTTCAAATTAATTAATAAAGTTAATCTAGGTGAACTCCCACTCAAAACAACATCCCTCACATTGTTTTAGTGATCACACGAACCAAATCCACCATATCAACACCGATCATCACGAGAGTTGATATAGTTTCAATGGCGAACAATCGTCTTGTTCATCATATCTACTATATGATTCATGCTTTACCTTTCGGTGATCCGTGTTCCGAGACCATGTCTGTACATGCTAGGCTCGTCAAGATCAAACCTTAGTTTCCGCATGAGCAAATCTGGCTTGCTCACGTTGTATACACTTGCGGAATCTAACACACCCGATCATCACGTGGTGCTTCGAAACAACAAGCTTTAGCAACGGTGCTAACTAAGGGTGAACACTTTATGACTTGAAATTCATGTGCATGAGGGATCATCTTATAATGCTACCGTCGTCTACTAAGCAATACAAGATGCATAAAGGATTAACATCACATGCAATTCAATATATATGTGATATGATATGGCCTTTCTTCTTTGTGCTTCCGATCTCCATCTTCAAGCACGAACATGATCTCCATCATCACCGGCATTGCATCAAGGTCAATGACGCGTCTCCATGGTTGTCATCCACCGGCTTCAACTATTACAACTACTTTGAATAGACACGCAGGTATTAACATAAATTAAAGACAACCATATGGCTCCTGCCGGTTGCCGACTTACAATAAGGAACATTGCATACATCAAATATAATCACAATCATGGCCATATCACATCACTGCACACCCCTGCAAAACAAAGTTAGACGCCTCTACTTTCTTTGCATATTTTACGTGGTTTGGGGCTTTCAATAAGTGTTGTTATAACTTACGAACAAGAACCACAACATTGATACTAGTATTGTTAATCACCCGTTGTAAATTGGATCTTAACTATGCTAGGAGAAACAGGCACCGGCAAAGCCACTTATGCAATACAAGTTGCATGTCAAGCGTGGAGCAAGTCTCATGAACGATGTCATGTAAGGTTAGCCCGGGCCGCTTCATCCCAACATACCGCAAGATGCAAAGTACACAAGAAGCAATCGACAATAAAAGCATCAACGCCCACAATGACCATTGTGTTCTACTCGTGCAACAGATCTACATATAGACACGGCTCTGATACAACTGTAGGGGTTCGTAGCATGGAAAACAAAAAATTTCTATCGCATACAAACAAACAAGCCAAGATCTATCTACTAGATTGTAGCAACGAGTCCATGGAATAACTTACCCTCGAAGATTCCAAAGTGTTTAACGAGAGAGGATTCTCGTGGGTGATGTAGTCGTCCTCTTCCCGATCTCAAGATCGTGTAGACGATCCTTCCGGCGCTGCGTTCCGGCAGCGCTCCCGCAGTCGGTCACACGTTCGGTACTCGACGAAGACCTTCCTCTCCCTTGTTCCAGTAGGCAGCGGAGGTTGTAGCACTCTCCTCGCGATTCCGGCAGCACAACGGCGTGGTACCGGAAGTAGAGGGGAGATCCCGCAGGGCTTCGCCTTAAGCCGGAGCGAGTATGGTGGAGTATGAGAGAGTACTATTAGTGGTCTAGTGTTTAGACACACCAATTAGAAGGCTCTAAACCGAAGGCTAGGGCAATTAGAAGCTCTAAACCAAAACAGCTCTAAACCGGAGATTAGAGGATAGGAACTTGTGTGTCTAGAGGAGGAGGCCCTGCCCCTACTTTTATGGGTGGAGGGTGCGAACAAGGGGAGGGGAGTCCCTCCCCAAGTCGGCCTTGGTTGGCGCGCCGGCTTGGGGAGGAGACTCCTCCCCCAAGTCGATTCCCAACTCCTCTTGCTTGTTTCCCACAGTTTCTTGTTTTAGCCGTTTGACTTTCAAACTGGACATTTGACTTTTCTGTTTTAGGATTCAATTTAATCCTTTATTTGGAACAGCAAGAACACTTAGTAAATGATGCAATCATTCCAATATGCAATGACACATTCATGTACCCCTCCCCTTTCCCGGAGTGCCGGACATTCCGGAACCTTCTAGAACATTCCCGATGAAAACACCGGAATCATTCCCGAACTCCGAAACGGGACTTTCCTTATATGAATCTTATTCTCCGGACCATTCCGGATCACCTCGTGATATCCCGGATCCCATCCGAGACTCCGAACAACATTCGGTCTCTTTCTCATAATACCATAACTACTCAAACAACGTCGAATCCTTAAGTGTGTCTCCCTACGGTTCGTGAATTATGCGGACATGATCGAGACACTTCTCCGAACAATAACCAATAGAGGAATCTGGAAATTCATATGGCTCCCACATACTTCTACGATTACTTTGCGATCGAATGAACCACTTACATACGATACCAATTTCCCTTTGTCTCACGATAGTTTACTTATCCGAGGTTATGATCGTCGGTATCTCTGCATACCTAGTTCAACCTCGTTACCGATAAGTACTCTTTTCTCGTTCCCGTGATATGTGATCCCTTGTGAGCCAGTCACATGCTTGCAAGCTAATTGGATGACATTCCACCGAGAGGGCCCAGAGTATATCTATCCATCATATGGATGGACAAATCCCACTCTTGATCCATGTGTCTCAACCAATACTTTCCGAACACTCAATGCCACCTTTATAGCCACCCAGTTACGGTGTGGTGTTTAATGTCATCAAAGCATCCATCCGGTAAAGGTGATATGCATGATCTCATGGTCGAAGGAATTAGGTTACTATGTATCAGAAAGCATATAGCAATTGAACTATTGAAATGACTTGATCTTTATGCTACGCTTATCTATAGGAGTATGTCCACCATATCATTCTCCTAACGATATGATCTTGTTGTTGATAACATCTCAATGTTCATGATAGGGAAACCACAATCATTAATCAACCAACAAGCTAGTGAAGTATAGAGGCTATACTAGGGACTTCAAATTAAGTTTACAAATCACACAAGTATCAATGTTTCCTTGTTAATACTATTATAGCATGAATGTAAACATTTATCATAAACACAAAGATATAATAATAACTACATTTATTATTGCCTCTAGGGCATATCTCCAACAAGGAGTAGCCTCGGGTTAGGGCTAGGGTAGGAGGGGAGAGGGGTATGGCTCGGGCTAGGGTTTGCTTGGGTGGGTAGCTAGGTGGCATGGTGGGGCCAGCTAGGTGAGAGGGAGGGAGAGGCCGAGAGAGGGAGAGGTAGGTTTAGGGTTTAGATAGGAGAGGGGGTATGGTGATTAGGGGGTAGGGTTTAGGGTTAGATGGGGGAAGGGAGATGGTTTCCTCTTGGCAAGCTCAAGCAAGCACAAGATCAAACCAAGCTAAACCCAAAAAGAGGGAGAGGTGGTGATATGTTTTAAAGCAAGATTACTAAGACCAAGCCCAAGAGGAGTGGTAGAGAGAGAGATGATCCGTGCAAAAAGCAAATAAAATTCAAATGACAAGCAAAAGGTGGTACTTGCATGGGCCATGCATAAATAATTAATACCATGCTTATTTTGTGAAAACAAGATTATTTACATGGCATTGTTCTTATGCATTCCAAAATGTGGGGTAAGGCCCAAGCAAAAGAATTTGTAGAATTGGACCCACCCTATCTCTCATGAGCGAGACTAAATACCAAAAGAAAAATAATTACAAGCTCATGGTTAATGGGATGGTGGAATTGTAAGGTGGTGAAAGAAAGGTGGTGGAGTTGATTAAAAGATATGCCCCCAACTCAACTTGGGCATTTAAACAATATATCAAGAACCAAATACAATATCCAGAGGCAAATACAAATAATAATGCATATGAGATAAGAACCAAAACACAAAGGGTTTTTGTATGATGCTCAAATGCAAGGTGGCATGATGACATGAGCATGATATGATGATGATGCAACAATTATATGTAGGAAGTAGCCATTATATTACTAAACCAAGTAGCATTACAGTTGTTAGACAAATGGGATGCTACAACTCTCCCCCACTAAACAGGAATCTCGCCCCGAGATTCTAGGAAGAAGAAGAAGACTCAAAGAGGGTAGGATAGTTGGCACGGAGCTCCTCTTCACGTTCCCAAGTGGCTTCATCAACAGAATGGTGCGACCACTACACCTTGCAGAACTTGATGGACTTGTTGCGAGTCCTTCTTTCTGCGGTCTCAAGGATTTTTGTGGGGTGTTCTTGATAAGACAGATCTTCTTGGAGATTGATAAGCTCATGATCCACGGTCCTGCCGGGATCCTTGAAGCACTTCTTGAGTTGAGAGATGTGGAAAACATCATGGACCTTGAGTTTTTCCGGGAGCTCAAGAGCATACGCAACTTCTCCTCTTCTACCACGAATTTTGAAAGGACCGATGTATCTAGGATCCAGCTTTCCTTTGATACCAAAACGGTGTGTGCCTTTCATGGGGGTGACACGAAGGTAAACGAGATCACCAGGGACATACACCATGTCCGTGTGCTTCCTGTCATAATTGCTCTTCTGGCGACTTTGAGCAATCTTCAGATTTTCAAGAATGATGTGCACCTTCTCCTCCGCTTGAGTTACAATGTCAGGGACAAACCAAATTCTTTCTCCTGCACCCGACCAACCAATCGGAGTTCTGCATTTGCGGCCATAGAGAGCCTCAAATGGTGCCATCTTTAGACTTTTCTGGAAGCTGTTGTTGTAAGAGAATTCAGCATAAGGAAGACATTCCTCCCACTTCATGCCAAAAGAGATGACGCAAGCACGAAGCATATCCTCCAGAATCTGATTGATCCTTTCAACTTGTCCTTGCGACTGAGGGTGGTAAGCTGTGCTGAAATTCAACTTTGTTCCCAAAGCATTTTGGAAACTTTCCCAGAACTTGGAAGTGAAGATGCTTCCACGGTCTGAACTGATCTCAAGCGGAACCCCATACAGAGAGACAATTCTGTTGATATAGAGCTCAGCCAACTGAATTCCAGAAATTGTTTCCTTGACGGGGAAGAAGTGAGCCACTTTAGAAAGCCTGTCGATGACAACAAAGATTGCATTGTTGCCCTTCTGCGACCTTGGAAAAACAGTGATGAAGTCCATCTCTACTTTCTCCCATTTCCATTCCGGGGGTTTCAATGGTTGTAGAAGACCGAAAGGTTTCTGATGGACAGCTTTCACTCTGCGGCAGACATCACACTCCGAGACATACTTGGCACAATATCGTTTCAACCCCGGCCACCAATATTGTGTTTTCAAGTCCATGTACATCTTTGTGCTGCCAGGGTGGATAGAAAGAACGGAATCATGCGCCTCCTTGAGAACTTGCTCTCTCAAACCCGGGTAGTTCGGAACAAACATCCGGTGTTCAAAGAAAAGCGTGCCTTGATCATCGACGTGGAAGGACTCATACTTCGGAAGCTGAAGTTTGGAGATGATATTTTTGGTGTGCGGATCACCAAGCTGACGAGAGCGAATCTTTTCTTCCAAGAGAGGGGTTGCTAGAAGGTTCAGGAGATACCCTTGTTCCACAATTTCAAGGTTGAGCTGACGGAATTCCTCGCACAAGAGAGGCTGTTGTTCTTCCATCATGAGGTTGTTGACATAAGCTTTGCGGCTGAGAGCATCGGCCATGACATTAGCTTTGCCCGAAGTGTAGTTGATGGTCAAATCAAAATCATTGATTGCTTCAATCCATCTCCTCTGCCGAAGGTTGAGATCAGGCTGAGTGAAGATATACTTCAAACTCTTGTGGTCAGAAAAGATCTCACAACGGTTGCCAAGCAAGTAGTGCCTCCATAGCTTCAAAGCAAAGACAACTGCTGCGAGCTCGAGGTCATGTGTAGGATAGTTGATCTCATGCGTCTTCAACTGTCGAGAGGCATAAGCAACCACTTGTTTTTCTTGCATAAGGACCGCACCCAATCCTTGCAAAGAGGCGTCACAGAATATCTGGAAAGGCTTAGATGTATCCGGAGGAACCAAGACTGGTGTGGAAGTGAGCTTCTCTTTGAGTGTCTCAAAGCTTGCTTGACATGCAGGGGTCCAAAGGTATTTCTTGCCTTTCTTGAGGAGATCGGTAAGAGGCTTCGCTATCTTCGAAAAGTTCTGAACGAAGCGACGACAATAACTAGCCAAACCAAGGAAACTCCGCACTTCTTTGACATTGACAGGAGGAAGCCATTCAACAATCGTATTCACAGTTTCCGGGTTGACTGCAATGCCCTTGGCAGAGATGACATGACCAAGATAGGTTACTTGAGGCAGCCAAAACTCACACTTTGAGAACTTTGCATACAAGCGGTTCTCACGAAGCTTGTTTAGGACACACCGAAGGTGTTCTTCATGTTCTTCCTTTGACTTTGAATAGACTAGGATGTCATCCAGATAGACCACAACGAACTTATCAAGGTACTCCATGAAAACCGAGTTCATAAGCCTCGAGAAGGTAGCAGGTGCGTTGGTGAGACCGAAAGACATGACCGTGTACTCATACAGGCCATAGCGGGTGGTGAAAGCTGTTTTAGGAACATCTTCCTTGTGAATCTTGATTTGGTGATAACCACTTCTCAAGTCAAGCTTAGAGAACACCACAGCTCCAGCTAGCTGATCGAAGAGATCATTAATCCGCGGAAGGGGATATTTGTTCTTGATGGTTTTAGCATTGAGAGCCCGGTAGTCAACACAAAGTCTATCAGTCCTGTCCCGCTTCTTCACAAAGATTGTTGGGCTACCCCAAGAAGAAGTACTGTGTTGAATGAAACCCAACTTCTCTTGTTCATCAAGTTGACGTTTGAGTTCAGCCAACTCAGCAGGACCCATTTTATAAGGCCGCTTGGAGATAGGAGTCGTTCCAGGTTCAAGCTCAATTACAAACTCAACCTCACGATCCGGAGGCATACCCGGCAACTCTTCAGGAAAGACATCTGGGAACTCACAGACCACCGGAACACTCTGAATAGCTTCCATAGCATCATCATTCAGAGCCGCCAAAGAGAAAAGCTGGATAGCAGGAGTCAGACTTGGAGAATAGACTATATGGCCTTCAGGAATCTTCAGAGAAACCGAGCGTTCAGCACAATCAATCACAGCTGCATTTGCTGTCAATCAATCCATGCCCAAGATGACATCAATGTCAGAATTGCCCATAAGAATTAAGGACGCCGAGAACGAAGAGCCACCAATCTCAATTTGATTGTCATGGCTGATATGAGCAGCCCTCATGTTTGAACCAGGAGATAGTACCACCAGACGACGTGATAAAGGAACCCTAGCCAGGTCATGTTCTTGTGCAAACTTATGCGAAACAAAAGAATGCGAAGCACCAGAATCAAACAAAACTAGTGCAGGGACTGAGTTAACGGGAAGCATACCCATCACAACTCCAGGTGTATGCTCAGCTTGAGCGGCGTTGACACAGTTGGCACGAGCAACAGTAGACCTGGGCTTGGTGTTGATGTTGAGAGCCCGAGGTGGTGGTGCACGAACCAAAGGAGAGCTTGCCGCAGATCTTGGAGGTGGTGGCGGAAGAGCTTTGTTTTTCATCGGACAGTTCCAGTTTAGATGCCCAGGGTCTCCACACGTGAAACAAGCACCAGGTGGACGTGGAGCAACGTAGCCAGGGACTCCGCCAGGCGCTCCAGGGTAGTGGTGGTTGTAGCCCCTGGGAGCAGCAGTGAGGAAGTTTGGTGGCCTTGCCGCGTAGCTTGCAGGTCTTGGTGGAGCTGGGAGCGACGGTGGGGTGTTAGGAACCCAAACGCGACGCTTAGAAGGAGCTGTCATAGCTGAAGAGCTTGCTGCATCACGGTTGTGTTTCTTTGACTCCTCAAACACTTGCCTACTTGCTTCCTCCTGCAGAGCTGTATGCTGAAGTTCCAGAAAAGATGCCGGCCTTGCATGTGTGATTGCATATTTAATCGATGCATTGAGCCCTTGCCGGAACCTCTTTTGTTTCTTCTTGTCATCAGAGATCTCATCGCCACCATAACGAGAGAGGTTCATGAAGTTCCTGATGTAGGTATTGGCATTGTCATTTCCCTGCTTGAGGTTGAGAAACGCTTCCTTCATCCTCTCCATGACAATTTCTGACAGATACTGCTCTTTAAACGCTCCAGTGAACTGTTCCCAAGTAGGCTGAAAACCAATGCAGTTTGCCTTCAGGTAATTCTCCCACCAGAGAGCTGCATCTCCCTTTAGAAGGTGAGTAGCACATTTCACCCATTCTTGCTCAGGAACATCAGCAGTCTCCAGTAGCCTTGATATCTCACGCAACCAATCATCAGCATCAAGTGGTCGATCAGAAACATCAAATTGGCGTGGGTTGAACTTCAGGAAGCTTTTGATGTCTCCTCGCTTGGGAAGTGGAGGTAGTGGAGCAAACTCATTCCTCCTGACACTTTCCTCAAAACGCTGCTGGTTCTGCTGCATTGCTGCCAAGGCATTGGCGATGTTTGACAACGCGGACCCCAGTTCAGGTGGGATGTCTTCATTAGAGCGGCGTGTTGGTGCCATCCTGTGGTTGATATAAAACACAAGTCAGTACTATAATGGAGAATAATAATAATCCAGAATAGTACCAAGATGGAATTAACCAAGATTAAAGGATACAATTTACTAATATGATATTACAATATCAACAAAGTTCAAAGCACCTAGAAGATATTAAGCATATCGCACACGACTGAAAAGGAGTGTGGTACACAGATATATCAAAGAAATTTTTTCCGCAAATTTCGGCATTAAAATACCAGTAGATGCGCAAAATCACTTAACGAATCAAGATTAGTGACTCTACCAATTCAATATACCAAAGCGAATGATAAGAGTAGTGGTATGGTCGCGACTCCATCCCGCACTCAAATCATTACTCCGCACATGAACAAGTAGAACACATATCCTAACCCCTTCTTCTCACGATGAACCTAAAGATTAGTAACTACGGAAACGAACACCCCAAACAAAATAACGTCGGATAACAAAGAGTAAGACAGATCGCGGCGGTATACAACGAATCAGATAGATCGCGTCGGTTTGCAAAAAGCCTGTCGGTATGGAATGTACCAACAGTTGATAACCAAAAGGCTGATTGTGATAACAACTTGGATGCAGCAGATAGACAAGGAATTACTCACACACACACACACACACACACACACCCTATGGTACTACGGAAACCCAGAACACGTGAATCCTAGTTTGAACTTTTAAGATGAGGATTGAAAACGTTACACTTCCTTACCAGAAAAGGGTGGGTGGGTGGGTAAGAAGAAAAGTGGAAGCAGTCCTACTCTCACGTTTTGTTTTTCCCTAATATACATAACTACCAAAATATTTGCTAGACTGACAACGACCATTTGGCTGAGACCCTGAAGGGCGGGATGGCTCTGATACCAATTGTAACTACCTCGGTGAATTACGCTCCTAGTTACAAGCCTGGATGAGCAGAAATGGTTGAAATAGTACGGTGGGGCCCAAATGCCACTCACAGGTAGACCTTTCGGCCGTCCCAACCATTTCCAATTCATCGGGGCAAGAACGGGCGGCGTAATTGGCAGGCGAAGGGATCAACTACATACACAAATGAGTATGTATGCAAGCCACCATACAACAGTACATCAGAGCCATTCCATCTAAAAAGAAAGGAAATATAGCAACGCATACGGCAAGATTCAAATGTCCTAGATAGATATAATAGTTTAGGATATCTCCTCATACATCAAACATCAGAGTATCAGGCGGAAGCGGCAAACAAGATCCGAGTACGGATAAGAAGCAAATCGGCATAAGATGCCCCATAAATAAGCACATCCCGCCCACAGATCTCACGGATCCCCGTTCCCGGAATCTCTACACCGAACGATCGTTGCCCACATCATCCGCCTCCTCCACCCAGTATCCATCTTGTGCGTGTACCTGTTCATCTGAATCAAATAATTTATCGTGTGAGACCCTAGGGGTACTCAGCAAGTCTTTATGCCTCTAAAGGGGACACAACCTGGGGGTGACGCAATTGCAGCAAAAGATAAACCCTAGCAATTCTATAGATACTCGCTAACCATCCGCCTAACCAAAGATAGACGGATGTCCGTGAATTAATGACAACAGTTATAACAGTAATATCCACCGATCCATCCTCCTCCTCGCTTACCAACGAGGAAGCGGACGAACAACCCCCCAGCCGTTGGCAGTTTTATTATCCATTCCATGAGTGTTGCACTATTTACTAATCAGTTATTTAGTCAAGTTAAAAGCGGTACTTTAGTTATGCTTGTCTATGGTCGAGAAACTGTGCTCCAAGTCGTCCATAACCGCGGACACGGCTTTCAGAAAGTTTTACCCTGCAGGGGTGCACAAATAGCAACACACACTCGATCAACCTCGGAAAAACCAAATCAAAACCCAACGAGGCCTTCACGACAAAGCAATCACCAGATTCAGAAATATTTCAGGGGGCCACCCCATTAAGTATACCCGCAACAAAGTTAGCTGACTTCGAGACGGACTCAAGGTTTGTGGGGCCGGCTGTAAACGACTGGGAACCCAAAACTGGGCTTGTCGATACCGCGAAAACGGGTCACGATCCTAAACAGTACAGGTGCTCCTCGCACAATCGTAAATAAAGCAGTAAAGCATGGCATAAGTACAGGATAGTAAATAAATCCTCAAACTAGTTTGTGGCCCCAAGAAATAAGACTGAATCAAGCTCTGGCTCAGGGGGGTCCCATAAGCCTCCCGGATGTGGATAGCGCGAATAATCAAGGAACAGGAATCAAGTACTCGGGGTCCTATGGGACACAAGTGAGCAGGAAAAACCAAATAGCAGATATTGCTCACCGGTGCCACTTTCATTAGTTATCCCATTACTACTCAGGTTAAGTTGTTTAGGTACCTCGTTATCCATCAGACACTCACATACCCTACACATGATGTTCTACGACTCGCATGGCTCAAACAACTCATGTAGTAATGGCTCATGGGATGGAGGAACAAGCTTCGGTGGGGTTTAAAAGTAGAGGCTATGCAATACTTGGGATTCAATTTAATGCAATCGCGACTCAATGATGCAAGAATAAGATAGAGGCAATAGGTACTGTATGTATGCAAGCATGTGGTAGTGCTTGCCTGGCAGCTCAGTTGTAGCGAGAGAAGGATCTGGGTAGTGCTCCTGGGTCTCTTGATATATCCCCTGCTCAGCATCTATTCGAAGAAGAACCAAACAAACAAGGCCCAACATAAATACAGTGCACAAGCATATGAGTTAAAATGCGACAAGCAAACAATCATGCCATGATGAATGATGCACAATTTGCATGGCAATAAAGTAGCATGGCATGGGTGAGGTGTGGAATACAAGAATAAATCCTTTTATTAAGTTTTGGCCACATTCTATCCTCATATTAGTTGCTGTTTACATTATATTTATATGATGCATGCTGCAATTCAGAACATGGAACGCATAAACAGAAAGGTCTCGTCGAGCTGATCATTTTAGACATATCATTTGCTAAATTTGGAGTTATCATTCAAAAGTTATTAATTAATTAAGAAAAGGGCATTTTATTATAATTTAATTCAACTTGAAATTTAAAGTGTGCAATTAATATTTTGAATGGCATATTTGAAATCCTCACATTTTTCTGATTTGAAAACACATATTATTTGTATTATTTGGATTTATAATTTAAAAGTTATTTGAAAACAGATTTAATTTTGAATTTGAATTAATTTGAAATAGACTTGAGTAAAAACGGATAAACCGAAACCCTTTTGTCACTCCACCCACTCCTAGCCACAGCCACAGCTGAGTGGGGCCAGGCTGACTGGGCCACCCACGTGTACAGAAGAGGGGAAGGACCGCGGGTTGAGGGCCTGGAAACCCAGGGGTCCTTCTGCATGATGGATCGATGGCTGACATGTGGGCCACTTTGGACCGCAGGTTGAGAAGTAAAAACTACAGGGGGTTTACTTGCAAGATGGCCAAGGAGGCTGGTAGGTGGGGTCGGAGGTACCGCGGGTTGAGTGGACAAAAAGGTTGGGTCTAAGTGCAAAGTGGCCACAAGCACTGTTTTTCTTCCTCGGACGCGCGGACGACGCGCGCAGGCAGGAGCAGGCGCGACGCGCGCGGCGCGAGGGCTCGAATCCGCGACCTCGGGCGGGCTAGCAGCGGCGGCTACCGCTGCGGTGGGCTGACGGATGGTGTCAGAGGAGCGGTGGGCGGCTAGAAGTAGTTTCCGCGGAGCGCAGCGAGCAGACAAGCGTGCACGCCGACGCCCCGAGGGTGCTTGATGAAACGATTGGCGCGCACAGGAAACGGTGATCGAAGAGAGGTTGTCTGGGAGGGAGAGAGGCTCACCGCGGGTTGGTTGAGGTGGTTGGTTCGGGCAGGGGCGCCGGCGATCTGGCGCGGGGCTCGCGGACGGCGGGGTTAGGGTTTCGGTGGCCGCGTCGGTGTTCCAGCAGAGGGGGTCCTTCTCCTCCTCGACGACGTGGACAAGGGCGGTGCGGAGAGCCTTCTGATCTTCCCCGACAACCCAAAACTCCACGCCCGCCGGCTGGCTCGATGGGTCGGTGGTGGACGCCGAAGGTGGCCGGCGTCGGTGGTGTTCGGTGGTGAGGGAAGGCAGGGGAGAGGGGAGCGGCCTGGGGTGGATCTGGCGCGGCAGAGAGGGGGAGAGGGAGTAGATAAGGACGGGGGAAGGGTAGATGGCGTGGGGGAGGGGAAGGTGGCGTCGGCCACCTTTTTGCTCCTCCCTCACGTGCTTGGGCAGGGCAGGGAGAGGGCAGGTAGGCCTGGGGGAGGGGCTGCCAGGTGGACCAGAGGGCGAGGCCAAGGAGGCAGGGGCAGGCTCGGCTAGGGGGCCACAAGGCAGGGGGAGAAAAAGAGAGAGGGAGGAGTAGCCTCGGGTTAGGGCTAGGGTAGGAGGGGAGAGGGGTATGGCTCGGGCTAGGGTTTGCTTGGGTGGGTAGCTAGGTGGCATGGTGGGGCCAGCTAGGTGAGAGGGAGGGAGAGGCCGAGAGAGGGAGAGGTAGGTTTAGGGTTTAGATAGGAGAGGGGGTATGGTGATTAGGGGGTAGGGTTTAGGGTTAGATGGGGGAAGGGAGATGGTTTCCTCTTGGCAAGCTCAAGCAAGCACAAGATCAAACCAAGCTAGACCCAAAAAGAGGGAGAGGTGGTGATATGTTTTAAAGCAAGATTACTAAGACCAAGCCCAAGAGGAGTGGTAGAGAGAGAGAGATGATCCATGCAAAAATCAAATAAAATTCAAATGACAAGCAAAAGGTGGTACTTGCATGGGCCATGCATAAATAACTAATACCATGCTTATTTTGTGAAAACAAGATTATTTACATGGCATTGTTCTTATGCATTCCAAAATGTGGGGTAAGGCCCAAGCAAAAGAATTTGTAGAATTGGACCCACCCTATCTCTCATGAGCGAGACTAAATATCAAAAGAAAAATAATTACAAGCTCATGGTTAATGGGATGGTGGAATTGTAAGGTGGTGAAAGAAAGGTGGTGGAGTTGATTAAAAGATATGCCCCCAACTCAACTTGGGCATTTAAACAATATATCAAGAACCAAATACAATATCCAGAGGCAAATACAAATAATAATGCATATGAGATAAGAACCAAAACACAAAGGGTTTTTGTATGATGCTCAAATGCAAGGTGGCATGATGACATGAGCATGATATGATGATGATGCAACAATTATATGTAGGAAGTAGCCATTATATTACTAAACCAAGTAGCATTACAGTTGTTAGACAAATGGGATGCTACATTGGCCAAGATAGCTACTATAAACGGAGAGCATGCAAGATCACAAACAACACAAACATGATAGAATCAATAATCAATAAGACATGATAGAATCAATAATTAATCTGACATAGTAATCTCAATATCCATCGGATCCTCGCAAACACAACATGCATAATTGCAAATAGATGATCTTGATCATGAATGGTCACAAGATCTAAACATGATAGCACAAAGGAGGAGAAACAACCATCTAGCTACTGTATGGACCCATAGTCCAAGGGTGAACTACTCACGCATCATACCGGAGGCTGGCATGGTGAAGAATGAGGCCTCCGGGATGATCTCTCCCCTCCGATAGGGTGTCGGGAAGAGCTTCAGACCCCCTGATCTAGGAACGATGGTGGCGGCGACTACAGACTGTTTCGTGGAGATCTGATCGGGTCCTTAGGATTTTGGCATCGGGGGGTTTATATAGGCGAAGAGGCGAGGCATGGAGGCACCCAAGGCGGCCACACCTGGTGGCGACGCATCCTAGGGTAGGCCCACGCCATCCTAGGGAGTGGCGGCCTCGTGTCCCTCCTCCGGTTGCCCTTCGGTCTCTGTGTTCCCCTCGGTGAAATATTGACTTTGGCTTTTGTCCCGTCCAATTCCGAGAATATTTCCTTACTAGCTTTTCTGAAACCAAAAACAACAGAAAAAAGGGAAATAGCACTGCAGAATCTTGTTAATAGGTTAGTCCTAGAAAATGTATAAAAATACCTCAAAGTGTAGACAAAGCATAGAAAAGTAGATACTAAACAAGCATGGAACAACAAAAATTATAGATTCATTTACGACGTATTAGAACGGTCGGCCTCAGGCATGCAATCACTGCGCGGGATGCCGCTGCCTTCTTTGTCCTCATTGCCTGCTCCTGTGCCTCGGCGAGCTCCTGCCTGAGCTTCGCCATGTCCTTCCTCTCCTTGCGGCCGCCTGACTCAACCCCCCTCTTATGCACAATGGTCAGCCACTCGGCGTTGGACACGTCGTCCGGCCTCATCGTCGGCGCTCTCGGTTTCCTCGCCTTTTTCTCTCTGGTTTCGCCAAGGTTGGATCTGGGTTTGACGAAACCCTTGGGCGGCATGGCGGGCGGGCGGGAGCTCGCCAAACTGGCGAGAGTCGGGGGAATCGGGAAGAAAGGCGGGAGGGGAAGAAAAGGGCGGGATTTCGGCCTTCACTCGCCGACAGAGCTGGCCCACGCCCATTTCGCTTCGTCCGGCATTTTCAGGGTGTTCCCGGGATGTTGGGAATCACGTGGGAAGTCCAGACCAAAGTTGGCCCAAATCGGGACGGGATCCTGAGAACGCGACTGGGCCAATTTTTGGCGTTCGGACATAAAATTCGCCCTGGGATCAGCGTCCTGGGAAGCCGAGTGAAGATGCTCTTAGAATCGTCATGCGAGGTATGAGATTAATTCTTGTCATAATTCAGGGAAGATACGCACGAAGACAAACCAAATACCTACTCCTACTCCACCCTTAACTCAATCACTAGACAACTCAATCTTTTGTGTTATAATACTAGCAACTTGGGTCAAACTTAAGGGGTATCTTGAAGACCTGCAGGAAAAGGAAGAGGCCTGGGTCAATAGGCCAGCGTACCGACTTGACAAAGCCTAGGGTCATGTCCGAGCCTCTAGACCAGGCCCATGTGCCGGCTCGGCATGACCCAACAGGTAAAGGTCCTTAGCATGTTGGGTCGTGTTAGGCCCGTGAACAGCGATGTCGGGACGGTGACGTGTTGAGCCGTTCCGTTGGCCAGGTTTGCTCTTGACTAATGTACGGAAAGACCCTAGCCTGGTGTATACAACCCACAACGCACCCTTTGTGCCCTTTGGGCCAGGACCAAAATCGCAGTTAGTCTTTCCATCCGGTATTTTAGTCTATATTTTCGGTTTCTATACGGTTTTCATGATTTTCTAATGGTTTTCGGGTTTTTTAAAAAATCCCAACATTTTTTAAGTCAGAACAATTTTTAATTTAAACACATTTAAGATTTGAATAATTGTATAATTTTGAAAATTACAAATTTAACAAATTTCGAATCCGAAGATTTTTCAGAAAAAATAATCTAAAAAAGAAGAAAAAAACACAAAGTAACAGAAAAAAAAGGAAACTGAAACAGAAAAAAATCATAAAAGAAGCAGCCGACTGGGCCGGTCCATACCGCGCGCGGGGGGTGTGCGGCACGCGGTACGCGCCGACCTGGTCGGCATATAGCGTTTAGCCAGCCCTCTTCCCGGTTCCCCTGTCGTCGTGGCCGGCTCCCGGTTCCGGCGGCCGCCAAACCCTCTCTTCGCCGGCGCTGTAGAAGAAGCGCCCTAGATTCCTCTCCAGCGAAGTCGCTTCACCGCCACTAATCCTCGCGTGGAGCGAAGCAGACAGGAGGGATCCATCCAGTGCGACTCCTTCTCTTTGGTACGGAAGCCCTAAATTATTTCGCTTGGATAGGTCTAGGAGCGCCTTGTTCGTTGTTGCGAGCAACCAAGTACGAGCCCTTGTTAATCTCTGAGATGCGTGAATGCATCCAGTTTGCCCGTGGTTTTCACCCGGTTTTGTTCCAGTAGCAGCTTGTTTTCCCCCCTCAGAAATGTTAGGATTGAACCGAGAGTTAGGGTTTGTGCCTGGCATTGGTAGGTTGTACTGCGCGTGCGTAAGTATGTGTACGAGCGGCGGGTCTTCCCAGGTTTAGCGCCTTAACAGGGATCTGGCAACCGTTTGCTCTTGGCATCGAGACTGACTGCATTGAACTTTAGTTCTCATGTTTGTGCGTGTTGTCCTGTGTGCTCGTGTAGATTTGGTTTCGATGACATATAGGGTCGTAGGAACATTTGAAATACTCGGATTTCTGATGCTCTGGTGATGATTGCAGGCTAGCATCCTTTCGTCTCCGTTCTAAACACAGGAGAAAAGGTCAGTCAATTTGATTCGAGTCGGTGTGCAGCCATGGTCCTTTTGTCTTCCATATTTCCCCTAAATCCTCAAAAGAAGAGAAGTAGTACTTCAAAAAGGCAAATGATAGAGTTACCAAAGTAATGTCTGGTAAAAAGGAAAGCTCAATGTAATGGATGGCATTGTTAAATGTCCCAAGTAAATGAGGGCAAAAAGATAAAATCCCCCCTTCTCTTTTGTGGCTCTGCCCTCTCTCGTCTCGCTAGTGTAGCTTCACCGCCGGCAGTGAGGTGTGCATCCAACGCCGAAGCCTGTTCCCGTCGTTCACGCCGTTCCAGTTGACCATGCCGCCGCCGACCTTGACCCATCCACTTCCTCCTCCTGTTCCTTCGCATCTTCAAGGAGGTCTTCCAGCGACGCCGGCGGCGACCAGAGGGGCCAGCAGGTCCTCGCCGACGACTAAGGTAAGCTCGGGTGCCCCTCCCTTCATCCCGCGCCTCTCCTCTCCTGACCCACCCAAACTCCAGTCCGCAGCAGCTAGGCCCTAGAGCTGCCCTCGCCGTCGTCCTCACGCCCGCGCTGCCGCCACCTGCCGTCTCGTCGCGTCCTTACTAGCGCCACCCAGTCCACACTCTTGGACAATTTGGTTTTGAGATGTGTGCTTTTACTCCTCAAGTGATTTTACTTAAACCCCAAACTAACCCCCACAATTTTTTGGTGTCTAGATCCACCCCCTGCTCATTGTGATTCTTCGCGGATTTACAAAGGGCTTCCTCAGCATGTCTTGGGCGGCAATCGAGAATGATCCTGGTAAATTTTACCTCTTGTAATCTGTGACGCGGCAACATAACAGATCAATGGACCATCTAATTAGTTGAGCTAAGTTTCCTTTGCATGTTCAGTAAGCGGTGCACAGTAAGGTTTCTCCATGACCCTCGATGGTATTTAACTGCTAATTGTCCATAGTTTGACTGGATGTTTAGAGCGTTTGGACAAGATGTGGAGGATATGCGAGAAACTTTCATGTAAAGTGTTAGTGACATCTTGTATCACTAAGGGTGCGTTTGGTTCATGCCCCGTCGCGTCCTACCAATTCGCTGGCATGGCCAATTTTTGGCGAACGAGTTGGCCACCGGTGAATCACCCACCGAGTTCGCTAAAAAGTTCAGTACACCGCACAGTCTGGACTGGGCTAACCAAAAAATTGGTGGCCAACCAAACAGCAGCTGTAGGTCACGGGCTTGCCGTTTTTTTTGTTAAGGCCAGCTTTGGCTCAAAACTAAACTTAATCCTAAGCTAGCTATTGGACCCTCGTGCTGTGAGCTGTTACTTAATCAAGCTGTTTGATGTTTAGTAGTAATAGAAGATTTGGATGTGTGCAGCATCACCTATTTCACCTCAGGAGAGTGCCCAGCTGTTTCCTCAAGTTGTTTAGGTTACTTTGTCAAGCTGTTTGATGTTTAGTAGTAATAAATAGAAGATTGAGATGTGTGCAGCATCACCTATTTCACCTCAGGAGAGTGCCCAGCTGTTTCCTCAAGTTGTTTATGGGACACTTGCACTGTCAGCTGTCGTTTGAAGTTTAATGTGGATATGAGTACTAATAAAATTGCCGTTTGCAATTCAAAATTTACAGTATTTATGTCCTACATTTTTGGGTGGACAGGAAGTTCCTCTCGTGCTAAGTTACTCAAGTGTGTACATATTCTCCCTCTCTTAACAAGTGTCATTGGAATGGTGAAACAAACTAGACTTATCATCAGAACAATGCTATTATATGTTAGCTACCTGTTCTAACTAGATCATTGTTAATTTCTTGCATCACCTATAAACCCTGTCCTTTAATCTTTTCATGGAAAGAGGAAGAACTATTAATCGCTGCATATTGTGTAGGTGTTTTTACCGAGCTGTTGCAACAAATGCAGTTGAAGGGTCTCCAAGTAAGTATTCACCTAACCCAAGTGCCCCCCCTTTTTTTTTTCATAAGTCAGCTTGGCACTAAGGGGCACCAATCACTCCATGCGTTAATACAAAAGATGAGAACATATGTCCATTACAATTTATTTATTTATTTTTGCTATTTTCCAAGGAAGGAGCAAAATCTAAGTATGCCTTTTTATTTCATTACCTGGTTGACATTTTGGCTTCTGGATTTACCAGGTTCACAAATAATAAACTATGTTTTGAAGTACAACGATGCAAATATACCTTTTATTTTGAAAATGTTGGCAGGTTATGCATGCAATGCACAACAATTTGGTATAAGTTTTGGGAGTTCATTATCAGTTTCTAGTTTCTACATGTACTGTACTTCTTTCTACAAAACTTGGAATATGTTACCTCCCTAAAACCTGGTATTGTATGATATTCCATGTCATTCTTCCTTAACAGGTCGATGAACTCTACTCACTTGATCTTGATGCCCTCAATGATCTTCAGTATGTTATCCTTGCTACCCATTACCACGAATGCTGTTTTTCCTGAATGAACTGTGTCAAACAATGGGTATCTTGCAGGCCAATTTATGGGCTCATAATTCTATACAAATGGCGACCTCCGGAGAAAGATGAACGCCCTGTTATCAAAGATTCAGTTCCAAATCTATTCTTTGCCAATCAGGTCAGTGCATAGTTAAATTGATTTTTTTATGTCATGTTCACTCTGTATCTTTTTTATAACAAACCGATTATTACTTGCAGATAATTAACAGCGCATGTGCAACCCAAGCTATCGTTTCTGTTCTATTAAACTCTTCTGGCATCACCCTTAGTGATGACCTCAGAAAGCTGAAGGAGTTCGCAAAGGACTTGCCCCCAGAGCTCAAAGGATTGGCTATAGTGAATTGCGAAAGCACTCGTATGACCAGTAACTCATTTGCAAGGTCAGAAGAGCCTGAGGAACTGAAATCATCTAGCAAGGATGATGATGTCTACCATTTCATTAGCTATGTTCCGGTTGACGGTGTCCTGTATGAGCTTGATGGACTAAAGGAAGGACCTATAAGCTTGGGAAAATGCCCAGTTGGTATTGGTGAGATGGGGTGGCTGAAAATGGTGCAGCCAGTCATTCAGGAACACATTGATAAGTTTTCTCAGAATGAGATAAGGTTCAGTGTCATGGCTATCACAAAGAACCGGAGGGATATGTACATCGTAGAGCTCAAGGAACTTCAGAGAAAGAGGGAGAACCTCTTGTCACAAATGGGTGATCCTTCTGCCAATCGCCAAAGGCCATCTGTTGAGCGGTCACTCTCGGAGGTTGCTGCTCAGATTGAGGCTGTGACCGAGAAGATCATAATGGAGGAAGAGAAGTCGAAGAAGTGGAAGACAGAGAACATCAGGAGGAAGCACAACTACGTGCCTTTCTTGTTCAATTTCCTTAAGATCCTCGAGGAGAAGCAGCAGCTGAAGCCCCTGATAGAGAAGGCAAAGCGGGGTTCTCACGGCCGTAACTCCAAGTGAATCTGCATTGTAAAATTCTATTGTTCTGATTGTTTTGTTTTCATGTAGAGATGACCCTGACTGGCTTTGTTTTCTTGCCGAATGTGCCTGTAGCTTAGTCCTGGATAGGGCGTGCATTTTACAGTCCTAGTATTTTCAGGGAAATCTTAAGATTTATGTAGGGGGACATCCTGAATTTTATCAGAATTTATATGCGCAGTTGAGGGTTGTTTACCTATTTGACTGTTCCCAATTTTAAACCCATATATGCTGAATATTATGATTAAGTTCGTATGAACTACAGTACATGTATAATGAAGCCTCCAGACTAATGGTATCTCTGAAGTGATTTTGACCTGTCTTAGGCAACATCAGTATTTTGCAGGAGAAAGGGCATTGGCTATGGAGTGAGTCGATTTGGCTCCCGTCCACCATGGTGGACTTTAATCTTTTTTTTTGAAAACTTCAAATTTCAAGATTCAAAAAATCCAAAAAAAATATAGAGATGTAGAGAATGATTCATGTGAAAATACTTTGTATTTTGGCCACAGGAAAAAAGAAAAAAGTTCAGATCTGGGCGTGAACAATGTAATTTTCAATGGGTCTCCGTTTTCTCAAAATTTATCATATTTATCTTTTTTCTGTGCCGGAAATACAAAGTATTTAATTTCAAATTTTGCAGATTTGTATTTCGGATTGTTGTCTACAAGAATTTTTTTTTCGAAATTGTTTGAAGCTTTTTGAAAAATTCAAAATCGTCCTCCATGGAGGACGAGCTCTAAAGCGATTTTTCGACTGGCTATGTTTTTTCCTGGAAAATTAACAAAATATATTGAACAGAAAATTATTGGATATGTTACTCTCTTTGACCCATATTAGTTGATTCAAATTTGTCTAATAACTAAGTTCATAGTACTCCCTCCGTTTAGAAATATAAGATGTTTTAGATTTATGAGGGAGATGTATTTAAACATCTTTTAGTGCATAGATTCAAATGAATCTAGACGCTAAAAGATGTTTAGATACATCTTTTTTAAAAACCTAAAACATTTTATATTCCAAACGGAGCGAGTACATGTATAATAAAGCCTTCAGAGTAATGGTATCTCTGAAGTGGTTTTGACCTGTCCTAGGTAGATAACATCACTATTTTGCAAGAGAAAGGGCACTGCCTATGTGTTTTCCTGGAAAATTAACAACATATATTGAACAGAAAATTATTGGATATGTTACCCTCTCTGATCCATATTAGTTAACTTAAATTTGTTTAGGCAACACTAAAAATATCTACTAGATGAATCTAACTACTAATATGTATCGGAGTGAGTACATTTTTTTGGAGTTAATTGGATAAAACTACCACAATTAGCGTCGGGACGAGTCATTACCACTTTTGGTAATTTTTGCGAGTCAGTACCAATTCCGAGTTATAGCATTGCAAACTACACTAAATTTCGTCTAATAACATTTTAACACGTTTTTTGACTGCTCGGGCCTAGCTGCAAGTGCTGAGTTGACGATAGTTGTCTAGGAGAAGCTGAGGTGAAAATGAGGCCCACCTGTTAGATATATCTTATATTATTTTTATTTTTTTCTCTTATTTTATTTTTTACTGCCAGTGGGTCTTACCCGTCAGCTTCTCTATTTTTCCCTATCCGCCTTCTTCTTCCTCCCATCGGGCCGTGGGGAACTGTAGGCGTGAGGCGAAGCTAGGGCGCAGCAGGCGGCACAGGACGGGGCGGTGGTCGGGCGGCCGAGCTCCGGAGGGAGCAGAGCATCCTCCGCGGCCTGAGCTCGTCGTACGTCGTGTGGTGCCTGGACTCGAAGGTGTTCGCGTCGAAGGACGGGAGCGGTTGCTACGAGATGCTGATGGAGTACGCGCCCTACGGGTCACTCGCCGACGAGATCAGGCGGTGCGGCGGGCGGTGCAAGGAGGACCTGATCTGGTCCCGTGCGTGTGACATTATGAGCGGCTATCGGACCAAGGCAATGACTTCCTGGGGAGGTGTTTGCTGCAGGACGCCAGGGAGCGGTGGACGGCAGAGCAGCTGCTCGAGCACGAGTTCGTCACAGTCTCCGACGCTGTTTTGTTGTCCAATTCCGTGCCAGTTATCACCGGAAAGGATGTGTTCGTGTCCCCCAAGAGCGTCCTTGATCAGGCACTGTGGGAAAACGACGACGACACGACAACGGACTCCACCGCCGGTCCCTCCGACAGGGTCCGCGCACTGGCCGCCGACGCCTCGGACTGGACCTGGGATGCGAGTTGGATCACGGTGCATTCCGACGCCAGCCTTGCCGACGACGATGAATTAGAAGGTGGGTGGGGAAAAATAGGGAGGCTGACAGTTGGAACCCATCAGCAGTAAATAGTAAAATATAATAAATAAATAAAAAATAATATAAGATATGTCTGACGGGTGGAACCTACTTCCACCTCAGCTTTTTTTAGACACGTACGCCCAACTCAACACTTACAGCTTGTACGCCCAACTCAACACTTACAGCTTCTGGGCCCGAGCCGTCAGAAAACGTGTTAAAATGCTTTTAGATAAAATTTAGTGCAGTTTGCAACGCTATAACTTCAAAGTGGTACTGATTAGAAAAATGACTGAAAGTGGTAATTACTCGTTCCGACAGCGTTAATTATGATAATTTTATCCAATTAACTTTTTTTTTGAGTGGAGATATGTTACGTGATCAGAACAACAGCCAAGCCCTGAGACCGAATTGTTAAACTGTATTTACAGGCTGAAATAAGTTTTATGGCTGGGCCGATTTAAAGATCTGATCCGAGTTAAACTCGCGGGACTTTATGGGCCGGACCGATTAAGCGATCTCATAGCTGCTCTTAAACCGGGCCAGTACACCCCATACGCCTGCAGACCGCGAAAACCCCGGAAACCAAAATTACGTTCTAGAAATTTCCCTCCCCAAGCGGCTCTTTCTCTCTTCTTCATCCCCATTCCCCTACCACCAACGAACACTTTCGAAGTTCAAATCCTCAAACCCTAACCCCCCTTCCCTCCGATCCGAACCCCTCCCTCATGCGCCCACACGACGGCGGGGACGATGGCGGCGGCGACGACGAGCACCTCTTCGCCGGAGTCCGCTTCACGCTCGTCGGCTTCGACCCCGTCACCGAGTCCCAGGTGCGCCCGCCTCTCCCTAGCCGCCCCCGTCGCGGCGTGCCTCGATGCGATTCCATCGCCGTTCGTTTCGATTCCCGTGCCGCCGAATCTGCGCGATTCGGTCCGAAATCTCACCTGGTGAGAGCTCTGCGTTTGGCAGTACCGGTCGGAGATGGTGCGTCGCGGCGGCGCCGACGCCGGCGAGTACGGCGCAGCGGGGTGCACCCACGTGGTCGTCTGCGGTCTCGTCTACGTGAGTTCGATCCCTGCTTTACACTTCTCTGCTCTTCCGGGGGGGTTTCCTTGGGGGGCATTTGTCGTGTGGCTTCGTTTAGCGGTGTTTTATGGTTGAACTGAAATGAATGCAGGACGATCCGGTATGCGTGGCGGCGCGGGGAGATGGGAAGAAGGTGGTGACTGAGATGTGGGTGGACGATAGCTTGGAGACCGGATTAATGGCTGATGCCGATCGGGTCAGTCCCACTATTGTGCTTGCATCTGTACCGCAGTTAACCTGATTCAGGTGTTCTTTATTGGTACTTTGGTGCTAGTAGTATACTCCTGTAAGATATGTGTTATGAACAGACCAGCAAATCACTGTTTTAATGCCACTTTAGTTAGTCTCCTGTGATATTATCTTATTTCTGCTGACTGCTTCGATGATTTGAAGCTGCATGTTTTGTATTTGATAGGTACTATATAGGCCAGTGAGAGATTTGAATGGCATACCGGGTAGTCAGTCACTTAACATTTGCCTGACAGGGTACCAAAAGGATGGGCGTGAAGACATAATGGTAATACTGTCGCCTTTTATCTTCTTATCTCCAAGCTTAGAGGTCTATGATTGCTGGTTCATACAGCTGTAAATACCAAGTATCTGGTCAAGGTCTTTTTGTTATTGATCAGGTCAATTATGATTTCCTTCAGTTTATAGACCAATGATATTTGGTGGTTACTTTTTGTTCCACTTGTTTTGATAGCTTATGGCTATATTTTTGATTCTAGCACATTGTTTCTTGTGTCATGCCGAGTTTGTGCCTAATTATGCACTTATATGGTTTATACCGCTGAATCAATTCACTAACACCAAGCATGCCCGAAACCAACCTTTCTTCTGAATAACCAAGGCTCAGAATGCTATAGAAATATAGCAGTTCCTCGATAAATTTTCAGCTCTTTCCTTCTAAAAAATCGTGTTTGAATGCTTCATTTTAATTTTGGAGTTCTCATCACTAATCATCTGACTATTCATTTTACTGTTGAATATAGAAAATGGTTAGCTTAATGGGGGCGCAGTTTTCCAAGCCTTTGAAAGCAGACAGGGTTACCCATCTCATTTGCTATAAATTTGAAGGTAGTTTGTTTGCTTCATAATTTTGCTCAATGTTTATACTCAAATTGTGTTGCAATTAGTGTTCACTTGCGGCCTTGCTTCTCCCTGTTTCTATCAGGTGAGAAGTATGAACTTGCTAAAAAGGTGAATATCAATACTGTTAATCACCATTGGTTGGAAGATTGGTACGTGTATTTATTAACCAGTTTTGTAAAAAATCGTCGTATCATGTCATGGTTCTTTCTGCTGAAATGCCAGCTATGACTTTATTGCAGCTTAAAGGCTTGGGAAATTCTACCAGTTGATAATTATAGAAAAAGGTGAGTCTACCAGCAAATCACCTTGCATTTCTCTGTTGTTGTTTTCCCCCTTTATTTTTAGCCACTGGGCTTATCTTCCCAATCTCCCATCTCTACTGTCCTTTATATGATGTCCAGCTAACTTTTTCACAACATGTCAATACATGTGATGCACTTCTAGGATACTAACTCTAGTTGCCTGGTCATTTACTTATTCAGTGGTTGGGAACAAGAGATGATGGCGGCACAAGTTGAGGACTCTGAAGATGAAGCAGAAGATGCTGCCGGAGGCTTATCTCGTAGCAGAGTCACTGCCAGAAGCGCCCCTCTTACAGAGATTAGAATGGGAACTCATGTTGATCCTGATGTCTACGCCCCCATTCGTGATCCTACTGTCTCTTTTGGCAATGCCGAGGTTGCTGCAGGAAGACACCTGGACACTCCAAAACAGGTTAGCAAAGCAGAAGATGTATACAAAAGGTCCCTTGATGTCAGAGCTAACATACAGAGCACTCATAACACAAATGGTGTGACAAATCCTGCTGATCCTGAGGCAAGCAATGCAGTCCATCCTCCTATTAACCCCAGTAGCAATGCAAAGGCTCCTGGAGATCACATCACCAGAGATGATGTAAAAAATGGTGATAAAGGGCCAGTTGACACTAGAGCAAGTGCCCTTCCTACGCTCAACACAAATGGGGCCACAAAATGTGCTGATCATCTTGTACATCAACCAACCATGATACTTCCTATTCCAGTGGTCGATAGAGACAACATTGATGAAATATATTTGGATAGTTCTGACAAGTTCATTGCCAATAGTGTTCAGTTGCCAACACCTTCTGCAGAACATCTCTTGGAGAAAACATTGCAGTCATCAGATATGTGTGGAAAAGTGGATCATAAGGATAATGGACCTGTAGCTAATCTTGTTGCCAAAGTTGGTCAATCAAATGTAGAAGGAAATCCAACCTTGTTTAAGGCTAATTCAATATCAGCAGGTAATTCTGCATCAAAGAATTCCCCAATCTTAGGCTACTCCAGAAGGCATTCTCGGAAGTCAGTGTCACCAGGAGCTAATTTAAGTTCAGTTCACCACACAGCATCTCATCAAAGTTCTGAGAGAAATACACCAAATGTTGAGTTTAGTATCTCTCCATCAACGAAGAGCGATCATACAATTAGCAAGCTTGCTGATGGCAAAAGCCCGAGAGTCGAAGCAATAAAATGTGTGGATAGATCAGACTGTGTACTTTCTCAGACGAACAGTGGCCAACATTCAGCCAGTCCATTACCGCTAAATGCAGGCACAGCTACTGGAACTGCAAATAGTCCTCCCCCAAGCAGGGAAATTGCATCAGAAGCAGCAACAGTTTCTGATCTGGCAAAAAATTTCACTGGATCTCAACCCATCAAAGTTGACGGTAACCTAAACTGTGATGTTACTGTGGATCATACAGTGAGGCAAATGACTGGCTCTTCTAAAAAGAAGCTGTTGAGCAACAGGAGGACGTCATTGAAGCTTGCAAAGTCTCCTGAAATTTTGGCTAAAGAGGCGATTATAGAGCCACTAGCTAAAGCAAAGGAACTGGCACAACATGACGTGGCAGCAGAGAAGGCATGCGCTATAAGCCCTTCTATGGATTCTGAATTTGAAACTGCAAGTTCAAGTCTCTCTCGTCAAAATCAGAATGTAGAGCCGAGTAACGCACCACAGAAATACACCAGAAGGCATTCTCGGATGTCAGTGTCACCAGGAACTAATTTAAGTTCAGTACACCAAACAGCATCTCACCATAGTTCTGAGAGTAATACACCAAATGTTGAGTTTAGTATCTCTCCATCAACGAAGAACAATCATACAATTAGCAAGCTTGCTGATGCCAAAAGCCTGAGAGTCGAAGCAATAAAATGTGTGGATAGATCAGACTGTGTACTTTCTCAGACGAACAGTGGCCATTCTTCAGCCAGTCCATTACCGCTAAATGCAGGCCCAGGGTCAGGTACTGGAACTGCAAATATTCCTCTCCCAAGCAGGGAAATTGCATCAGAAGCAGCAACAGTTTCTGATCTGGCAAAAAATTCCACTGGACCTCAACCCATCAAAGTTAACGGTAACCTGAACTGTGATATTACTGTGAATCATACGGTGAGGCAAATGTCTGGCTCTTCTAAAAAGAAGCTGTTGAGCTACAGGAGGACTTCATTGAAGCTTGCAAAGTCTCCTGAAATTCTTGCTGAAGAGGCGGCTATAGAATCCCTAGCTAAAGCAAAGGAACTGGCACAGCATGAAGTGGCAGCAGAGAAGGCATGCACTATAAGCCCTTCTATTGATTGTGAATTTGAAAAGGAAAGTTCAAGTCTCTCTCGCCAAAATCAGAATGTAGAGACGAGTAACGCACCACAGGTTAATACCACTGAAGTGGCAGCCACGGTCTCACAACATGACAAGGAGGTTTCTCATGCAACCATGGATGCAGCAACAGTTTCTGATCTGGCAAAAAAAGTATCGACTTCTGTAGTGAAGAACACTGGTGCTAAGAGGTTTCGGAATGCTACCAATGGAGCACAGACTTCATTTTCACGACGTACTTCATTTGCACGTCGTAAAAGTGAGATTGCAACATCTAAGTCCAAGCATGATATTGGTGCAGTTATTTCCGATGAAAATGTAGAAGCAGAACCAGAAAAAGATTGTAGCAGTCCAAGTGCACCTGAATGTACAACCTCCTCTCCTGAAGAAATCCTGAGCAGTATAGCAAGGAATGTTGCCACGAGCTCTCTGAATGCCAACAGTGAGATGAATGGTGTGCCAGGGGCTTCAAAGATGGAGTTTGCTAATGTGATTTCACAAGGAAATATGAAGAAAAACCCTAGGAAGCTTCCAAGCAGTGCAAGTGATAATGGCAATCAAAGAGGTTCATCTGTGAAGGTGTCAAATGCCATAGCAAGGAGTTCTGTTGCAGATGTGTCTCAGCCTGCTGACAGCAAGATGGCTATGGCTAGTGAACCAACCACTGATAAAGCTGAAACGGTATGTTTGAAGTTGAGCTTTAGTGAGGCAGTTCCTCAAGCTGACACTGAAAAGCTTTCAAGCAGTGCAAGTGCAGATAACCATGAAACATGTTCTCCTGAAAGAGTACCAAACAACAGAGTGCGCAAAGCAGTTGCCAAGAGGAAAGTTTCTGACGCACAACATTACGTATCTGGTAGTGAGCCTTGCAACACTGGTGGTGTCTTTCCATTTGAAGCTGAAGTTCTGACAATAAAATGGGCTGCAGAGAACTCCGCAAATGCTGGCAAGCCAATGGCGAATAAGGATCTCCAGAGTGCCAATGAGGATGGTATGACAAATGAAGCTGGATCATTTTGCCAAGATTCATTTGAAGACAGATCGAAAGATACACAAAACATTAGCCCAGCAAGGAGAAGCAAAAAGAAAAAGGTTGTAGGTGCAATGGATGGTTCTAACGACCATAACAAGGAGAATGTACCAGTCAATGCTAATTTCTCTCTTAAATCAAAGTACATAAACAAACGTGTGAGTTCGAAATGTATCAAAAAATCAGTACAGAATGGCAAAGATGTGCTTTGTGACCGCAGTATGAGAGAAGGGAATGATTGTGGAACCTTGTCCTTGCTGGAACCAACATGGTTTATTTTAAGTGGACATCGCCTACTGAGAAAGGGTTATATGTCAATACTTAGACGGCTGAAGGGAAGAGTATGCAGGGGCTCACACCACTGGTCTTTTCAAGCGACACATTTTATTGCACCTGAGCTCCGCAGAACTGAAAAATTCTTTGCAGCGGCTGCAGCTGGGAGGTAAATCATTTACCATATGCACCTTTTTTCAGTGATTTCATGTTGGATTGTGTATACTTTGTTCTGGATGTTTGTTGATTATAAGAACTGATTTTTTTTTTACATACAACCATTTCCCTCTTTGTATTTCACGGTATCTGAGTGTTGGTTGCTTTTCTGGAATGTTAGGTGGATACTCAAGTCTGAGTACTTGAGTGCTTGCAATGAGGCTGGCAAGTTTGTAGCTGAAGAACCATTTGAGTGGCATGGTGATGGCCTTAACAATGGTGATACAATAAGTCTGGATGCTCCAAGAAAATGGCGCCGCCTAAGGCAGCGCACTGGCTTTGGCGCCTTCCATGGGATGAAGATCATCATATACGGAGAGTGCATTTCTCCATCATTGGTAAGAAGACTATTTGGACATGCACTTCTTCATCCGATAGGCATTTTTGTAAAGCTGCAGTTCTTTATATTCACCCATATGCTTCCCCATTCTTTTTCTCAACAGGACACCCTGAAGCGTGCACTGAGGGCTGGTGATGGCACCATTTTAGCAACCTCCCCGCCTTACACCCGGCTACTGAAACACGATGTCAGTTTCGCCGTCGTGTCGGCGGACGTGCCAAGCACGGACTCGTGGGTGCAGGAGTTCATGAAACACAACATCCCCTGCGTCAGCGCGGACTACCTGGTGGAGTACGTCTGCAAGCCCGGCCACCCTCTGAACAAGCACGTCCTCTTCAGCATGCACGATCTCGCAGACGAGTCACTGCAGAAGCTGAAGAACTACAAGCAGGATGAGCGAGAGGCAACCGAGGGCGGCGACTCGGACCCAAGCTGTTCCGCCTGCGGGTCGAGCAACCGGGAAGGGGCTCTCATGCTGATATGCAGCGGCAGCCAGGAGGGGAACCGGCCTGGCTGCGGTACCGGAATGCACGTCGATTGCTGGAACCCGAGCCCTGAAGCTGCTGCTGTTGCGCCAGACGGTGACTGGCTTTGCCCCAAGTGCGACGACGACGGCGGCGGGCAAGAGAAACCCCCGAAGAAGGCCAGGAAAGGGAAGGCCAAGAAAGGCGCCAGGTCAGGGAAGCCCAAGCGCAGATGAATTTCTCGTGGCTCTGCTGGTGCTGTGTTAATAATAACGTTATAGCGATGGATGGTAGTGACGCGTGCCATTGTAAAGACGTCGTGGCGCTAGTTTCAGGTTAGGGATGACTACTCAGGATCTCGTTCTAAATCGTCTTTCTTAATTATTC
This sequence comes from Avena atlantica, assembly GCA_910589765.1. Taxonomy (NCBI): domain Eukaryota; kingdom Viridiplantae; phylum Streptophyta; class Magnoliopsida; order Poales; family Poaceae; genus Avena; species Avena atlantica. The sequence continues at coordinate 385,796,451 of OU342738.1, forward strand.
TCGTCAGGCAGATTTGTCACCTTCGGGCTAGCAATATCCATTAAAGTTCTGTGCTTGGTTCTGGAATACTAGTGGGTTCTATACACGGAGTAGAGTGTAGCGTACTTAAACTGCAAGCCTTAATTAATCTGTACAAAGTTGCTCTGTCGGAATGTTACGAGAAGAACTGCATCTTGGTGCTTCTTCACTGTGTTTTGTCAGGACACGATACCGGTAACGCTCCATTTCAATTGAGGGAATGATCTGAGAAGTATAACTGGAAGATGAAAAGCTCTGAACCGGGCGGAAGAATCGGATCTGATCTGGCCGTGCGCACGCGTTCAGAGCAAGTAAAGCTTGGCATGGAGGCAAGGAAGCAGCATCAGATCAGATCAGAGTAAGTAAACCCTTTGCACTACTGCACGACGAGCTTTTGTAATAGTAGTAATAAATAAAGCACGCGTTCGATCTGGTTTATTAAAGCGATGCAAAGCGCCTGCCGCCGCAGGCTTTGCGGTAGGGATCTGAAACCTGGCGTGCTTTGCCGCTGGCTGCACACTCACCACACCGGTTTAAAGCACACTGGATTACGGATGATTACGCACAAGATCCTTTGCTTCCACCTGTAGTACTACGTGCTCGTGCTAGTAGTACATGGGCATCTCATTCTGGGAACCCTGCACGTTTGATTAAAGTGGTGGTGGGGAGCTGAAGCTGAGACAAATGGGAGCGTGGTGACGATGCCTGCACGGCCGAGCTTGCTGATGTTTTAGTTAAACTTGAGGAAATCGCATCACCCTCACGTGCGGCAAAGCTAAGATATCTGCATCGCTTTTTTTTTTTTTGGTGAAATGGGGGTTTACCGTACTGTTGTCGTACGGTAGGTGCAAGCAAAGAACTGGGCCACGTGCTGGGAGAGAGACGTGAAAGAAGAAAGAAGAAACGTGCTGTTAAAGGCTGCAGCGGTGTAGAAAAAAGAAAATGTCATACTTTGAAAAATAATAAAAAAAAAGGGTAAAAAAAGTTGATTTTTTTTTAAAATCAAAGATGATCAGGTCTTGTACTCGTAAAAAATATTTGAAAAGGAAATGATTCGCATAGTCTCCAGGACAAAAAAATATGAAGAATCTTTGAGCATTTCGAGTTTGTTTTTTTACCCAGGATACAATGTAAGTAATTCACTAGAAAATATTTTTATATAAGTACAATACTTGGTCATCTTTGAATTCAAAAAAAGTTCAACAAACTTTAACCTTTTTATATATTTTTTAATTTTTTCTAGGTATGGGAGTCTGCAGCACTCGGGAGCCACACTTTAATGCCAAGTTCCAACGCTGCCTTCATCAATCCCTCCAACAAAAAAAAAAAACGCCGCCTTCATCAACAAAACGTTCCATGTCCGGATCTACATGTGATATTTTTTTCCAGACTTTTTGGTCTTAAATTTTCTTGTCATGTATTTTTATACTAATAGATTTATTTTCACCCACAAGCCAAAACACCTCCTCCTAGTACTACCTCCCTTCACTGAAACAAGGTGCTAAATTCTTTTTATTGTCATGCAAAGGCAATGTAAACTTTGACGAATCCTAGACAAAAAAAATGTATGCCTCGGTTCACACAAACAAGTTTTTATACTATGAGACGCTATCTTTTTATGGAGTCAGAGAGGCTCAAGTGGGATCCCATTCTGTTTATCATAGAAAAAAGAAGCGATCGGAATCAGGATCCAGTCCAGGGTATTGTCGTTGACATGCGCGAGCCGCCCCGCGCGCGTGCACGTGCACGCTCTGTCCGTCAACCATGTTAGTATTGCAGCACCCATATGCACGATTGCACGCGTCAACCGCATGCAAGAACCAGTGAATGGAGTTGAAAATGAGGCTGGCAATGGCATGCGACGACACCTGGCCTGGCATGGGTGCTGGGTCGACGGAGATTGCTTGCGGCCACGTTCTGCGTGCCCGCCTCCACCTGTCCACGCTTCTTTCCAGCTCGCAACCCTACAGGGTGTAGCGCGATTCTCCACTGACGTGGCTGCGTGTGTGTGGGCCCCAGTGCTCCTCTGTTTTTTTTTTACCTGGTGCCGTGCTCATCAAGCTCATTTCCTTGTCTTCAAGCTATCTAATCACCATAGTACGTAGTACTAGTGCAAGTATGACCTGCACACTTTTTAAGACGCCAGAAACTTATTATGCGTGCAACTGCTCCGGTGTGACCGTGTCCATAAAATGACGAAAAAAATACAGTCGGACTATATATGGTGCGTGCAACGTGCATGCGTACGTCCTCGACGACGCCGGCGTTGACGTGAAACTCCAGCTTCCGAATTGCACCGCCACGCGCGCGTGCGCTCATCTCCAGCGTTAGGGCATGATTTACGCAGGCAATAGCATACGGTTGCCTCGTGACTCCACATAGATAAAAGTTTATGGAGCAGTTATCGTATCCCATCACAGTCCAACGCAGGAACCATGTCCTGGACCACCTCTTCACCAGCTTTTTCGGGCCCCCTCTCCTTGGTCGCCCCACCATGCAGCCCACGCATGAGCTCATCTTCCTCTGCTTTACCATCTACTGATCGCTTTTACCAGTGAAGAGGCGGGATCATCTGCAAGCGACCGTCTCTCTCTGCAAGCAGTTTGTAGAGGTGAGCTGGAACATCTAAACTGACGTGGTGAGCTAGGGCATACGTCCAGCATGGAGCGTTGGCCATGGCCTTAGAGCTCAACTGCATGCAGCGGATGATCGCTGGACAGACCGAGGTTGCTTTGCTCGATCGCCGGCCGCCACGTCTCTCTCCCGGCCGCCTCCACCTGTCCCCCACCTTTTTCAGCTCACACCACACCGACATACACTCCACTCCTGCTACATTGTCACTGAAAGAGCAATTTACCAAACGAATTACCCATAATAAACGCTAGATAAAATATGATTAGAAAATAGACAAAATACTAATTATGTGAAATAGCGAAAATATATTAAGACAGATAATCAAACAGTTTGCAAGACGAAGATCTTGCGATCAGAACAAGATTGAGAAAGAAAACATATACGACAGCAACAGAAGAGGAACCGCCGGTGTTCGCGTTGGCACCATCATTAGACATGTCGTCGAGGAAGAGGGTGCTGATGTCGGGGAAGAAGTCCTCGTTGGGAAAGACGTCGGTGCAATCGCTATCCGAGAGGGAGTCCGTGATGAAGCCAGTAGTCGCGCCGATAGCGCTCCCCAAAAACCTTATCGCCCTTCTCCCGTACAGGACTCGAAGTAGCGGGGTCTCGGAGGCCTGCTGTCCCGGCTCGCGGTGCACGCCGCAAGACGAGATGGGGAAGATCTAGGTAGCGCAGTGCTCTGAAACTGGAGGCGCAAAGGATGTGTAGTTGTGTGTCTGAGAGGAGGCACGACCTCTCTCTTATATATGCACAGAGGGGAAGGCAGACAGGCTGCGCAGAAGATGAACGAACGGACAGAAGTTGACACGAACAGGCGGCAGCCCACCAGACAGCCTCCACTCAGTTCGTATTTATTTAGCTCGTATTAAAAGTCCACTCGAACAAAACGTTTCAACTTCTATACGACTGTTCATATACCATTCTTGTGTGCCAAAATAAAGCTCGGCTCGGCGAGATTCCCGCAACCCGTCGTGTCGTGTCGTGTGTCGCGTCGCGTCGCGGTGTGGCGAGGCGAGGCGTGGCGTGGCGAGGCGAGCGAGGAGGAGGAGCGCGCGTGTATATGTCTTCTCTTCTCAAGCTCGTACAAGTGGTGGAAGAGCTCACCTTATAAGCTGGTCCAATTTCCACTCAACTAGCAATGTGGGACTAAACATTTGTCCCAGCTCTTGCCTTGCATGAATGGGCCAAATGGGCCTCTAGGATTTCAGGAATTTATTGGCATATAATAAATGGGCTGAGCCTATTTAGGCAAAAATTCCAACAATCCCCCACCAGATTGTCAACACACGGATTTTTAATCCCAGATGCCTATTATGCCATACATCGCAATCCCAGGATTACCATTTTTGCGAGACATAACAGAATTGGATACCACAGTACATCATCCATTACAAACCGTACATAAGGTCTTACACAAATAGGGATCTCATGATCCAGTTCTTAATACAACTTCAAGCAGCGGAATAAGTAATAATAACGGTAGCGTAGGCGAAGCTCCATCTTCGGGGATCACAGGCAATGCTGTCGATGGGAGATGATCCTAGTTGTCGTAACCTTCCTGGGGTCCATCCTCCAGGTACTCCTCTTCATAGTCTGGCCACGGGAATAGCCAGGGACAAAGCCATGAGTACTCTTTAAGTACTCGCAAACTAATACTAACAAGTGAAAGGGGGGTTTTTTGTAATAGGACACTAAGCTCTAGGGTTGTTTTGCAAAAATCCAGATTTATCTCTACTAAGTTCAGAAGTAAGAGAGCTAATTGAAGTTTATAACACCTAAGTGGGAACTTGTATCTCATATCACAACCCTGTTGTGTTCAAGTCAAAGTCTCAGTTTATTTCACAAGTCTTTTGAAAACATCTGACGGGGGAACAGTATGGCCACTCCAACTGTCCATAACCGCGGACGCGGCTATTCGAATAGTTTGACACTCTGTAGAGATTGTACACTTTCACCACAACATTCGATACATCCGTCAGGAACAAATCCTAAATTCACCATACTCAGTATGCGGATAATCAATCCTAACCTTTCAATTACACGCCCTAGTATAAGCACCTCTCCTGTGAGTTTGGCCTCCCAACCATGACCACTGTCATCTTGGGTACTTCACAGGTGGACAATCTTCACAAGGTAGCCTCAGCTTAGACCTTGGCCGTGAGGGAACTAATACTAAGGTATATAAGTTTCCAGTCAAGCCCTACCCAATCTTCGGGTATTGTGGTTGTACGATAAAATTGGAATGGTATCGCATCCAGACAACCATCAGTTTTATAAAGGGCTAAGGCTCATGCCTCATCATTTTCATCACCAAAATCATCAAGTGTTCGGAAACACATGTCCAAAACATTTCAATAGAATGATCCATCATTCCAAGATTTTCATAACCATTTTCCCACCAAGTATTCCCATCTAAAATTAATCAAGTTTTATGCTTAGCACTAGCATCTACAAGTGGGGGTAAGCACTAATGAGGGGTGGTACACTAGTGGAGTTTAACTAAGTTTAATCTTATGCCTTAGGATGACACCAAGATTATCTAGCTTAGGCCAGGTTTTATGCTCTTTATGCAACCTTCAATTATCCTTCTAGTATCTACCATTTATTCCAGTAACTCTAAGTAAGAGCTTTGATAAAGAAATAAAGTAATAAGCTTGCAAGTAAAACTAGGATTGGTTTATCAAGTGGATATGATCACATATGCTTAAGGCATATAGTGTGCATAGTAACAAGTAGTGGTTTGTGGCATCAGTAGGGTATCTTGCAAGGGTTAGCTTGCATTGTTCCACTTAGTTAATAAATCTTGCTAAGTTCATAGCTTGCAAGTATTGGCTTGCCTTGTGCAGAGCAGTGGTTGAATTTCTCCTCGGCTTCTTCGTAGAATCCTCCTTCCTCCTCGTATCCTTGGTCGGTACTAGTGTCTATGAATAAATACGAGGTACATAATCACCAAACAATACTTAACTACTTGCAATCATCACACAAAAAGGGTCCTATAGATTATCTAACATCATCTCTAACATTACAAGATTAAATTTTGGTTTAATCCCTTTTATTTTTAGAAAAGTAATTTCTACTCATTGAAAAACTACTTAAGATTTAATATTCTCCAAACCAAAACATGGGATCATGTTGACACATGTCATCACCATATATTTTAGTCCATGGGAATGTGATTTAAAGTGGTGTCACAATTTAATAAGGTTTTACCCTTTTATTTTAATTAATTAAAGTGGCTAGAAATGCCTATGGGGCATTCTTTTATTACTTGAACATTATTTCTGTAAGTAAACCTATATATTTTTATATATTCTGAAAGGTATGGTTAAATGTGATTTTTGAGAGTTGGAATCAACTCAAAAGATATCATGGTTTTAATTTGAAAAATGTTTGAATGCAGAAAAGCTTCTGCCTTGTTCTTTTTACCATGTATGATCTATAGATCCAAATGACTTGAATCCAACGGGCTTGGATTCAGCATTCCCAGGCCTTTCTAACAAAATTGGTTTCATTAAATTTGGTTCACTGAATCGACCTGGGTTGATTTTTGAAATTGGGTACAGAAGTATGTTTGAAATAAAATGGAAAAGGTTAAATTCAAATAACTGGGTTGCACGGGAAAGGTTAACGGGCCGGCCCAGTGACACTCCGCGGCGCGGGGCTCAGCTGACAGGGGGGTTCCACCAGTCAGTGGATCTTTAAACGCGAAGCGGTACAGGGCACTATGGGACGTTCGATCTGGTTCTAATCCAACGGCTGAGAGTCATCGTCGACGTTGAGCAACGCCGGCGAGACAGAAACCTAGCGCGGCCAGTGGGGGTTGCTGGGGGCTCACCGGGGTTCGGGCGAGGGTCGGCGAGGCGGGCGAACGACGAAGTCGACGACGGCGAACTCAGGGGTGGTCGCGGCAACTCCTGGGGTGGACGAAATCGACGGCGCCCTTCTTCTCCAGAGGCGGCCTGCTCCAGCGCAATTCCGGCGATGCGCTGCTCGCCTTGCTCCGGGACTGAGGTGGGATGGTTCTGGGTGAGAGAGGAGTGGAATGGTGTGAAGAATTCGAGCGGGGGAGGCCTTTATTTATAGTCGCGACGGTGAGACCGAATGGCATGGGCGGGCGACGGTGGCGACATGGCTACGGGCGGCTAGAGGCATGGCCGGCGGTGGCGATCGCTTGGTGGTCTCCTGGCGATGCTCTATGGCTTTAATGCGCGTGTAGGGGCGGTGCGGTTTGGTCTGGAACACGCGACGCTCTGCGCGGCAGAGGCGGCGTCTTCGACGGCGAGCGGTGGCTACGGGGCACGGGCGGTGCAATGGGCATGTCTGGCGTGTTCCTGGGATGGTGGCGATCGTGTATGCACGTGGCGAGGGCGGTGCGCGGTCTGTGGGCTTCGGTCGAGCGTGGCGCTCTGGCGCATGCTCGGCACGGTTGGCAGAGGCACGGGCGCGGCGTTCCTGGGTGCTGTGTTCGACGTCTTCGAGGCAGGGCTGGTCGAGAGGGGGCGGTGAAGCATGGGTGATCTCCCAGACAAGGTTGGCACGGCTAGTTTCCTCCCTAACTTGCTGTCGACATGTGGGTGGCAAGGGTGGCTTCGGCTGTTCACCATTGATGGTTTTGGCAAGCTCACAGTGGTGCTAGTGCTTGGTTAATCTTGCTAGATGATCTACTGAGCTGGTTGCGAGCTAGATAGGGAACCATTTAGGCTCAAAACACTGCACACTATAGTGTTTTTATTTTGTTTGATTTGTGTCTGCCAAGTGTTTGATGAAATGGCCGCATGAATTCAAGTTTTGAATTTTGAAAATATTTTTGGTGTGTGTGCTAGGTTAATGCTGGTGAGTCTGCAGATGCTTGGGTTTTTAAAGTTGAGCTTGTTTGAGTGGTTTTTAAAAAAGTGGGATCTTCCCATATGATAAAGATTCAATTTTGAATTGTCATTTAAACTATGTATTTGAAAGTTTTTGGATGATCACAAGGTGGGCCTTGATACTTTGTTATGAGTACAATCAAGGGGTGCAAAGATCCAGAAAAGTTTTTGTTAGGTTTTGAAAGTTTGAGACAGCCAAAGTAGGCATGGGAGTTAAATTGGTCAAAATGACCATTCCCTTATTTTATTTGTTTTGATTTACTTGTCTTTGAGAAAAGTTTGGGAATTGTTTAGATGAGTTTATTTCACCTAAGAAACATTTTACAAGCAAAGAAACACACAAACAAGGTGGTTCAAAAGAATTCAAAAGAATTCATATTTTTATTTAGAAAAGTTTTTGTTAACCCTAAATTTGATGATTAGTGTTTGATGATCCAAGTTTAGTATTTTTGGGATGTTACAAACCTTCCCCCCTTAAACAAAATCTCGTCCCGAGATTTGAAAAAAGGACGAAAAAGATTACCTAGGATTTTAAGAGATCGGGAAACTCTGTCCTGATGTGATCTTCGCGCTCCCAGGTAGCTTCCTGTTCTGTGTGGTTGCTCCACTGAATCTTGATAAACTTGATGCTTCGGGTTCGGGTAGTTCGAAAAGCTTCTTCCAAAATACGGATGGGTACTTCGGGATAGGTCAGGTCATCGTTGATCTCTATGGTCCGGTGATCGATATTTTTAAACACTTCGGTCTTCTCGGAGATCTCGAGACACTTGCGAAGTAACGAGATATGGAACACATTGTGCACAGATGACATCTCTTCGGGTAGTTCCAATTGATACGACACTTCTCCTCGATGGTTCAGAATCTTGAAAGGTCCGATATATCTGGGGGCTAACTTTCCTTTGAGTTGGAAACGCTGCATTCCCTTCAATGGCGACACTTTCAGATAAACAAAATCTCCTATGTTGAAGCGAGGTCTCTACGTCTCTTGTCGGCGTAACTCTTCTGTCTGGACTGGGCGGTCTTGAGGTGCTCACGAATCTTGTGAACCTTCTCTTCTGCTTCTCGTAGGATATCGGGTCAAAAAATCTGACTCTCTCCTACTTCCGACCAGTTCAAAGGGGTGCGACACTTCCTTCCGTACATGAATTCAAATGGGGCCATTTGCAAACTGGCTTGATAACTGTTATTGTAGGAAAATTCTGCAAACGGCAGACAGTCTTCCCACTTGGATCCATATTCTAACACACATGCTCTCAGCATATCTTCGAGTATTTGATTTACTCGCTCCGTTTGTCCATCGGTCTGAGGGTGATACGCGGTACTGAAATCTAGGCGGGTTCCTAAACCTTCTTGGACTTTCTTCCAGAATCTCGAGGTAAACTGAGTTCCTCGATCTGATACAATGTTCTTGGGGACTCCATGCAAACTAACTATTCTAGCGATGTACAACTCCGCTAGCTTCGAACTCTGATATGTGGTTTTAACGGGCAAGAAATGGGCGACTTTGGACAATCTGTCCACTATGACCCAAATAGAGTCATTTCCCCTACTAGAAGTAGGCAGTCCAGTGATAAAGTCCATTCCAACGGAATTCCATTTCCATTCCGGAATCTGCAAGGGTTGCAACAATCCAGCAGGTCTTTGATGTCCTGCCTTGACTCGCTGACAAATATCACACTTGGCGATATAGCTTCCGATTTCTCTCTTCATCTTATGCCACCAAAATTGCTCTTTTAAATCTTGATACATCTTAGTTCCTCCGGGATGGATAGAATAAAGAGTATCATGAGCTTCCTTGAGAATAACTTCTTTCAACTCAGAATCTACTGGTACACAAAGGCGTCCTTTGTACCACATAACTCCTTCTTCGTCTTCGGTGAATCCAGGTACCTTGCCTGTACCGATACGACGCTTGATTCCATCGATACTAGCATTTCCTTTCTGCGCCTCTTTGATCTGACTAATCAAAGTGGGCTGGAGTTCTATGCTAGCCAAAAATCCTTCACTTACTAATTCCATTCGAAAATCTTACATCTCTTTGTGCAAACTTGGTTTTTCCTTCAAAATCATGGAGTTCAAGCGGCACGGCAATCTGCTAAGGGAATCGGCTACCACATTGGCTTTACCAGGGTGATAGTGAATGTCCAGATCGTAATCCTTGATTACCTCAATCCACCTTCTTTGTCTCATATTCAGCTCCTTCTGGGTGAATATATATTTCAGACTCTTGTGATCCGTATAGATCTCACAACGGTTTCCCATCAGGTAATGCCTCCATGTCTTCAGGGCTAGAACTACGGCTGCGAGTTCGAGGTCATGGGTTGGGTAATTTTGCTCATGTTGCTTTAGTTGTCGAGATAGATAAGATATAACTTTGCCTTCTTGCATTAGCACACATCCGAGACCGATCTTGGATGCATCACAATACACATCGAAGGGCTTCGTGATATCTGGCATGATCAAGATTGGGGTTGAAATCAATCTCCACCATTTGTCGGTCCATTCAAACTTCTTGTCTTTCTTCAGTAATTGGGTCATGGGTCTGGCGATACTCGAGAATCCTTCTACGAATTTGCGGTAATATCCCGCCAATCCGAGAAATGCACGAACTTGGGTTTGAGTGGTTGGGGCTTACCAATCTTCTACATCTTTCACTTTGGCAGGGTCAACGACAATTTCTCCGGCTGATACAATGTGACCGAGGAATCCTACCTCCTGTAATCAGAATTCACATTTGCTAAACTTTGCATACAGCTGATGCTCTCTAAGGGTTCCAAGAATGGTCCTTAGGTGTAGCTCATGTTCTTCTTCCGATTTGGAATAAATCAGAATGTCATCGATGAAAACAACGACAAACTGATCCAGGAAGTCCATAAAAATCTTATTCATGAGATTCATGAAATAAGCGGGGGCATTGGTTAATCCAAAGGACATAACGGTATACTCGTATAATCCATATCTGGTGGTAAAGACAGTCTTGGGAATATCCTCTGCCCGAATTTTGAGTTGATGATAGCCAGTCCTAAGATCAATCTTACAAAACACTTTGGCACCGGTCAACTGATCAAACAAATCTTCTATCTTGGGCAAGGGGTACTTGTTCTTGATGGTGACATCATTCAACTTCCTATAATCCGTACACAAACGGTTACCTCCATCCTTCTTGTCCACAAATAAGACAGGTGATCTCCATGGTGACGCACTTGGTTGAATCAATCCTATTTCCAGCATGGCATCCAGTTGCTTCTTCAGTTCTGCTAGCTCTGACGGGTTCATACTACAGGGTCTCTGGGCTATGGGTCCGGTTCTGGGGATTAGTTCAATGATAAACTCGATATCCCGATCTAGGGGCATACCGGGCAAAACATCTAGAAATACATCAGGGTATTCACAGACTATCCGGACTTGGTCAATGGCTCTTGTTACACTTGAATTGGCGAGGTAAGGTTTCAGATATATGCTCGATTGATATTCCGGCTGTATTGGTCATGGTTATGGCTTTCTTGGCACAGTCAATCAATCTTTTATGTTTGGACATCCAATCCATTCCTAGTACTACTTCCAAACCTTTAGTTCCGAGTACTATCAGATTAGCATAAAAATCTATGCCATGGATTCGGATAGGGACGGCTTTGCAAATTTGCCTAGCCTTGGTGGTTGATCCGGGAATTTGAACGATCATAACATGCTTCAATTTTGTTGGTTGAATTTTACTAGTGCATGCAAATTCTTCGGTGACAAATGAGTGCGATGCACCAGAATCAAACAACACTCGTGCAAGTACTGAATTAACAGAAAACATACCCAGCACTACGTCTGGCGCTTCCTGAGCTTCTTCAGCATGCATGAGGAAAAGACGGTCATTGCGGTTGAGTGAATTCCCTGGGGCAAATCTCCTTCCTGGCTGAACACGACGCTGCTGCTGAGCTGGGGCGTTGGCATTGGGTGCTGCGACATTCTTCTTGTTGGGGCACTCGTTGGAATAGTGGTCTTTATTTCCACAGTCATAACAAGTCACTTGCGACTTTTCCTTTGCTGCTACAGGCACAGTATTGCTTCCAGTCCTCGGGGCAGTGTTGGTGTTGGCGGTAGCGTTGTTGTTGTTGAACTTTTTTGGGGCACGATTGAAATTGCTAGCGTTGCCGGGATTGTGGTGATTTCCTCCGGGTCTAGGGTTTCCACGGTTGGGATAGGTCGGACGGTTCATCGGGGGTCTGTTGGTTCTTGGGGCAAATCCTGGAGATGGGTTAGGGCGATACTTTGTGGTCTGATGGGTTCCTGGCTAATGCATCATACGACGCTTGCGGTTCTCATGGTTGATCTTGTTGGAATTATGCCCTAGAGGCAATAATAAAGATGTTATTATTATAATTCTTGTTCAAGATAATGTTTATATTCCATGCTAGAATTGTATTAAGCGGAAACTTTAATACTTGTGTGGTTTGTGAACAACACCGTGTCCCTAGTATGCCTCTATGGACTAGCTCATTGATTAATGATGGTTAAGGTTTCCTAACCATGGACATGAGTTGTCAATTAATAATGAGATCATATCATTGGGAGAATGATATGGTGGACAGACCCAAACTAAGCGAAGCAATTAGATCGTGTCATCGTGTTCGTCTTTGCGAAGCTTTTCTTATGTCAAATATTGTATTCCTTAGACCATGAGATAATACAACTCCCTGGTATCGGAAGAAAGCTTTGAGGTCATCAAACGTCATCCTATGAGAGGGTGATCATAAAGGTGTCTCTCAGGTGATCGGAAAGTATTTGTTGGGTTGTATGTATCGAGATGGGATTTGTCCCTCCCAAGTCGGAGAGATATACTTCGGTCCCACTCGGTAATAGATATCAACACCGCTTGCAAGCATGTGGTTAAGGAGTTAATCACAAAGTGATATCGGATTACGGAACGAGTAAAGTACTTGTTGTGAACGAGATTGAACTAGGTATGACGGTACCGACGATCAAATCTCGGGCAAGTAAAATATCGCGAGACGAAGGGAATATATATATGGGATTGATTGAATCCTGACATCGTGGTTCATCCGATATGATCATCGATGAATGTGTGGGAGTCAATATTGGTTTCCAGACCCCGCTGTTGATTATTGATAGAAGATCATGTCTGCATATTCTCGAACCCGCAGGGTCACACACTTAACGTATCTCGACGCTAGGATAGATTGGATAATTGGTTTATGAGTTTTTGTTCGGAGTCTCGTATGGGATCCGGGACATCACGAGAGGTTCCGGAGTGGTCCGGAGAATAAGATTCATATAAGGCAGTGCAGTTTTTGGAGTTTGAAATTGTTCCGGATTAATCGGTATTGTACTGGAAGCTTCTAGAACCTTCCGGAAGGGGACCAACGTGGCCCCACCTTCCGGGAGGGGGCATGGGCCTATGAGGGAGTGCCCTGGCCACATTGTGCCAGGGGCACAAGGCCCCATAGGGCCCAGCCGGCCTAGAGAGGTTTAAACTCGAGATAGAGTTTCTAGAAGGGGGGGGGGTTTCCTTGCCCCCCACTCCTTATCCTTTGGGGCCGCCGTTTTGGGCTTGGGGGAGGGGCTAGGGATGCGCCCCCCCTCTATATAAAGAGGGGTGGGGGATCACCAACCCCCCACACCTTCCCCTCCAACCCTAGCCGCCCTGCTGCCCTCCTCTCTCCCTCTCGACTGCTTGTAGGCGAAGCCCTGCTGCAGAAATTCTCCACCAATTGCACCGCGCCGTCGCGTTGTAGATCCAACCCATCTCTCCACCATACTTGCTGGACCAAGGAAGGAGGAGACGTCGAGGTGCCGCACGTGTGCATCTCACGGAGGCATCGCCACTTGTGGTGCTAGATCGGATCGGATCGCGAGGAGGAGAAGCGAGTACGACTACATCACCCACGTTCCGACGAACGTTCCGCTGTGCGAATCTTCAAGGGTATGAAGATCTAATCCAATCTCTCTCGCTGTTTGCATCTCCTAGATTAGATCTTGGCTTCCCTCTGTTCGCATCCGTAGAAAATTTTGATTTACTATGCCGCGAAACCCTTCAGTGGTATCAGAGCTAGATCTATGCGTAGATGTGTTTCACGAGTAGAACGCAACATGGTTGTTGCGGACGTTGATGTTTTCTGTTGCAAGCCTCTTGTTTGTGTTCTTCTTATGACGCGGGATAGTGAGATTGAAGCGGTCCAGGCCAACCTTACGCGACGTCGTTCGGGAGACCGGCTCCGCACTTGACGTGTGGCTTGTTCCACACATGCGGCTGGTGGATGTCAGTTTCTCTCACTATAGTTGTCATGGGATTAACACCGGAGTTTGGCAACCATAATATCACCGTTGTGGCTTTCCGTAGGTAAGAATCGTTCTTAGCATCTACTCCCATAAGCCACGTAAAACATGCAACAACAAAGTAGAGGCGTCTAACTTGTTTTTGCAGGGAGTGTTTTCTGTGATATGGTATGGCCCAAGATGTGATGTGTATATTGTATGCGATGATCATGTTTTGTAATGTTTCACGACTTGCATGTCGATGAGTACACAACCGGCAGGAGCCATATGGCTGTCTTTATAATTGTGTATGACCTGCGAGTCAACTTCTTATACGCCATGTAATAGCTTTACTTTATCGCTAAGTAGTTAGCAATAGTTGTAGTTGCTATTCGTGGTGGAGGCAATCATGGTGGAGTGATGGAGATCATGCCGGAATGCACAAGATGGAGATCATTGCGCGAAGATTGGCTATACCATGTCACATAAAGTTATATGCATGTGATGTTTATCCTTTTATGTATCTTATTATGCTTAGATCGCGACGGTAGCATTATAAGATGATTCCTCACTTAAAGATCAAGATAAAAACTGTGTTCTCCCGAAGTATGCACCGTTGCGAAAGTTCGTCGTGTCCAAGCATCACGTGATGATCGGTGCTATAGACTCTACGCTCACATACAACGGGTGCAAGCCAGTTTTGCACACGCGGAAATACTTGGGTCTAACTTGACGAGTCTAGCATGTACAGACATGGCCTCGGAACACAAGAACCGAAAGGTTAAGCATGAGTCATATGAATGATATGATCGACACTTCGTTGTCCACCATTGAAACCACATCTCTTCTCGTGATGATCGGATTAGGTGTGGTGAATTTGGATCGTGTTCACTAAACAACTTGAGGGATGTTGAATTTAGTGGGAGTTCATCTGGTAATTTGATTAAAAGTTGAACTAGTTATCATGAACATAGTCTAATTTGTACTTGCAATACTGTAGATCAAATGGCTAAGTCCAACTTCAACTTCAACGTTTTCGCTGAGAAGGAAAAGCTTAGAAACAATGGGTCTAACTTCACCAATTGGTTCCGCAATCTAGGAATCATTCTCTCTGGCGGTCAAAAGGACTATGTCCTTGGGAAAGCGTTAGGTGACCCTCCTGCTGCAACTGCGCCGGCTGATGAGAAAGTTGTCTATCAGTCGCGCAAAGATGATTATGGTGTGATTAAGAGCACCATGTTGTTTGCTATGGAACCGGAACTTCAAAATCGTTTTGAAGACTATCCCGGGCCCTTTGAGATTCTCGAAGAGCTGAAAACTATGTTTCAGACTCAGGCCCGTTCTGAGAGATATGAGATCTCTGAGAAATTCTTTAACTGCAAGATGGAGGAAGGGAGTTCCGTTAGTGAGCACGCCATAAAGATGTCGGGCTACACTCAACGCCTTGAGCAACTAGACTGCAAGATTCGAGAGGAGCTCAAGATTGACAGGGTTCTGCAATCACTCCCTCCCAGCTACAAAAGTTTTGTAGTGACTCATAATCAGATTGGTTCCACTGATACGATCACCGAGCTCTTCGCTAAGCTGAAAGCTGCGGAGGTGGACATCAAAAAGGATAATCATGTGTTGATGGTCAACAAGCCCCCCCAGCTTTAAGAAAGGTGAGGGTGCAAAGAAGCCCTTCAAGAAAGGCAGCGGCAAGCGCGTTGCCCCTGCTGAGAAGAAGCTCAAGTTTGGACCTAAGCCAGACACTGAGTGCTTCTATTGCAAGGACAAGGGTCACTGGAAGCACAACTGTCCGAAGTACTTAGCGGACAAGAAGGCTGGCACCATCAAAGGTATATTTGATATACATGTTATTGATGTTTTCCTTACTATCCCTCGTTGTAGTGCCTGGGTATTTGATACCGGTTCAGTTGCTAATATTTGTAACTCGAAACAGGAGCTACGGAATAGACGGCGGCTTGCGAGGGATGAGGTGACGATGCACGTTGGCAACGGATCAAGAGTTGATGTGATGGCCGTCGACACGCTCTCCTTAGTTTTACCTTCGGGATTAGTTTTAAACCTTAATAAATGTTATTATGTGCCTGCATTGAGCATGAACATTATTACTGGATCGTGTTTATTGCAAGACGGTTATTCATTTAAATCGGAGACTAATGGTTGTTCTATTTATGTGAGTAACATCTTTTATGGTCATGCACCTCTTGTGAATGGTTTATTTCTTCTAAATCTCGAAAGGGATGAAACACACATCCATAACATTGAGGCTAAGAGATGCAAAGTAGATAGTGATAATACTACTTATTTGTGGCACTGTCGTCTAGGTCATATTGGTGTAAAGCGCATGAAGAAACTCCATTCTGATGGACTTTTGGAGTCTCTTGATTTTAAATCATTTGACACATGCGAACCATGCCTCATGGGCAAGATGATCAAAACCCCATTCTCCGGTATGATGGAGCGAGCAACGGACTTGTTGGAAATCATACATACCGATGTATGCAGACCGATGAGTGTTTCAACGCGCGGTGGATATCGCTATTTTCTCACTTTTACCGATGACTTAGGTAGATATGGGTATATCTATTTAATGAAACATAAATCTGAAACATTTGAAAAGTTCAAGGAATTTCAGAATAAAGTGGAGAACCATCGTAAGAGAAAGATTAAGTTTCTACGATCCGATCGTGGAGGTGAATATTTGAGTTATGATTTTCTCACGCATCTTAAAGCAAGTGGAATCGTTTCACAACTCACGCCACCCGGAACACCACAGCGCAATGGTGTGTCTGAATGCCGGAATCGAACCCTATTAGATATGGTCCGATCAATGATGTCTCTTACTGATTTTCCGTTATCATTTTGGGGTTATGCATTATAAACCGATGCATTCACTTTAAATAGGGCTCCATCTAAATCCGTTGAGACGACACCGTATGAACTGTGGTTTGGTGCTAAACCTAAGTTGTCGTTTCTTAAATTTGGGGATGCGAAGCATACGTCAAGAAGTTGATGCCGGACAAGCTCGAACCCAAAGCGGAGAAATGTGTCTTCATAGGATACCCTAAGGAAACTATTGGGTATACCTTCTATCACAGAACCGAAGGCAAAGAGTTTGTCGCAAAGAACGGTTCCTTTCTTGAGAAGGAGTTTCTCTCGAAAGAAGTGAGTGGGAGGAAAGTAGAGCTAGACGAGGTTGTTGAACCTTCTCTTGAATTGGAGAGTAGCGCAGCACCTGAAATTGTTTCAGTGCCGCCTGCACCAACAATAGAGGAAGCTAATGACAAGGATCATGAAGCTTCGGACGATGCTGCTACTGAACGTCGCAGGTCGACAAGGTCGCGTGCCCCTCCTGAGTGGTACGGTAACCCTGTCTTGACTGTCTTGTTAGTAGAAGACAGTGAACCTACGAACTATGAGGAAGCGATGATGAGCCCAGACTCTGAGAAATGGCTAGAAGCCATGAAATCCGAATTGGGATCCATGAGCGAAAACCAAGTATGGACTTTGGTGGACCCTCCTAGCGACCGAAAGGCCGTTGAGTGCAAATGGATCTTCAAGAAGAAAATGGACGCGGATGGTAATGTTACCATCTATAAAGCACGGCTTGTCGCGAAAGGTTTTCGACAAGTTCAAGGTGTTGACTACGATGAGACTTTCTCTCCCGTAGGGATGTTTAAGTCCATTCGGATTTTATTAGCAATTGTTGCGTTTCATGATTATGAAATATGGCAGATGGATGTCAAGACTGCGTTCCTCAATGGCAACATTGATGAAGAGTTGTATATGATGCAACCCGAAGGTTTTGTCGATACTAAGGATGCTGATAAAGTATGCAAACTTCAGCGTTCCATTTATGGACTGAAGCAAGCATCTCGGAGTTGGAACCTTCGTTTTGATCAAGTGATCAAGAGCTTTGGTTTTGTTCCAAATTGCTACGAAGCTTGTATCTACAATAAAGTGAGTGGGAGCTCGGTGAAGTTTCTGGTACTATATGTGGATGACATATTGATTATTGGAAATGATATCAACATGCTTAACGATGTGAAGAGTTATTTGAACAAGTGTTTTTCAATGAAAGACCTAGGTGAAGCTGCTTATATATTGGGCATCAAGATCTATAGAGATAGACAAAAACACCTGATAGCTTTAAGCCAGAGTACATACCTAGACAAAGTTCTGAAACGGTTTAGAATGGATAAAGAAAAGAAAGGTTCGGTGCCTATGTTGTCAGGTAAGATATTGAGCAAGGCTCAGTGTCCAGCTACGGTAAATGATAGGGAAGCTATGAGCAAAGTGCCTTATGCCTCGGCCATAGGTTCCATCATGTATGCCATGCTGTGTACTAGACCGGATGTGTCCAATGCTCTTAGTTTGACGAGCAGATATCAAAGTGATCCATGAGTGGAACACTGGACAGCCGTAAAGAACATCCTAAAGTACCTAAATAGGACTAAAGAAATGTTCTTAGTCTATGGGGGTGATGAACAGCTTGTCGTAAAAGTTTACGTCGATGCTAGTTTTGACACCGGCAAGGATGATTCTAAATCTCAGACAGGATACGTGTATATTTTGAATGGAGGAGCTGTGAGCTGGAGAAGCTGCAAGCAAAGCGTGATCGCGGGATCTACAGTAGAAGCGGAATACATGGCTGCTGCAGAAGCGTCAAGTGAAGGAGTTTGGATCAGAAACTTCATTACTGAGCTTGGCGTGGTTCCAAGTGCATTGGACCCACTTGAGATATTGTGTGACAACACTGGCGCCATAGCACTCGCTAAGGAACCAAGATATCATCCAAAGACCAAGCATATCAACCGCAAGTTTCATATAATCCGAGATAATATAGCAGATGGAGATCTGAAAATTAGCAAAGTACATAGAGATCTGAAAGTCGCAGATCCGTTGACTAAACCTCTTCCGCGTGCAAAACTTGATCAGCACCTCAGTGCCATGGGTGTGAGATTGTTGCCAAATGTAAACTAGATTATTGACTCTAGTGCAAGTGGGAGACTGTTGGAATTATGCCCTAGAGGCAATAATAAAGATGTTATTATTATAATTCTTGTTCATGATAATGTTTATATTCCATGCTAGAATTGTATTAAGCGGAAACTTTAATACTTGTGTGGTTTGTGAACAACACCGTGTCCCTAGTATGCCTCTATGGACTAGCTCATTGATTAATGATGGTTAAGGTTTCCTAACCATGGACATGAGTTGTCAATTAATAATGAGATCATATCATTGGGAGAATGATATGGTGGACAGACCCAAACTAAGCGAAGCAATTAGATCATGTCATCGTGTTCGTCTTTGCGAAGCTTTTCTTATGTCAAATATTGTATTCCTTAGACCATGAGATAATACAACTCCCTGGTATCAGAAGAAAGCTTTGAGGTCATCAAACGTCATCCTATGAGAGGATGATCATAAAGGTGTCTCTCAGGTGATCGGAAAGTATCTGTTGGGTTGTATGTATCGAGATGGGATTTGTCCCTCCCAAGTCGGAGAGATATACTTCGGGCCCACTCAGTAATCGATATCAACACCGCTTGCAAGCATGTGGTTAAGGAGTTAATCACAAAGTGATATCGGATTACGGAACGAGTAAAGTACTTGCTGTGAACGAGATTGAACTAGGTATGACGGTACCGACAATCAAATCTCGGGCAAGTAAAATATCGCGAGACGAAGGGAATATATATATGGGATTGATTCAATCCTGACATCGTGGTTCATCCGATATGATCATCGATGAATGTGTGGGAGTCAATATGGGTTTCCAGACCCCGCTGTTGATTATTGATAGAAGATCATGTCTGCATACTCTCGAACCCGCAGGGTCACACACTTAACGTGTCTTGACGCTAGGATAGATTGGATAGTTGGTTTATGAGTTTTTGTTCGGAGTCTCGGATGGGATCCGGGACATCACGAGAGGTTCCGGAGTGGTCCGGAGAATAATATTCATATAAGGCAGTGCAGTTTTTGGAGTTCGGAATTGTTCCGGATTAATCGGTATTGTACCGGGAGCTTCTAGAACCTTCCGGAAGGGGACCAACGTGGCCCCACCTTCCGGGAGGGGGCATGGGCCTATGAGGGAGTGCCCTGGACGCATTGGGCCAGGGGCACAAAGCCCCATAGGGCCCAACCGGCCTAGAGAGGTTTAAACTCGAGATAGAGTTTCTAGAAGGGGGGGTTTCCTTGCCCCCCCTCCTTATCCTTTGGGGCCGCCGTTTTGGGCTTGGGGGAGGGGCTAGGGCTGCGCCCCCTCTATATAAAGAGGGGTGGGGACGCACCAACCCCCCACACCTTCCCCTCCAACCCTAGCCGCCCTGCTGCCCTCCTCTCTCCCTCCCGACTGCTTGTAGGCGAAGCCCTGCTGCAGAAATTCTCCACCAATTGCACCGCGCCGTCGCGTTGTAGATCCAACCCATCTCTCCACCATACTTGCTGGACCAAGGAAGGAGGAGACGTCGAGGTGCCGCACGTGTGCATCTCACGGAGGCATCGCCACTTGTGGTGCTAGATCGGATCGGATCTCGAGGAGGAGAAGCGAGTACGACTACATCACCCACGTTCCGACGAACGTTCCGCTGTGCGAATCTTCAAGGGTATGAAGATCTAATCCAATATCTCTCGTTGTTTGCATCTCCTAGATTAGATCTTGGCTTCCCCCTGTTTGCATCCATAGAAAATTTTGATTTACTATGTCGCGAAACCCTTCAGATCTTTCCTTCCATCTGGATAGCAGAGTCGACAAGGGCTTCAATATCCGCAAAGGGGATATTGACTAACACTGTCTGCATTTCATCGTGCAGACCATTCAGGAATCTTTCTTTATTCTTGGCTTCGGTGTCGATCTCATCCGGGGCATACCTAGCTAATGATAAGAATTTGTCACGGTATTCCACTACAGTCATCCGTCCTTGCTTTAGTTCTCTGAACTCGTCTCTCATCCTCTTGATCAAACCTGGTGGCACATGGGTTCTGCTAAACTTGACCTTGAATTCCTCCCAGGTCATCATCTGGCCTCCGGTCATTGCGCGAACACTGTTCCACCATGTCCTGGCATCTCCGGCTAGATAGTGGGTGGCGAACAGAACTTTCTCGTTAGCTTCCACTCCAGCGACTTCTAGGTTATTTTCCATGGTTTGCAACCAATCATCGGGGTCTAGGGGTTCTTCCGACTTAGTGAAAACAGGTGGGTTGGTATTCTGGAAATTCTTGAGTTTAGATCCATGGTTGTCCTGATTTCCGTGGCCTTGGTTGTTGTGGGCTAGCTGGGCTATCTGCTGTAGGGTGGCTAGGTTGGCTTGACGTTCCGCATTTTCTGCTTCGCGGTCCGAAGTCAACATTTGCAGAATCTGCAACATCGGGTCCGGGGATGAACCACTTCCTCCACGTGGCATCTGAAGATTGAGATAGATCGTGATAAAAGAGGGAAATTTCTAAGGTTTGGGGTCTTTGAAAAGTTTTTAAAGTTTGACTCGGATTTTTCTAGCAACTTGCTTTTTCATTCATTCATTCATAGCACCCGATACAACACACACCACAACAAAGAAAAACAGATGGTTTTAAGAACCATTCTGAAAACTACGATACAGTGGGACCAAATACTACTCACTACGCTAGTGCTTAAGTGCTACTACTCCTCGGAATCTGTGGCTTCATCATCATCGATGAAGGCGAAATCATCCTCATCGGTGAAGAAATCCATAGCTTGATCCTCCAGAAAATCATCATCATCGCTGAGGTAGGAGTAGGGGTCTCCACGAAGATCCTCTCCGGCATTCTCCCTTTCCTCCAACTGCACGTCTCTCTCGTGGATGGTCTCCTCCAAAGATGAGATACGATGGCGAAGACGGGCAATGATACACTCCTTCTTGTCGATCTGACGGCAGCGAGACTTGCGATCCTTTGCTAACATGGAGATGGTCTGATCCTTTGTCTTGATGATGGCAGACTTGTGGTTGGAGTAGTCACGACAGTTATCCAACTCCTGCTGACGATCGTACATCATGAAGCTAAGGTGGTCCAATTGAGTCTTCAGTTCGGGGTGGTATGGTGCTTCCAGTGGTTGTCCATTTGCATCACGCCTCGGGCAAAACTCAAAGCGAGTACCCTTGATCTGATTGATGCTCTGCCCACACAGACGGGAAAGAGCTTCCTGCATGGCCCTGGCAAGTCCATCGAGCCAGTTGTTCTCTCTTAAGGTAAACTGAATTCCTTCCGCAGTGGGAGGTTCAATCTTTCCTCGGAGACTTGCAACAATTAGCCACTGCAGATCTTCTCCTCCTTGATCATTGAGCAGAGCTCCAAAGAATTCGGGGTGCGGACGCTCCAGAAGTTCCGAAAGCTGGTCCAAATCCCTCTCAAAGATAAGGTCTCCTCCATTCCCCAACTGATAAAACTTGCTGTACTTCACGTCCATCTATAAGAATATAGGATGAGTAAGTTAGTAGAGTGATTAGGTGTGTCAATATTTTATGTATATTGCAAGAGTTTTTGAGGAACATGAATTTTCATGAAAGAATTAAAGGGATAAGAATAAGAATAAGTTTTTGGTAAATATTTCTTTTCTTTGGTTTTGAAACTAAGTTTTTGATTCAACGTCCAATCTAACTAGGGTCTCCTATGGTCAGGATGGCTCTGATACCAACTTGTTAACACCCGGATTTTTAATCCCAGATGCCTGTTATGCCATACATCGCAATCCCAGGATTACCATTTTTGCGAGACATAACAGAATTGGATACCACAGTACATCATCCATTACAAACCTTACATAAGGTCTTACATAAATAGGGATCTCATGATCCAGTTCTTAATACAACTTCAAGCAGCGAAATACGTAATAATAACGGTAGCGTAGGCGAAGCTCCATCTTCGGGGTTCACAGGCAATGCTGACGATGGGAGATGATCCTAGTTGTCGTAACCTTCCTGGGGTCCATCCTCCAGGTACTCATCTTCATAGTCTGGCCACGGGAATAGCCAGGGACAAAGCCATGAGTACTCTTTAAGTACTCGCAAACTAATACTAACAAGTGAAAGGTTTTTTTTTGTAATAGGACACTAAGCTCTAGGGTTGTTTTGCAAAAATCCAGATTTATCTCTACTAAGTTCAGAAGTAAGAGATCTAATTGAAGTTTATAACACCTAAGTGGGAACTTGCATCTCATATCACAACCCTGTTGTGGTCAAGTCAAAGTCTCAGTTTATTTCATAAGTCTTTTGAAAACATCTGACGGGGGAACAGTATGGCCACTCGAACTGTCCATAACCGCGGACGCGACTATTCGAATAGTTTGACACTATGTAGAGATTGTACACTTTCACCACAACATTCGATACATCCGTCAGGAACAAATCCTAAATTCACCATACTCAGTATGCGGATATCAATCCTAACCTTTCAATTACACGCCCGAGTATAAGCACCTCTCCTGTGAGTTTGGCCTCCCAACCATGACCACTGTCATCTTGGGTACTACACAGGTGGACAATCTTCACAAGGTAGCCTCAGCTCAGACCTTGGCCGTGAGGGAACTAATACTAAGGTATATAAGTTTCCAGTCAAGCCCTACCCAATCTTCGGGTATTGTGGTTGTACGATAAAATTGGAATGGTATCGCATCCAGACAACCATCAGTTTTATAAAGGGCTAAGTCTCATGCCTCATCATTTTCATCACCAAAATCATCAAGTGTTCGGAAACACATGTCCAAAACATTTCAATAGAATGATCCATCATTCCAAGGTTTTCATAACCATTTTTCCACCAAGTATTCCCATCTAAAATTGATCAAGTTTTATACTTAGCACTAGCATCTACAAGTGGGGGTAAGCACTAATGAGGGGTGGTACACTAGTGGAGTTTAACTAAGTTTAATATTATGCCTTAGGATGACATCAAGATTATCTAGCTTAGGCCAGGTTTTATGCTCTTTATGCAACCTTCAATTATCCTTCTAGTATCTACCATTTATTCCAGTAACTCTAAGTAAGAGCTTTGATAAAGAAATAAAGTAATAAGCTTGCAAGTAAAACTAGGATTGGTTTATCAAGTGGATATGATCACATATGCTTAAGGCATATAGTGTGCATAGTAACAAGTAGTGGTTTGTGGCATCAGTAGGGTATCTTGCAAGGGTTAGATTGCATTGGTCCACTTAGTTAATAAAGCTTGCTAAGTTAATAGCTTGCAAGTATTGGCTTGCCTTGTGCAGAGCAGTGGTTGAATTTCTCCTCGGCTTCTTCGTAGAATCCTCCTTCCTCCTTGTATCCTTGGTCGGTACTAGTGTCTATGAATAAATACGAGGTACATAATCACCAAACAATACTTAACTACTTGCAATCATCACACAAAAAGGGTCCTATAGATTATCTAACATCATCTCTAACATTACAAGATTAAAGTTTGGTTTAATCCCTTTTATTTTTAGAAAAGTAATTTCTACTCATTGAAAAACTACTTAAGATTTAATATTCTCCAAACCAAAACATGGGATCATGTTGACACATGTCATCACCACATATTTTAGTCCATGGGAATGTGATTTAAAGTGGTGTCAGAATTTAATAAGGTTTTACCCTTTTATTTTAATTAATTAAAGTGGCTAGAAATGCCTATGGGGCATTATTTTATTACTTGAACATTATTTCTGTAAGTAAACCTATATATTTTTATATATTCTGAAAGGTATGGTTAAATGTGATTTTTGAGAGTTGGAATCAACTCAAAAGCTATCATGGTTTTAATTTGAAAAATGTTTGAATGCAGAAACGCTTCTGCCTTGTTATTTTTACCATGTATGATCTATAGATCCAAATGACTTGAATCCAACGGGATTGGATTCAGCATTCCCAGACCTTTCTAACAAAATTGGTTTCATTAAATTTGGTTCACTAAATCGACCTGGGTTGATTTTTGAAATTGGGTACAGAAGTATGTTTGAAATAAAATGGAAAAGGTTAAATTCAAATAACTGGGCTGCGGGGGAAAGGTTAACGGGCCGGCCCAGTGACACTCTGCGGCGCGGGGCTCAGCTGACAGGGGGGTTCCACCAGTCAGTGGCTCTTTAAACGCGAAGCGGTACAGGGCTCTTTACACAGATCCCACAGGCACATGAAGTTTGTCTTTGGTTCCAAAATATTGTTTATATACCGGTACTATAATGGAGACTGTTAAGTTGAACTTCCACCTAGAGCTTTATGTTATACTAGGATGCAACTTATACAGTAGACTATGCCTTGAACTGCAAATTTGCTATGAACCTAACTTCAAAAAAAGTCTTGACCGATACTAGGCTACCGTGGGACTTCTTCGCGGGTGGAGCTTAGACGTCATACTCCATGACCTTTCATGAGTTTATTAGAGAGCACCCTACTCTCATAGACTGCGACATTTTAACAGTCAAACTTATATAGGTGTGTTCTTCAAAAGATGTTCTGCAGGACAACATTTTTGCTTAGGATAAGCCACTTAGAACACATTAAGATACTAAATCAACCTGCCGTGCAGAATAGAAAAGCATTGCATCTTTATGGAGTGGTGTTTATTAAAGTAGGGATACTTTTCTCTCTGCTAACCAACAACTTGTCTCCCAATTCTAATTCACGGGATCTCCGATCACATAGAGTGGTTTACCACTATGGAAAGCTCAATTTATTGGTCTCATACCCATCTCCTTCGATGCATTTTCTATCACATTGTGTGATAGACCCTTTGTGAAGGGATCTGCCAAGTTTTTAGATGTTTGGCTATAATCCAATGCAATAACTCCGGAGTTTCTCATTTTTCTGACAGATTTCAGTCTCCTCTTCACATGTCTTGATGACTTCATATTATCCTTAGAACTATTTACCTTGAAAATCACAGTTTGATTATCGAAGTTCATAAGGATTGCGGGTATTGGTTTTTCAACCACATGTAAGTTCATCAAGAGTTCACGAAGCCACTCTGCTTGAACAGTGGTTGTGTCTAATGTTGTGAGTTCTGCTTCCATAGTTGACCTCGTTAAGATGGTCTGCTTGCAAGACTTCCAACAAACAGCGCCACCAGCAAGTGTGAATACATATCCACTTGTGGCCTTTATCTCGTCAGCATCAGATATCCAATTTGAATCACTATAACCCTCTAGTACCCTCGGATACCCGGTATAGTGTATGACATAGGTCGCAGTGCCTTTTAAATATCGCATAACTCTCTCAAGAGCATGCCAGTGATCATCTCCTGGATTTGAAACAAATCGACTGAGTTTGCTTACAACAAAGGCGATGTCAGGCCTCGTGGCACTAGCTAAATACATAAGCGAGCCAATAATTTGAGAGTATCTCAGTTGGTCTCTAGCATTTCCTCAATTCTTTCGAAGCAATACACTAGGATCATCCGGTGTAGGAGAAAACTTGAAGTCGCTATACCCAAAACGACTCAAGATATTTTCCACATAGTGGGACTGAAGCAATGTAATCCCACCATCATCATCTCTCAATAGCTTGATGTTCAGGATGACATCAGCTACTCCTAGATCCTTCATCTCAAAGGAACGATATAAGAAATCTTTGACCTCCTTAATTGCATTAAGGTTGGTTCCGAAAATCATTATGTCATCAACATACAAACAAAGGATGACTCCCTCACCCCCACCATGGCGATGGTACACACATTTATCAGCTTCATTTACAACAAAGCCTGTAGTAGTTAAAGTTCTTTTGAACTTCTTATGCCACTGCTTAGGGGCTTGTTTTAGACCATATAAAGACTTCAACAACTTGCACACCTTTCCATCTTGACCATTTACCACAAAGCCATATGGCTGATCCATGTAAATTTCCTCATCCAACTCTCCATTAAGGAAAGCTGTCTTAACGTCCATTTGATGAACGATAAGACCATGAGAGGCAGCCAATGAGAGTAATACTCGAATGGTGGTCAATCTGGCAATAGATGAGTAAGTGTCAAAAAAGTCTTCACCTTCCTTTTGAGTATATCCCTTGGCCACAAGCCGTGCCTTGTACTTCTCAATAGTACCATCAGGTCGAAGCTATTTCTTAAACACCCACTTGCACCCTACAGGTTTGCACCCATAAGGGCGATCAGTGATCTCCCATGTCCCATTAGCTAAGATGGAATTCATCTCACTATGGAGGGCTTACTTCCAGTAGTCATCATCTGGAGATGCATATGCTTTTGAAATGGAAGTGGGAGTGTCATCCACAAGGTACACAATGAAATCATCACCAAAGGACTTTGCAGTCCTCTATATCTTGCTACTTTTAGGAATTTCATTATCATCCTCCTTAGGATTTTTAGAGTGTTCAATTGGAATGGTAGGTTCAGAGAATGTAGCAAATTCCTGATTAGATGAACTAGGTATCTCCGGATTTGATGAGTTAGGTTTATCTTTCATTGGAAAGATATCCTCAAAGAAAGTCGCATGAGTCGACTCCATGATGGTACCGACATGAATGTCAGGCACTTCAGATTTTACTATCAAGAATCTATAACCAATGCTATGAAAAGCATAGCCCAGAAAAACACAATCAATGGTTTTTGACCAAGCTTGCGCTTCTTAGGGATTGGTATATTAACCTTTGCCAAACAACCCCAAGTACGTAAGTAGGAGAGTTTTAATCTTTTCTTCTCCCATTCTTCGAATGGAGTAATTTCTTTGTTCTTTGTGGGAACTCGGTTTAGGACATGACACGCAGTCAATAGTGCCTCCCCCACCATTCCTTAGAAAGATCCGATGTGTCTAACATGGCGTTAACCAAATCTGTTAGAGTATGGTTCTTTCTTTCGGCTGCTCCATTTGACTGGGGTGAGTAGGGAGCCGTCCTCTCATGAATTATGCCATGTTCCGCACAAAAGGAATCAAACTCGTTGAAAAAAATACTCTCCACCACGATCAGACCTAAGCCTCTTAGTCTTTCGATCAAGTTGATTTTCCGCCTCAGCTTTATAGATTTTGAAGAAACTCAAAGCCTCATCTTTTGATTTCATAAGATACACATGACAATATCTCATAGAGTCATCGATCAAAGTCATGAAATATTTGTTTCCACCTTTTGTCAACACACCATTTATCTTACAAAGATCAGAATGTATAAACTCTAGTGGTGTTAAATTTCTCACTTCTGCAGTCGTATGTGACTTGCGAGGTTGTTTAGCTTGTACGCAGACTTGGCACTTAGATCCCTTAACAATTGTGAAATTAGAGATTGAATTCATTTTGGCTAGTTGTGTCATACAATCAAAATAAATATGACAAAGACGAGAGTGCCAAACATTTGATTCAAAATTCGTATAAATATGATTAACAACTTTATTACAAATTTCTGACAGAGATAAGCGGAACAAGCCTCCGCACTGATAGTCTTTACCAACAAAGGTTCCATACTTCGAAATTACAAATTTATTGGACTCGAATACAATCTTGTAGCCATCTCGACACACAAGAGATCCGCTAACAAGATTTTTATTTATTGGGGGAACATGATGCACGTTCTTCAGGCGCACGGTCTTTCCCGAAGTGAACTTCAGATCGACCATACCAACACCATGAACAGAAGCATTCGAGCTGTTCCCCATCAACACGGTTTGAGTCCCTCTGATCCTACATCTTTTATCTCAACGTCGCCCATCACAACATTAGCAGTCTTGCTACCCTTCCCATGCCGGCGCTTGTCAAAGCGGTTGGGACAAGTAGGAGCCCAATAATCAGGATCATCGCACACATGACAAGCACCTTTCCTCTTATCAGTTTTCTTCTTGAAGCTGGTAGACTGTGAGGCCTTGTTCTTTCCATCGAACTTTCCTTTGCCGTCAAACTTGCCTTTGTTCTTGAACTTATGAGGCTGGAAGTTCCTTTTTTGTACCAGATTGGCATTAGAACCTCCCTCGGTACCTCGAGCACCTGTGTCTTTTTATCTCGCCGTATCTTCCACATCAAGAGTCCAAATGATATCTGTCACGGAGAACTCTTGTCTCTTGTGCTTCAGAGAAGTAGCAAAATTCCTCCATGACTGGGGAAGTTTGGCAATAATGTCTCTGGCAACAAACTTGTCCGGTAACAGACAAGTGAAGTTCTCAAGCTCCCTGGCAAGTGACTGTGTCTCATGAGCCTGCTCCACAAAGGGGCGGTCATCAACCATCTTATAGTAATAGAATTGTTCCATGACATACAGTTCACTGCCAGCGTTGGGGACTCCAATTTTTCTTTCGAGCGCATCCCACATATCCTTGCCATTGCTAAATGATAGATATGAATCGAGAATATTGTCGCCAAAAATGCTGATCAAGGCAGCCTTGAAAGTGATATCAAGTTTTTGGAACGCCTCTTCCTGAGCGGGATTAAGTTCTCCCTCAGGTGCGCCATAGATAGCGTTATAGCAGATCATGGTCTGAAACCAGAGCACTGCTCTCGCACGCCATCGTTTGTAATTGACACCTTTGAACACAGGTGGCTTCATAGAAGCAACAAAGCCACTTGGGGCAAATTGTCTGAAATAAGGTTTTTGGATTGTTGAATAAAAGAGCAATTTACAAAGCGAATTACCCATAATAAACGCTAGATAAAACATGATTAGAATAATAGACAAAATACTAATCATGTGAAATACTGAAAACATATTAAGACAGATAATCAAACAGACTGCAAGACGAAGGTCTTGAGATGCGATCAGAACAAGATTGAGAAAGAAAACATACACGGCAGCAGCAGAAGAGGAACCACCGGTGTTCGCGTTGGTACCATCGTTAGACATGTCGTCGAGGAAGAGGGTGCTGATGTCGGGAAAGAAGTCCTCGTTGGTAAAGACGTCGGCGCAATCGCTATCCGAGAGGGGGTCCGTGATGAAGCCAGTGGTCGCACCGATAGCGCTCCCCAAAAACCCTATCGTCCTTCTCCCGTATAGGACTCGAAGCAGCGTGGTCTCGGAGGCCTACTGTCCCGGCTCGCGGTGCACGCCGCAAGACGGGACGGGGAAGATCTAGGTAGCGCACTGCTCTGGAACTGGAGGCGCAAAGAATGTGTAGTTGTGTGTCTGAGAGGAGGGACGACATCTCTCTTATATAGGCACAGAGGGGAAGGCAGACAGGCTGCGCAGAAGATGAAACGAACGGACAGAAGTTGAAGCGAACAGGCGACAGCCCACCGGACAGCCTCCACTCAGTTCGTATTTATTTAGCTCGTATTAAAAGTCCACTCGAATAAAACGTTTCAACTTCTGTACGACCGTTCATATACCATTTATTCGTGCCAAACTAAAGCTCGGTTCGGCGAGATTCCTGCAACCCGGCGTGGCGTGGTGTGGCATGGCGAGCGAAGAGGAGGAGAGCACGTGTATATGTCTTCTCCTCTCAAGATCGTCAAGTGGTGGAAGAGCTCACCTTATAAGCTGGTCCAACTTCCACTCAACTAGCAATGTAAGACTAAACATTTATCACAGCTCTTGTCTTGCATGAATGAGACAAATGTGTCTCTAGGATTTCAGGAATTTATCGGCATATAATAAATATGCTGGCCCAATTTAGGCAAAAATTTCAATAGTCACGTCCCTTGTACAAATTAGTCAAACAAAGAGCTACGAATTAATCACACCGTAAATTTTTGGCAAGCACGATCTACGCCTTCCATCCATCTAACTATTCCGCACTACCGTCCCCGTCTCTTGTCACTAATAACCAAACCTCAACAGTTCTTAACCTGGCAAACATAATCAAAGCCACCGTGCAAGTTGGTGCACCGAGATCAACCACGACGCCGCCATTTCCGTCCATATATATTCTCCCCTGAGCTTAGCATAGCCAGCTGTAATCGGCTTCGAATTTGATTCTCTAGCCTTTACGTTGCGCCTACAAAAGCACTACAGGGGCAGCAGTCGCGCAGCAACTTGCCGCTCGTTCTTTAACTGAAGAAAAAAGATGGAGTACTCTGCTGTACATGCGAGATGCAGGGCAAGTGGTACCTCCAGATCAGATCAGATCTAGTTAGTCCAAGAAACGGATCATTGCAGCATTCTGTCATCAGAGCTTAATGGTCCAGCATGCGCGGCGCTACCGTCTGATTTATTCCCGCTCGTACAAGTACCAGAATTCTCCACTCTGTCAACGGTAATCAAATCATCGATCGGTTTAGATCGGCACGTGAAGGCATCACCTGCCCCTCAACAAAAGATGGAGTCATATACCTACATTGAGGTCGGCTGTGGGATGACATGATTGAGAGAAAGACTAAAGACGCCCAACGGCGACTTAGTGGCCGGCTGCTCTACGTTCTTTGAAACGCTTGGAAGAAAGAAACCATATAATCTTCACCGGAAAACATCTTACCTACATTGAGGTGACCTCTATTGCTCGGGACGACATCCAACAGAGGGAAAGGGCGTTCGGCACCTTCGTGCCGGCTATCCCAGCCGAACCGAAATAGGTTTTTCTCCTTCATTTGTTTTTCCCGTGGGTTTTCTGGCATTTTTCCACCTTAATATAAAAATGCCATCTTGTTCAATGTTCGTGGGTGTTTTTCTCTTCTAATAGAAAAGACAATGCTCCTACCGTTTGCTCAAAAAAAAAAATGGAGTCATATGGGAAGCAAGCACCGGTCCATCGCATAGTTAATCATCGAAAGTACTACGCACTATATTCGCCGAGGAACTATTCTGTCAGCTATACGCCCCATAATTTTTTTGGCAGAGATTGGTAACTTTTAAAAAAAAGTTATATAAAACCTCGGCCTCTGCATCAAAGACTTTTATTAGTTTTCACCGCGTGATCTACAGAAGATCCTTTCCTTCCGCCTCTAGTACTACGTTGGTGGTAGTAGTACACGGGCATCTGATTCTGGGAACGGGAGCGTAGTGAGATGCCTGAAAAGCTAAGATATCTTATGGACGTGTTGAACGTTTAACTTTAAATAAACTTGAGAAAATCACATCACCCTCACGTGCGGCAAAGCTAACATATCTGCATCGCTCTTGTGGTGAAGAGGGTAGCGCTCCACGAGGCGCAAGCAAGGAACCGCGCCACTTGGTGGGACGACGCGACGTAAAAGAGAAAGAAGAAACGTGCGGTTAAGCTGCAGCAGTGTAAAAAAACGATATTTTTTTGCGAAAGTCAATATTTTTGTTACTCCATCCGTTTTCCAACGCTGCCTTCGTCAGTGGACAAATTGAATCGGACAAAAGAAAACGGAAGGTTGCTTCAAGAACTAGTGTACTAACACAAAATGTCTGCATATTCACATGAATTTTCTATTATTTTTTTTAACTTTAAATTGTTTTTTCATGTATTTTTTATACAGTAATACCAGGTTTATTTGAACTCGCGTGCAAAAACACCACCTCCTAGTAGTACCTCTCTTCACTGAAACAAGGTGTTAAATTTCTTTTGATGTCATGCAATTTAAACTTTGACCAGTCATAGTCAAAATTTATGCCTCGGTTCACACAAACAAGTTTACTAGTGTTGCGAGGACGCGACCCCTTTATGGAGTCAGAGGCTCAAGTCAAGTGGGATACAATTCTGTCCGTCAAATAAAAAAGAAGCGAGCGCGATCGAGTCCTGGGTATGTATTGTCGTGCCGAGCACCGCCCCGCACGCATGCACGTGCACGCTCTGTCGTGCGTGCCCGTTCGTCAACCACCATGCACGATTGCACGCGTCAACCCCATGCAAGAAGTTGAAAATGATGCTGGCATGCATGCGACGACATCCTGGCCTGGCATGGGTGGTGGATCGACGGATCGGAGCTAGTAGGTTGGTTGCGGCCACGTCCCGCGTGCCCGCCACCACCTGTCGCCGCCTCTTTCCAGCTCGCAGCCCTACAGGCGGTGTAGCGCAGTTCTCCACTGACGTGGCTGCGTAATAGCCCAGCTAGCGCATCTGTTTCTGTTACCTCGTGCCGTGCTCATCAGGCTCATTAATTTCCTTGTCTTGCAAGTTCACTAAATCACGGTACGTAGTGGTGCAATTCTTGCGTAGGAAGCCACACGCTCTCGGATCTGACCGGCCGGCGCGCCTCTTTATGGCGTACTACAATCAATGGTACGTGCGTGCTCCCGGTCGAGTCGCTGGCCGCCGTTGACGTGCGCGCGCCGCCCTCTGCCCTCGCGCGCATGCATGCGCACGTGAAACTCCAGCGACCTCTCGCCGTCTCGCGTGTACTCCT
Organism: Avena atlantica; assembly: GCA_910589765.1. Lineage (NCBI taxonomy): Eukaryota > Viridiplantae > Streptophyta > Magnoliopsida > Poales > Poaceae > Avena > Avena atlantica. The sequence goes on from OU342738.1 coordinate 385,829,409, forward strand.
CCACCACCACGTACGCGCGCGCGCGTGCCCATCTTCAGTCATCGAGGAGCTCAACTGCAGCTGCAGCCGGACCACGCCGACCTGCCGATGACATACTGGCATGGGCGGATGATCGTCGTTCGACCGAGGTTGCTGCTTGCTCGATCGCCGCCGCCACGTCTAGCGCAGTCGCCTCCACGTGTCCCCAGCCTTTTCTAGCTCACACCACACTCACATGCATGCACAGTTGTACCGCAACTCCCCCTCTTCCTGCATCGATGACATCGTGCTGGCACTTGCTCGATCGCGCCGTGCTTACCAAGAACAATTCCTTTCCCTGCAAGTCTATTAGTAGTAGAATCACTGCCACTAGTGTGTTGGTCTACTAGTGCAAGTCTTGTTTGGGAAGCCGGCTTCTTATGGAAGCTATCCAAACTAGTAGAAATTATTACTCCCGGACCAACCTATGTTCTAGTAAGAACATTTCTACTATGCCGTGAAGAATGTACCATACCACTCGTGGTACGTTGTAACGTCTGTTGTGCAAGTTAATCAACCAAAGAGCTACCCATCTGTTTTAAAATATAGGATGTTTTAAATTTGTGAAGAAGATGTATCTAGACGTATTTTATGTGTAGATTTACTCCAAACTTGAATAAACCTACATGCCAAAAATAAGCTAGATACATTTGTTTCACAAAACTGAAACACCTTATATTTTAGAACGGAGGGAGTACTTATTAATCACACGGTCTACGCCCTCCATCCATCCAACTACTCTGCACTACCGTTCCTCTCTCGCGCCACGCCGCCACTAACCAAAACTCAACAAGGTTCTTAACCTATCAAACATAATCAAACACTAGTGGAAACGAGGGCTTTTGTTGATCCCGAAAATGGGCTTTAACACCGGTTCTTCTACGAACCGGTGTTAAAGGGGGGGGGGGGGGCGTACCAGCGTGGCCTCTGCGGCATTAAAGGATCCCCCCCTTTAACACCGGTTCGTGCCTGCACCAGTGGCCCGCGCCCCCCCCCCCCCCTTTAACACCGGTCCGTGGCACGAATCGGTGTTAAAGGGGGGGGCTATATAAGACACCACCCCAGTCCACACACACCCCACTCTTCCATTCTTTCACATTTTGGAGCCTAGCAAGAGGGTGTGAAGAGTGCTAGTTTGTGTTTTTTTCATATGCACTAGAGGTGTTCGGTGAAATGCCCGAGAGCTCAAAATAAGCTTTCTTGTTGCTCTTTCTGTCTCGGTCGAGGTCGGCAACTATAGTTTCATGTGTCATTGATGTACTATATATATAAATGGTCATCTCCCTATTATTTTTTGATATGTACTACATATTAATGCAGATGAATCGGCAATGGATGTACGGTGACCGCCGCACTTCCGAGTACATTACGGGCCTCCAAAATTTCATCGTTGTGGCTAATGCAAACCGTGGTCACAATGGTTTTATGTGCTGTCCGTGTGTTCACTGTCAGAACAAGAAAGACTACTCAAATACCAGAACCATTCACGCCCACCTGCTTCGATCTGGTTTCATGCCCAGCTATAATTGTTGGACCAAGCACGGAGAAAAAGGGGTTGTGATGGAAGACAACGAAGAAGAAGAGGATGATGAAAACTATCATAATATGTATCCTGAATATGATGATAATGCAACGGAGGTAGATAATGAAGATCAAGAGGGAGCAGATGGGCCCGCTGATGACGATCTTGGTCGGGCCATTACTGATGCAAAGGAAGAATGTGAAACTAAAAAGGAGAAGGAGAAGCTGGAGCAGATGTTAAAGGATCACAAAACATTGTTGTATCCAACTTGCGAAGATGGCCACAAAAAGCTAGGTGCCACACTGGATTTGCTGCAATGGAAGGCAGAGAATGGTGTGGCTGACAGCGCATTTTCAAAGTTGTTGGTAAAAATGAAGAATCTTCTTCCAAGAAATAATGAGTTGCCTGACAGTACATACCAAGCAAAGAAGGTTGTCTGCCCTCTAGAATTAGACGTGCAGAAGATACATGCCTGCATTAATGACTGCATCCTCTACCGCGGTGAGAAGTACGAGAATTTGGATGCATGCCCGGTATGCACTGCACTGCGGTATAAGATCAGACGAGACGATCCTGGCGATGTTGAGGGCGAGGCCCCTAGGAAGAAGGTTCCCGCCAAGGTTATGCGGTATGCTCCTATAATACCACGGTTAAAACGTCTCTTCAGAAATAAAGAGCATGCCAAGTTGTTGCGATGGCACATGGAAGACCGTAAGAAAGACGCGATGTTGAGACACCCCGCTGATGGGTCACAGTGGAGAAAAGTCGAGCGAGAGTACCCGGACTTTGCACGTGACGCAAGGAACTTAAGGTTTGGTCTAAGTACAGACGGCATGAATCCTTTTGGTGAGCAGAGCTGCAGTCACAGCACCTGGCCTGTGACCCTATGTATCTATAACCTTCCTCCTTGGTTGTGTATGAAGAGGAAGTTCATTATGATGCCAGTGCTCATCCAAGGCCCGAGGCAACCCGGCAACGACATTGATGTGTATCTAAGGCCATTAGTTGAAGAACTTTTACAGCTGTGGGCCAAACCAGGTGTACGTATGTGGGATGAGCACAAAGGGGAGCCATTTGACCTACGAGCATTGCTTTTCGTAACCATCAATGATTGGCCTACTCTTAGTAACTTTTCAGGGCAGACAAACAAGGGATACAATGCATGCACACACTGTTTAGATGATACTGAAAGTGTATATTTGGATAAATGTAAGAAGGTTGTGTACCTAGGGTATCGCCGATTTCTTCCGAACCTGCATCCAGTAAGAAAGAAAGGCAAGCATTTCAAACGTCTGGCAGAACCCCGGAGGAAGCCTGTCCTCCGTACCGGTGAGGAGGTATTTGGTATGGTCAAGGACCTAGAAGTAATCTTGGAAAAGGTCCTGGCAGTCTATCTGTTCCGAATGACGATGCCGGACACGCGCCCATGTGGAAGAAGCAATCTATATTTTGGGACCTACCCTATTGGAAAGTCTTAGAGGTCCGCTCTTCAATCGACGTGATGCACGTGACAAAGAATGTTTGCGTGAACCTGCTAGGCTTTCTAGGAGTGTATGGGAAGACAAAAGATACACCGGAAGCACGACAGGACCAACAACGTCTGAAGGCCCCTGAAGAGCCTATGCATCCTGAGAACGAGAAGGGTAAACGATGCCACTTAACTACTGCCAGCTACGCTCTTACCAAAGCAGAGAAGGAAATCTTTTTTGAATGTCTGAGCAGTATCAAGGTCCCGTCTGGCTTCTCGTCGAATATAAAGGGAATAATAAATATGGCAGAGAAAAATTCCAAAACCTGAAGTCTCATGACTGCCACGTGATTATGACACAATTGCTTCCGATTGCATTGAGGGGGCTTCTACCTGAAAATGTTCGAGTACCCATTGTGAAGCTATGTGCATTCCTCAATGCAATATCTCAGAAGGTAATCGATCCAGAAAGCCTACCAGGGTTACAAACAGATGTGGCCCAATGTCTTGTCAGCTTTGAGTTGGTGTTCCCACCATCCTTCTTCAATATTATGACGCATCTCCTGGTTCACCTAGTAGAAGAGATTGCCATTCTCGGTCCTGTATTTCTACACAATATGTTCCCCTTTGAGAGGTACATGGGAGTCTTAAAGAAATATGTTCATAACCGTGCTAGGCCAGAAGGAAGCATCTCCAAGGGCTATGTAACAGAGGAGGTCATTGAGTTCTGTGTTGATTTTATTCCTGACCTTAAGGCGATTGGTGTTCCAGAATCACGACATGAGGGGAGACTGCGTGGAAAAGGCACCCTAGGATGTAAAGCAATGATATGTAGGGACGGGCATTCTCTCAATCAAGCACACTACACGGTTTTACAAAGATCTATCTTGGTTGCCCCGTATATCAATGAACACAAGAATTTAATACGCCTCAAACACCCGGGGCAGTCTGATGAATGGATTATAAGTGAACACATGGCGAGTTTTGGCGGCTGGCTGCAAAGACTTCTCACGAATAACACCAATGTTGGGGATCAGCTGTACTTGTTGGCCAGGACACCGTCTTCGACTGTATGTACTTTCCAAGGGTACGAGATAAATGGGAATACATTTTACACGATAGGCCAAGATAAAAAGAGCACCAACCAAAACAGTGGTGTCCGCTTCGATGGAGCAGAAGACAATGGGCAAAAGACCACGTATTATGGGTTCATAGAGGAGATATGGGAACTTGACTATGGACCTAATTTTAAGGTCCCCTTGTTTCGATGCAAATGGGTCAAGCTAACAGGAGGAGGGGTTGAGGTAGACAAGAAGTACGGAATGACAACGGTGGATCTCAATAATCTTATGAAGAACTTAGACGAACCATTCGTTCTAGCCAATGATGTGGCTCAGGTTTTCTATGTGAAGGACATGTCCTCCAGACCAAAAAAAAGAAAAAATATGCAAACGAATACATCATATGATGAGCCAAAGCATCACATAGTTCTTTCAGGGAAAAGAAACATCGTGGGAATCGAGGACAAGACAGACATCTCAGAAGATTATAATAAGTTTGATGAAATTCCGCCCTTCACAGTGAAAACTGACCCAAGCATTCCGTTAAGTAAAGAAGATGCTCCATGGTTACGTCTGAAGCGATCATAAGGAAGGGCATATGCCAAGAAGTTCATGCTCATATTATGTAACTCTAGTTCATGTTTTTAATATTAATACATGTCTTGAGTGTTAGTCATGTTTTGTGGATGGACCGGGACTATGAGAAGAAGTTGTCCCGATTCGTACTTACCATTAAGATCTGATCTCCAAACGCGCGTGGTCACATATTAGGGAGTGCCTCTATGACCAGTTTCTTGGAGATGCCGGAGGACTAGGCTCCGTCGGCATCTCCCTGAAACTGGCCGTAGTGGTGTCCCTGCTCTCGAAAACCATCTTGCAGCTTTGTAACTTCTCTAACTAGATCAATGCACCAGGGAGCTAACTAATTTCACATATTAGGGAGTGCCTCTATGACCAGTTTCTCGGAGATGCCGGAGGACTGGGCTCCGTCGGCATCTCCCTGAAACTGGCCGTAGTGGTCTCCCTGCCTCAAACTGGCTGGAGGACTAGACTCACAAGGATGCCTATTTATAGTACAAGCAGCTCGACATAGTGTTTACACTTACAAAATAATGTCGACACTCTTTAGTCCCGGTTGGAGACACCAACCGGAACAAGGTACACGCCGCACGACATAATGTCGACATGCACTCACCCCTATTATTAGTGCTGACTCGTGTTTTGTCCCGGTTGGTGTCTCCAACCGGGACTAAAGGTTCATCTTTAGTCCCGGTTGGTGTCTCCAACCGGGACTAAAGGTTCATCCCGCCATTTTTTCCCGCCATTTTTCTTCCCGCCATTTTTCTTCCCGCCAGTTCTTCCCTCCAGTTCTTCCCGCTAGTTCACTATATATATATATATATGTAGGGGGTTGGCCTCCATTGTCATTGCACATCTCTAGACTCATATCTGCAACCTCATCACTCTTTACCATGGCTTCCACCGTAGCACTAACCCCCAGGGAGGCGGAGGCGCTTTGCGCCTCGAACTACCCCTGCCCGCCGGGCTACTGTGTCCCCGTCGGCTGGATGCTGAGCGTCGGAGGCGTGCCGGTTCCTCCTGTCCCTCTAGGTGTGGCGCGCCGGATGGCCATCACGAACCACTACTACTTCGAGCTCACGCCGGAGCAGCGGAGGAATCCCAGATGGCATCCCGACTATTTCCCTACTTGGGAAGCCTTCTTCGTGGATCGGCATGAGAGGGCGCTCGCCAGGCACGAGGAGGACGGCCCACCTCCTCCTAACTTCAACGAGGCCGGCCGTCGGCTATGGTGGCGCGGTCGGACTCTCCAGAGCGGCATGGCCTATGACACTGCCGCCGACTCTAACCCCCGTCTGCGCTACCCTCAAGTCCAGCCCACGCGCTACCCTCAAGTCCAGCCCACGCGTACTCTCCAGAGGTTCAATTACGGCGACCCCGAGGACGACAGCGATGACGGCGGCGGCGAGTACGACGACTACAGTGGCGAGTATTACAGGTGTAGGCAGGAGCATGACTGAATCACTCCAACATTCCGAAACAAGTTCGGCCGATTGTTACTTAATCTGGCCATGTATCTTAATTTTCAGTTCTTTTATGTATCTTAATTTTCAGTTCCAGTTCGGCCGATTGTTACTTAATCCATGTATCTTAATTTTCAGTTCTTTTATGTATCTTAATTTTCAGTTCTTTTATGTATCTTAATTTTCAGTTCTTTTATGTATCTTAATTTTCAGTTCCAGTTCGGCTTTATGTAACTGTCTCAAAATGACCTATCTCATTCGGGTCAAATGACCAATGTTATGGCTAGAATCAAGGCATATATTATTCATATTTTTCTGAGTTGAAATGAAAAAGATATGATTTTTCTAAATTCATATCATATTTTTTGAATTAAAAAAGCCCCTTTAATGCATGAAATAAGTGTTTTAATTATTTTAAAAAATTTCATGTAAAGTAAATATAAAATTATTTACATGAATGGATAGATATTATTTTTCTGAAAATTATGATATATTATTCATATTTTTCTGAGTTGAAATGAAAAAGATATGAATTTTCTAAATTCATATCATATTTTTTGAATTAAAAAATCCCCTTTAATGCATGAAATAAATGCCCCCCCTTTAACACCGGTTCCAGACAGGAACCGATGTTAAAGGGGGGGCATTTATTTTGTTTCCCGCGCGCACCCACCCCCCCTTTAACACCGGTTCGTGGCTGGAACCGGTGTTAAAGGGGGAAGGGCATTTATTTCGTTTCCCGCGCGCACCACCCCCTTTAACACCGGTTCTAGCCATGAACCGGTGTTAAAGGGGGGGGTAATAAAATGCGCACGGGAAATGCCCCCCCCTTTAACACCGGTTCCAGCCACGAACCGGTGTTAAAGGGGGGGTGTGTATTTATTTCACCTTCCCCTTCCCCTTCCTTTCTTCCCCCCACTGAGCCAGATCGATCGAGGTCCTCCGTCTCGCCGCCCCAGACCCGCCATCTCGCCGCCGCCGCTTCGGAGCTCGAGGTCCGCCGCCCCCGACCCTCTCTTCCCCGCATCCTTCCCCTCCCTCTATGTCTCCACACGACCGCGGCCCAAGCTCCGCCTCCCGGGGCGAGCAGAGCCGGCGTCTCCTCGTCGTCGCCCCTGGAGCCGGCTGAGGCACGGGGACGGCGGCGACCTCCATGGTGGGATGCTTGGCCGCGGCCGCAGGCTGGCGCACGGTGGTGGCGACCCGCTGCTGGGACGCGGCAGCAGGCTGAGGCACGGGGACGGCGGCGACCTCCATGGTGGGCTGCTCAGCCGCGGCCGCAGGCTGGTGCACGGCGGCGACGTCCTCCTCGTCCTCAACGCTATTGGACGCAGGCACAGCAAGGAGAAGTAGCCCAGGCGGATCCTGCTGCAGGTTGTAGTGGGGTACTGCTCCACGGTGTCGTCGGCGCCGACGATGACCGCGCCCGCGCCGTCACCGAACGTCGCCTGGCTGATGAGGGACTGCGGGTAGTTATGCTCGGGCCCTCGGAAGGAGACGAGGGTGAGCTCCACGCACACCACCAGGACGCGCGCGCCACGGTTGTTCTCGGCCAGGTCCTTGGCGAGGCGTAGCGAGCCGGCGCCGGCGGCGCACCCGTTGAGGTTGAGCGTCGTGCGGGCAACGGTGGGGAGGAGGCCGAGGAGGGATGCCAGGCGAGTGTCGGCGCCCGGGGCGCGCGCGCACGAGTTGGTGCTGAGGACGAGGTGGGTGATGTCGGTGGCTAGACGGCCCCACCTGGCTATGGCCTTGGCGGCGGCTGCCGCGGCGAGCTGCTGAGGAGAAGAGCGGGGGCGGCCTGCTGAGGAGAAGAGCGGTGGCGGCCATGGCGGGGTGGCTGAAGGTGGAGGAAGTGGTGGGAGGGGATGGGCTGTGTGGAGGTGGGGTCCCTCCCGTCTGATCCTGGCCGTTTAGTCACGGTGGTGATGCCTGATACGCTTGGGGGCCCCTTTGACGCGCGCTTCACGGACGTTGTCTCCCTCCGTCATGTGCGTGCCACGCCAGCACTGACAACGGGCCCCACATAACACGCTAGCATGTGCCCCTTCTGTCTTGTATGCTCGACTTGTAACTCAACAAAGATCTCCGACATGTGTACTTCCACTTGGTGCCGGGAACTGTCCAAGATTCTCAAGATACTCGCAATCGGTGTCGCGTCCGCGTACCTATAAACCGCCAAGATTTTCTATTTATATTTTCATTTCAAATTCTGTTTTGATTTTTTCAAAAATACCAGGGACTTTTATCAAATATGTAAAGTACTGTGGGACCCCTTTAGACAATTTGGGACCCATAACTTATTTCACCTTCCCCTTTTCTGTTGCTCCAACATTGTCGTTGTATCTTGTGATTGCTATATTAATATAGCGGGGCGCAAGCCTATTTCGAGGAGCCCTGACCATCTCGCTCTCTTCCCCGTGCAGGAGCGTCTCGCCGCCGCCGCTTCGGAGCTCGTAGGCCACGCCTCAACGCCGACGCCGCCCGCCGCCCGACGAGCCCGCCGCTAGCACCGCCGCCCGACGAGACCGCCGCATCCGTCCGACGAGCACCGCCGCTCGACGAGACCAACGTCACCCCACCGGTGAGCGCCACGTGTGTGATTGCTGACTCATCCTGATTAAAACTTGTTTGCTCGATAAATTGTACTACATGCATAGATTAAAACTTGTATACAAATTGGACCTCTGACTCATTTGTGTATTTATTTGTGTATTTTGGTATGAATAATATGTATATTTGTGTATGAATCCAAGTCCACTTGAATATTTACACTCTTACTCTAGATAATATTATTGTTTTAGAAACTATGGATCCACTTAGTAGAAACCTTGAAGAAGAAGAAATAATGGAGAACATTATTGATGAGGACACCTCACAATATCTGAACTTGGAGGGACATGACGACGACAGCTCAAGTACTAGTCATGGAGAAGATGAAGACTCCGGTGAACGCAATTTAATGGTTACAAAGTCCGGCGAGGTATATGCATTGATTAAGCCTCAGCTGACTTCCACCAACAATCTTCTTCTACATGTATTAATTAACGCTTCTTTCTTCTTTTAGCCCTCTGGATCGACCAGCCAGCAACCATCTTCTTCTACGAAAAAGAGCAAGCGAGGCGCGAGCCAGCGGTTGAAAGATCATGCAAAGTTCACGATCGAAGCAGTCCGTGTTGATGGCAGGCCGATAGAGCCCAAGAAGGCCGCAGACAAATTTATACGTCAGGCTGGTGTTCTTGTTAGGGACCAAATCCCAATCATAATTGAAAATTGGAATAAGCCAAAGAAGGGCGACGGTACCTTTGTCGATGACAGATCCAAAGAAACGCTTTGGAATTCGTTGTTGGTAAATTTCACCCTTCCGCCAGAGGAGGATGAAAACAACCCGGTTATAAAGAAAAAGGTCAAAGAGTGGACTCTAAAGAAGATGGCTGAGGCTTTCCGCAACTGGAAGACAAAATTGAACAAATTTGTCAAAGCTGGCGAGACTCCAAATTTCGAAGACGCATATTATGCGAAGATAAGACCTCACTAGCCCGAATCTGAGACATATAAAAAAAGTGCTATAGCTAAAAAGAGGTCAGAAACCAATACGCTTAATGCCCTGAAGAAGGAATATACCAGAGGACGGGGTCAGGTGGCTACATATCTCAGAGGCCTAAGTGGGAGGAAGCTGAGAGGGCCCTGCGCGAGAGAGGGATCACACCCCAGACAGATGGGTGGGACCTACGTGCAAAGACTTGGTTCTACGGAATCGGGGCAAGGTTGGACCCAGAAACAGGATTGTGTATCTTCCCAACCATCCTTGCCAAACCCGTCACTGAACTCATCACGGCATACGAGGAAACATCCGCCAGGACCTTCCATCCCGACAGAGAGAATGACCAGCTCACACGCGTCATCGGTAAAAAAGAACACCTGGACATGCACGAGGCACAGGGGGTATGACGTGGAAGGATGGGTTTGCCGACTGGAGCGACTCTTACAGATGGCGCGGCAGAAAAGAAAAAGAGCGTACAGAGCGGATGACACAGATAGAACATGCACTTGCGGCGCTGCAGACGCAAGTGAATGCACAACAGAGCCATCAAGCTACCGGCCCATCTCAGCGGCATGAAGAGCCTGCATTGGAAGCTGCCCGCGGCCCAGACTCTGCGCGGAAAAGCAGTGTGGCTTCCACGGAGAACGTGCAGCCAACGCTTGAAATGACGGGTCCTCGATACCCCGTTGATGAGATCACGGAGAGCGAACACACTGAGCTGCATGTGAGATTAATGGGCTTATCCATTAAGGTGGTTGTCGGCTATGCCTTACCTCCTGTAGCTGGTGGAACTTACCACTGCCGACCGATTCCAGATGGCTATGCTATTGTCGGGGTGGATGAGGTTGTGAAGGAATATGAGGAAGCACAGCTTGACCATGCTACAGGTGAAGGGGAAACTCAACTCAAATTTGCAGTGAAAACAACCATTCTTTGGAAGAAGGAACACATTGTGCTTCCAAATTGGAGGTCACTGGCACCCCCGCCGTCTCCGCAGCGTCAGCAGTCTGAGCCGCTTCAGCTATCTCCTGCGCGGCAGCCATCTCCGGCCCGTCAGCCATCTCCTACGCGGCAGCCATCTCCGGCCCGTCAGCCATCTCCTGCGCGGCAGCCATCTCCGGCCCGTCAGCCATCTCCTGCGCGGCAGCCATCTCCGGCCCGTCAGCCATCTCCAGTGCTTCAGCCATCTCCTCAGCGTAAGCGGAAGAGCACTGCCACGAGGAGCATCAGTAGCACTGCCACAAAGAAATCCGCAGGAAACCGTACGCCAAAGAGTTCAAAAAACTACGTCCCGCAGCCTTCCGCCAAGCCATTGCCGGTTTTACCGTGGAATCGCAGCGACGAGGAGACCAATAGGATCTCGGGAGAACAGGTCAAGAAATTCTTTGCACCTAGACGGGCCGAGCCAAAGGAGAAAATAGATCAGGCGGTGGTGGAGAAGTTTTACAAAAATCTTTTGAAACCTGAAACCCCACTTGTGCCGGACTACGAGCGCCATATTTTGAAGGCGGATGCAAGGCGCCGTAGGGAGACTGAAAGTAGCAGTCGTGAGGCACCCCAGAAAACAGTTCCCATGCTCGGAGAGCAGGAAAACCAATCATGCGCCCCGCTCCAAATGTTTGACAAACGGGACGCTCCTCCCGTAGATGATTACGAGGCAGAGCTACAAAGAAAGGCCAATGAGATGGGGATGACTTATATTGCATACTTGAACGTCATGGGAGACAACTTGCCCAAATGCGATGTCAACCCCATACAGCCATGGAAGTATGGGAAGAATCTAGTCAAGAAAGAGGAGCTCAAGAATCTACCAACAAAGATGCGAAAATTGCACAAGTGGTACCTTCATTTCTACAAGACGAGAAAAGAAGAATGGATCACGACGCATATAAGAGATCAGATTTTCTTGTGCGGAGACGACGCGATCGACTTCAACATTCAAGACTTGCATTTTCTATTCAATCAGAAGGAACTCGACAAATCTGCCATCAGCCTTTATTGTGTGTAAGTACTATTTCTGTAATTTTTATCTCATCTCATTCACTTCATTAATTGCATGTATATATATATATATATGCTCACCATATATGTATATACTATTATTCAGGAAAAAGGTTATGGAATGCATGAAAGGAGGTCCTTTTGACATTGGGTTCGTTCACCCAAATAGAGTTCATGAAGAAGTGGTAAGAGACAAACCCGGGCAAACAGAAGATTACTTGCTAAAGTCTTTACTGAGACAACAAACCAAAAGGGAAATACTATTGCCTTACAACTTCTCGTGAGTACTGTTACCCTCTCTCTTGTACACATTCTGTTTCGGCTTACTCGATGTTAAGTGTAACTGATGATGAGTTATGCGTGCGTAGGTTCCACTTTATTCTGCTAGCCATTCAACCCGACTAAGGAAAAGTCCTTGTCATGGACTCGTTACGAAAATAAAAAGAGCCATGGGCAGACTTTGGAGAGATGCTCCATAGGTAATTTCAATCATATTATCGCACTAGATCGGCAACTTTCGTGACAATAAGTAATTAATTACTCCTTTATCCATTTTCTTTGTCGGACAGGGTTTGGAAAATGTTCACGGGCAGGGCCGTGGGTGAATGGTCAGAAGAACTAAAATTTGTAGACCAAAATGTAAGTAATACTAGCTAGCTTCCAATTCCATTATATCATGCTTTATTGATTATTATTTTGATTGAACTCTCTATTCTCGTAAAGTGCGCGCATCAGGGACACGACAATAACTTATGTGGGTACTATGTTTGCGAATTCATTCGCAACACGATATGTGCGACAGGCCAAGCCGCACTAGAACAACTTAGAGTAAGTAAACAAAGTCCACAACATTATTTTATTACCATCAATTGTGTTGAGTTTTATTCTTATATATATATATATATTGACGGCCCATTCTTCATATATATTCAGATCGAACGGATGCGGGACCAACTCCTACCATTTGAACGCATACGAGTCATTCAAGAGGAATTGGCGGGGTTCATACTTGATGAGGTCGTCACGCCTGGCGGAGACCTCTTTAGATATCCACCAAAATGAACGATGACGATGTATGTGCCGATGACGATGACGATGTTTGTGTATAATAATAGTTGCTTAATTATTCATGTACTCGTATGTACCGATGACGATTTATAAGTATACCGCTCCCGATTGATTTCCCCTCGTCCCCCCCCCCCCCCCCCCCCTCCCGCAGAAATACGCCCAGAACGGGGCAGAGGCAGAAGTCTGCCGCGGCAGAGATTTAGGCCGTTTTCTGCCGCGGCAAACCTTTAACACGAACCGGTGTTAAAGGGGGAGGGGGGCTGAGGCCTGCGGCAGCCCTACGTGCGCCACCCTTTAACACCGGTTCGTATAAGAACCGGTGTTAAAGGGGCCCCCCTTCTAACACCGAACCCTCAACAGCGGTTGGGTAACCGCTGTTAGAGGGCCCTCTCAACCGGAGTTAAAGGGGGGCTCTGTACTAGTGAAAGCCGCCGTGCAAGCTAGTTGCACTGAGATCGACCACGACGCCGCCATTTCCGTTCTCATATTCCCCCAAGAAGGCAGCGTAGCCAGCTGTAATCGGTTTCGAATTTGATTCTCTGCTAGCCTTTACGTTGCGCCTACCAAAGTAGATGTACTGCAGGGGCAGCGGTCGCCCAGCAACTTGCTGCTTGTTCTTTAATAACTGAAGAAAAAAAGGGTGGAGTACTCTGCTGTACTACTACATGCGAGATGCAGGCAGGGCAAGTGGATCAGATCAGATCAGATCAGATCCAATTAGTCCAAGAGATGGATCATTAATTGCAGCAGCATATATACTGTCATCAGAGCTTGATGATCCAGCAATCTCCTGCCCAACCCAACCCAGCAGCTGCCCTGATTTATTCCCGCTCGTACTAATACTACCAGTACTATACATTCTGTTCCTTGCAAAATAAAGAATTTCTCCAGTCTGTTAACGGTAATCATCGACCGATTAGATGAGCACGTGAAGCCATCACCTGCCCCTCGGCAGAAGCTGGAGTCAGATGCGAAGCGAGCACCGGTCCATCGCTTTGATATATAATCATCGGAAGTACGCACCATTATTATTCTCCGGGGAATTATTATTATGTCAGCTATACACCCCATATGTTTTTTTTTTTGGGCGAAGAAGATTGGTTAATTTTCACCACGTGATCTGCAGAAGATCCTTTCCTTCAACCTGCAGTACTAGTACCTGGGCATCTCATTCTGGGAACCCTGCACGTTTTATTAAAGATCTAAAGTGGTGGTGAAGAGCTGACGCAGAGACGAACGAGAGCGCGCGTGGTGACGATGCCATGCATGGACGTGGTGATGTTTAAGCTAACTTTGAGAAAATCGCATCACCCTCACGTGCGGCAACACTAAGATATCTGCATCGCTTTTGTGGTGAAGAGAGGGGGTTTACCGTACTGTGCCGTATCTGTCGACCAGGATACGTCGCTTATCCCTCGCTGTGGTGGCTCGTCTTCGGCGTGCTCGAAGTCGCCAAGCCATCTAGCGAAGGCTTCGGGCAGCGCGGGTCGCCTACGCTGCCGCTGGGGTTTGGGGCAGACGGTCCTGGTCGAGACCAGCAGACGACATGTGGGTTGCCGGCTTGGATCTAATAGAGCGGTTCCTCCCACGTTAAGACATCGATCTTCTTGATGAATGCATGTCTTCGTCGATCTGGCCGGAGCGTCGAGTTTCGAAAGGTCCCGCCGGCAAACTCCACTGGACGAATCATGCCTGAAGATTGCCGGATCGGTTAGAATTCGGACGCGCACAAACGTGTTCTTTTGTGAGTGTTTGGCTTCAGAGAGTGAGACGAAGCTCTACAGTATTTTGTCGTCATGGGACATGTCTTTAGTTTTATGGAAAAGTCAGTATACGGAGAATGTCATTGAAGCCGAGATCTGACGACTAGTAATGGTTGTTCGAGTCATGATGACAACGAGGAATTGACTTGGTGACTCTTGACTTCTAACTACGACATCTGAAGGTGGGGGCGATAGCACAAAAGAAGTATAGTGCTTTAGTTTTCAGTGTGAAAACCGAAGATCTGATTTTAATTGGTTGTGCCTGACAATGACCTTGTTAAAAACATTATTTTAAGAGCGCGGATTTTTCTCCAAGATGAAACCCAATTATCTATGATTGGGAGAAGATGATGTTGTGCACTGTTTTCTTTTTAGGACGTCGTTTTTAGAGAAGCTGGATTACTGGTGTTGTCTTGATGGTGTTTGGTCTGCTCTTACAAGGAATAGAACCCTGTAGCGGGACTTTTTTTTGGTAATTCTTCTTTAATTTTATGACTGTGTGCATCCGTAGAGGCTATGTATAATTGGTATATTCACGGTATTAACATATATTCCCTTTGTCAAAACAAATTTGCTACCCCATGCCCAGTTCCAATGCCGCATTCGTTAGTGGGCAAATTGAATCGGAAAAAAGAAAAGGAAGTTTTCTCCAGAGAATTTGTGTATGTACACAAAATGGATGATATACACATGCATTGTTTTCAGAATTTCATGACTTGAATTGTTTTATGTACTTTTAATAGTTTTGTTTGCACCCGTGGGCCAAAACACTAACTCCTAATACTACTCCCTTCACTAAACCAAGGAGTTAAATCTTTTTAATGCCATGCAATGTAAATTTTAACCAACATTTGACAAAGTTTATGCATAGGTTCACACAAACAAGTTTAGTACTGTGAGACGCGCCAGATGCTCTAGTGGGATCCAATTCTGTTCCGTCACAGAAAACAGAAGCGAGTGGGATCGAGTCCAGGGCATTGTCGTTGACATGCGCGAGCCGCCCCGCTCGCATGCACGTGCATGCTCAGTCGTGTGCGCCCATCCGTCAACCATGTTACTCTCCGCGTATATTGGTAGCAGTACCATCATGCACGAATGCACGCGTCAGCTACATCTAGTGTTGGGAAACTGGGCCGGTAGAAGCACACTCGGTGTGACCTTTACCAGGCTAGGGTTGACCCATGTGGTATCGTATTCCCTTTTAGTCTATAAATAGATGAACAATTTGTGTACGAGAGTTTACCGAGAGAGTTTCAGTAAAGTTTCCTTTTATTCTCTGTGTCATCTATTTGTGTACTGTGTGTGCCTTCTACTAGTCCTTCTCGGGTGTGGAACAGCCTCGGGACTGGCCAGTCGCAGGGGGTGTTTCAACACGTTATCAACACGTGTCTCTCCGTTAAGCCTCCGTCAAGCCACCGTCGAGCCTGCATCACGCAGGCTTTCGTTGAAGGTAACACAAAGCTGCCCGCAAAAATGGATTCGTCTCGCGTTTTCCTTTCAAGATTTGCGTTCAGATCTTAGATCAGATCCCATCTGAGGTACGGATTTTCCTTTCCGGGAGTCGAGTTGACCTGCTGTCACCGACAAATGTCGATTTAATCACTCCCAGATCAGGACTTGTTGACTGTACCAGTGCATCTGTTGTGCCGATCTAAATTTAATTTAGTAGATCGGACTGATCATGTCTATTTTTATCGAGTAGATCGGATCGAATCTACATTTTTTTTGCATGCAATTTTTTTTGTTTGCAACCGCATACATACGCGCTTTGCAAACGCCAGAGCCATGGCAGCAACCAAGCGCGAGCACGAGCCCAGCTGGCCGCCGCCGCGCACGTGCTGACCGGGCGGGCCGCGTGCCGCGCCGTCGCCGCGTTGCCGCGCGTGCTGGCCGGGCTGCCGCGTGCCGCGTCGCCGCCGGCCGGGTGCTCGCTCCCCCGCGCGCCGCACGCCGCGTACCCGCGCTGCGCCGCTCGCCATCTGCCGTCGGCCCGACGCCGCGCGCTCGCCGCATGCCCGCGCCGCGCCCAGCTGGCCCAGCTGCTGCTGGCCTGCGCCGCTGCGACGCCGCGCGCCGCTGGCCGCCTCGCCGGCCCTGCACCACCCGCGCGTCGCCGCCCCGCCTCGCCCTGCTGGCCAACGGCGCCGACGCCCTGGCCGGACATGCCGTGTACGCATGCCGTATATGCATGCAACTATCCCCTCGGGCGCTGCTAGTGTCGTTCCCCCACTCGTGGGCAGGGACTGTGGGGATAGGCCGTTGCACGCATGCAGTCCAGTTCGGGCAGGGATCGACCCAGTTTATTTATTTTTGGACCGTTTTTCATATTTAGCATACGTCCACTATACCATTTCCTCGTACATGTTTTTTACTATGTTTTCTGCTGTAATTAAATGTCCTTTATACTTTTAATTCTGCAAATTACATAATCAGCATGTACCCTTTTTAAAATTTTGGAACGTCGTCATATTTGATTTATCGTATCGATTATCGCATTTATGCAACCGATTACCTGCTGTAATCTTACACACTTTGCATAAATTGCAGATGACCGGAATCGTCAGCCGCGAGTTCCCGGAGATGACCCAGGATGGGCTTAACTACCTGACTTGGGCCTCGGACGTTGAAATCGTCCTCGAGGGCCGATGCATCAAGGATGCGTTGATTGAGGGGACCCCGACGGCCTCCAGCAAAACCATCCCGACGGATAACGCCAAAGCCCTGCACTTCCTCCGCCATCACATGTGTGAGACTCTCAAGAATGAGTACATGGCAGAACGGAGTGCTTCTGTCCTTTGGACCGCCCTCAACAAGCGGTTCTCTAGGCTGAAGTACACCATTCAGCCACAGACGAAGGCAGATTGGATACGTCTGAGGTTTGCGGACTTCAAGACGGTGGGAGAGTGGAACTCCAGGTTGCACCGGATATGTACTATTCTTCAGCTGTGTGGGACCAGTACCACCGATCAATAGAAGATAGACAAAACCCTCTCTACATTCCATCCGGACAACATCCAGTCCTCGCGAAACTTTCGCCAGGAAGGATTCACGGAATATGCAGCGCTTATTGATGCTCTCCAGGTGGCCGAGGCGTAGGATAATGTTCTGAAAAAGAACTTCTCCACGCAACCCTTCGCGGGGGGCCCAAGTCATGAGGCAAATGCCGGTTCCTACAAGGTGCGCAAGCCCATCCACAAGAAGAGAGGCAAGAAGGGAAAGAAGGGCCCCAACTCCTCCAACCCGGCCAAGCAACGCAAGGCTGGCAAGGGGGAGGCGAGGCCCCAGGACTGCTTTCGCTGTGGCTCCAATACTCACTTCTCCAGACAGTGTTTGGCCCCTAAACACGTCGTGAACGCGTTCAAGGACAACAAGAAGGCGCGCGAGGCGCACCTTGTCCAGGTTGAGGCACCACTGGCGCCCGGAGTGGCGCCTGTGCAGAACGTCGCGTACGTAGTGGCGCAGGACGTAGCACAAGTGGCAGCACCCTCGGCGGTCCCCACGGACGCCGCTGTGCCCATGGAGGTTGAGCACGTTGTACCCCTGCCGCCTCAGCTAGGCCCTTGTCCATGATGATGGCCAACGAAGAGAAGCTCACTGACCTTGAGATACAGGCTGAGCTCGATGGTTTCTTTGCAGAATCCATCTGAGCTCCTTTTGTTGTGATGATTCCTTTTCCGCAATAATCTGATACAATTTTTCGATATGGTTGTAAGCTCTATGAGAGCATAACACTTATTTGTTTTCGGCGATTGGATGACATTTATTTCATTCATTTATTCCATTATTTGATTATGTGATGTTCTGAAATGTCTATGTGTTTTA
The DNA here is from genome assembly GCA_910589765.1 of Avena atlantica. Classification (NCBI taxonomy): domain Eukaryota; kingdom Viridiplantae; phylum Streptophyta; class Magnoliopsida; order Poales; family Poaceae; genus Avena; species Avena atlantica. Next base: position 385,847,715 of record OU342738.1, read on the forward strand.
CTTACTTGATGTAGCAACTTCCTCGCTCCATTATATTAATTAGGCACTATAATTTAGAACAGTGTGGCGCCCAAATGGAGGAAACGTGCCTTGCTGATAGCGGCACCACCAATACCATCTTGAGAGAAACAAAGTATTTTGAGTCCATTACCAAAAACCCTGGTAACATAATGACGATCGCCGGCTGCGGTCTGAATGTAGTTGGCTCCGGAAGAGCAACTATCATACTCCCAAATGGAACAACTCTGATCATTGAAGAGGCATTGTTGTATCCGGAGTCGACTCGTACTCTCTTAAGTTTTATAGACATCCGCGCAAATGGTTTCCATGTCGAAACCGATGATGATGAGAATGGAAAGGAGTTCCTACTCATTACCAAGCGCGACGAAAATGGTAAACATGTTGTCGAAAGATTCCCTTCATTAGCTATTGGGCTGTACTAAACTAAGATAGTAGCACCACCTATTTACACTACCCTTAAGACTGTCTTTAGAAGCTCCGAACTATTTTGCCTTTGGCAGATAGGTTAGGACACCCCGGTCTTAGGATGATGAGAAATATAATTAACAACTCGAACGGTCATAATGTTAATGTGAAAAATTTCTCGAATCCCGATGATTTCGTGTGCTCCGCATGCGCTACGGGGAAATTGATCATTAGACCGTCCCCCTAAAGGTGAAGGATGAACTCCCCGCGTTCTTGGAACGCATTCAAGGGGATATATGTGGTCCAATTCAGCCCCTCTCAGGGCCGTTTCGGTACTTCATGGTGCTCATCGATGCTTCCTCTAAATGGTCCAATGTTTGCCTGCTGTCAAGAAGGAACCATGCTTTTGCAAAGTTGATCTCCCAGATCATACAAATAAGGAATAAATTTCCTGATTATCGTTTAAAGTCTATTCGAATGGATAATGCCGGAGAATTTACTTCAAAGGAATTCGATAATTATTGCATGGCAACTGGAATCAAACTTGAGCACTCCGTACCGCATGTCCACACTCAAAATGGACTTGCGGAGGCATTGATTAAAAGGATTAAATTCATTGCCAGACCACTCCTTCAGGGTTGTAATTTACCAACTACATGTTGGGGACACGCGGTGTTACACGCCGCTAATCTCATCAACTTTCGACCATCGGCATACAACATCCACTCTCCCATTCAACTTGCGCAAGGGTCAGCACCGAAAATTTCCCACCTATGTAGGTTCGGCTGCCAGGTATATGTACCTATACCACCACCCCAGCGATCAGCAATGGGACCGCTCCGTAAGTCGGGGATATACTTTGGTTATGAGACCGTGTCCATAATAAGGTTCTTGGACCCCTTGACAGGTGACTGTCACACGGCCCGTTTTGCTGACCGCATTTTTAACGAGGATCTTTTCCCGACTTTTGGGGGGAGGTAATCAACCCCTGGATGACAAAAGTCGAGAAATCACATGGAAAGCCACGGGGATCCATGCTCATGACCCGTGCACTGTTCAGACTAATAGAGAAGTCCAAAAGATACTAGATTTGCACTCCCTAGCGAATCAATTGCCCGATCATTTTAGTGATTTAAAGACTGTGACAAAGTCGCATGTGCATGCACGCAATGCACCGGAAAGGGTTGAAATACCAAAGAAAAATGATGGTATACCAGCTCCTGCTCCAAGGCCTAAGAGGACGCGGATTCCGGTTTCTCAAATCCCAAGTACCCGGGGACGCCCGAAGAAAAAGGATAAGAGAGATTTATTACAGTCTGCCCCTGTTGAGGGGAGCCAGTTGAGACCTGGCACAAGTACAGATATTTCACACGAAATTCCGGACTTAAACTTCCTATATCGGAAATACCCAACGAAGTTGTGTGCGCACACATCGGAGCGGGAAAGCTAAAGGACCTAGCTCCTGGATTGGGAAATCCGGTGGAGCAAGAGGATGTGCCTGATGCACTCCATGACGGAATGGCCATTAACTATGTTAATTCGGGCGAGTCAAACAATCGAGCCATGGCAAATGTCGACGTTAATTTTGCCAAGAAAATTGCCTCAATCATAGATCTTGACCCTGAGCCTAACACGCTCGCTGATTGCAAGAAAAGGTCGGATTGGAAAGATTGGCAGAAGGCAATTACCGCTGAATTATTATCGTTAAACAAAAGAGAGGTATTTGGACCTGTTTGTCTAACTCCTCCCCACATTCGCCTTGTTGGCCATAAGTGGGTTTTTGTTCGAAAGAGAAACGAGAATAATGAAGTAGTAAGGTACAAAGCAAGGCTCGTTGCTCAAGGTTTCACTCAGCGACCAGGTGTCGACTTTGAGGAAACTTACTTCCCAGTCATGGATGGAATTACCTTCAGATACTTGATCTCAATGGCAGTAAACATGGACTTAAAAATGAAACTAATGGATGTTGTCACCGCTTACCTATATGGTAACTTGGATTCGAACATATACATGAAAGTACCAGAAGGTATCCCTGTCCCGAACCAGGATAGAGCAAACAGGAGCTTATACAGTGTTCAGCTTCAGAAGTCATTGTATGGACTAAAGCAGTCAGGTAGGATGTGGTATAATCGTTTAAGCGATTTCCTTCATCAGAAGGGCTACGCGAGCAATGAAGATTGCCCATGTGTTTTTATACGGAGATCCTAGGATGGTTTCTGTATTATCTTGGTGTACGTGGACGATTTGAATATAATCGGTACACCTGACGATATTGAGGAAGCGAATTCCTACCTGATGTCGCAATTCGAGATGAAAGACTTAGGCAAAACCAAGTTCTGCCTCTACAACTTGAGCATTCCCCTGCTGGGATTCTAGTTCACCAGTCGGCCTACACCCAGAAGGTGTTGGAACGATTTGGGTTTGAAAAGGCATATCCTTCTAAGACCCCGATGGTTGGAAGATCTTTGCAGCAAGACAAAGACCCGTACAGGCCTAAAGAAGAGGGGGAGGAAATTCTGGGACCGGAATTCCCCTACTTAAGTGCAGTTGGCGCACTTGTAGCTCGCAAATTGTACACGGCCGGATATCGCATTCGCCGTCAATTTGCTTGCAAGGTACAGTTCTAAGCCTACCAAGAGAGATTGAAAAGGCGTCAAGGACATCTTTAGGTACATACAAGGGACAAAGGACCTTGGCTTGTTTTACCAAAAGAACCAAGACCTATCTGTTGTAAGCTATGCTGATGCTAGGTACCTTTCGGACCCGCACATATCCAAGTCGCAGACTGGATATGTTTTCCTTTGTGGTGGAACAGCTATTTCCTGGAAATCGTCTAAGCAAACTCTTGTGTCAACTTCGACGAACCACTCGGAAATCATAGCATTATATGAAGCATCACGAGAATGTGTATGGCTTCGACGAGTAGTCAGTCACATCCAGATGTCATGTGGACTGAACACCGTACAAACCCCAACAATTATCTATGAAGATAATGCCGCTTGTGTTGCACAAATCCAGATGGGTTACGTGAAAAGCAATCTTACAAAGCATATAAACCCCAAGTTCTTCTATGCACATGAGTTGCAAAAGATGAACGAAGTGAAAGTCTTGCATACTAAGTCGTGTGAAAATCTCGCTGATTTGTTCACTAAATCATTGTCGGCGTCTTCTTTCGAGAGATGTGTCCGAGGGATCGGTATGATGAGACTTAGGGAGATGCAAGGTTCAGGGGGAGAATCTTCACAAACTCATCGCTGAAATCTTGATCCCGATGATTGGGTGCTTAACTTTATAGTTAAGTGAATTGTACTTTTTTTCTCTTAGTGAGTTTTTATGAAGTTTCTCACATGAGTTTTTTAATGAGGCAATTCGCGCAACATAGCAAGAAGTATACCGTGTGCATTTCTCCATATTTTTCTCACTGGTTTTTTTTTGGAGTTTTATGCCATGGTTATACAGATAAGATACCCCGGGGGGGGGGGGGGGAGAGGTGTTGGGAAACTGGGCCGGTAGAGGCTCACTCGGTGTGGCCTCTACCAGGCTAGGGTTGGCCCATGTGGGTATCGTATCCCCCTTTAGTCTATAAATAGAGGAACAATCTGTGTGTACGGGAGTTTACCGAGAGAGTTTTCAATAAAGTTTCCTTTTATTCACTGTGTCATCTACTTGTGTACTGTGTGTGCCTTCTATTAGTCTTTTTCTCGGGTATGAAACAGCCTCGGAACCGGCCAGTCGGCGGGGGTGTTCCAGCAACAAGAACCGGTACATGGAGTTGAAAATGAGGCTGGCATGCATGCGACGACATCCTGGCCTGGCATGGATCGACGGCGGTTGCTTGCGGCCACGATTCGCGTGCCCGCCTCCACCTGTCCCCGCTTCTTTCCAGCTCGCAACCCTTACAGGTGTAGCCCGATTCTCCACTGACGTGGCTACTCATGGGGCCCAGCGATTCTGTTACTTCGTGCCGTGCTCATCAAGCTCATTATTTCCTTGTCTTGCAAGTTCACAAATCACCGTATATAGCAGTGGAAGTCTTGTCGTAGGAAGCCACAAGCTCTCGGATCTGACCGGCACAACCTTTTAAGACCCCAGAAACTTATGTCGATCATACAACGTTGTTGTGCCCAGGTTCGGACGAAAAAAGACACAAGCGGACAATGGTGCTGGTGCGTGCGTGCGCCCGGCCGCCGCCGTTGACGTGCGCGCGCGCGCCTGTCGTCGCACGTGAAATCCCAGCGAGCTCTCGCGTACTCCGATCCAGCGTACGTAGCTAGTGCGCCACCACAAGCGCGTGCGCAGGGTGCGCTCATCTCCAGCGAGGCAGCGATCGAGCTCAACGGCAGTTGCAACCGGACAACGCCGACGGATGACATCCTAGCATGGGCGGATGATCGCTGGACAGACAGACTGAGGTTGCTTTTCTCGATCGCCGCCACGTCTCGCGCGGCCGCCTCCACCTGTCCCGGCCCGCACCTTTTCCAGCTCACACCACACTGACATGCACAGCACAGGTGTACCGCAAACTCCCCCACTTCGCTGACGTGGCTGATCAGTGGGCCCAGCACTTCATGCTGTTATGTTAAAGCTTTTCCCTGGCTGGCTTCCTGTATTGATGGAGGAAATTGCACAAACCACCAACTATTGCTATCGTCGTTGCGCAAAACACTAACTTTACATGTTTTTTGCATAGACCACCAACTATTGGTGTAATACGTTGCACGTAGGTCCAAATCACATATTAGATTGATTAATTGCAAATCTAACGACCGGGGTCCACGAGGTAGTGATGATATGGCGGTCACCGTGTCTTTCTCCATTGCGTCGTTTCAAAAAATTAGAAAAATAAATAACTTTTAGTAATTAAAACAGTATAAACTACCCTATAAACTAACTAATCTAGAAATCTTTGAAAGAATTTTTTTTAATTGTTGCAAGTTTTCATATTTTTTGTATAAAGTTTGAAAAACATACTAGATAATGGCACATGGATGCCACATCCTCACACCATGGGGCCCGGTCGTTAGGTTTATAGTTAATTCACTTAATATGATATTTGGACTTGTGTGCAACATGTTACACCAATAGTTGGTGGTTTGGGCAAAAAACATGTAAAGCTGGTGTTTTGCGCAATAACGACAGCAATAGCTGGTGGTTTGTCCAATTTCCTCTGTATTGATGCCATCGTGCTGGCACTTGCTCGATCAAGCCGTGCTTACCAAGAACATTTCCTTCTCCTCAAGTCTATTACTAGAAGAATTACTACCACTAGACACTAGTGCGTCTACTAGTGCATGCAAGTCTTGTGTGGGAAGCCGGCTTCTTATATATACGAAGCTATCCAAACTGCTGGGATCTGACCGCCGGTTCTAGTAAGAACATTTTTACACCCTGAAGAATGCGCCAACAACTCCTGCTACATTGTCACGTCTGCTATGCAAATTAATCAACCAAAAGATCTACTCACTCTATTTCAAAATTTAAAACATCTTAGTACTTTCCCGGACCCACATTAATTGACTTAAATTGTTTAAATTTAGATGAATCTTCAAGTCAACTAATATGGATCGAAAAGAAGAAGTATTTTAAAACACAGAGAGAGAGTATTAATCGCACCAGAATTTTTTTTTGCTTGCACGATCTACGCCCTCCGTGCATCCAACTACTCTGCACTACCATTCCCGTCTCGCCCCACTAACCAAGCTCAACAGTTGTTAACCTGGCAAAACACAATCAAAGCCACCGTACGTGCAAGTTAGTGCACTGAGATCGACCACGACGCCGCCATTTCCGTCCATATTCCTCCCCTGAACGAGAACGTAGCGTAGCCGCCAGCTGTAATCGGTTTCGAATTTGATTCTCTAGCCTTTATATATGTTGCGCCTACAAAAGTACAGGGGCAGCAGTCGCACAACTTGCTTAAGAAATAAAGGTGGAGTACATGCGAGATGCAGGGCAAGGCAAGTGGTGCCAGCAGATCAGATCAGATCGGATCCAATTAGTCCAAGAGACGGATAGATCATTGCAGCAGCATACTGTCATCAGAGCTTGATGATCCAGCAAATCTCCTGCCAAACCCCAGCATCAGCATTGGTTTATTCCCTCTCGTACAGATACCAGAATTATTATCCAGTCTGTCTTTTTGAGTTTTATTAAGGCATTTCTCCAGTCTGTGTCAACGGTAATCAAAACATCGATCGGTTTAGATCGGCACGTGAAGCCATCACCTGCCCCCCTCAGCAGAAGCTGGAGTCATATGCGAAGCAAGCGTCCATCGCTTAGTTAATCATCCCAAATACGCACCATATTCTCCCAGGAATTATTATGTCAGCTAAACGCATATGTTTCTTACTTAGGGCTTGTTTGATTTGCAGAATAGTAAAACAGAAGGGATAGGAAAATCATAGGATTGGTATGGCATGTCCAATGAAATCCTCCACATTTCCTTTCCTTCATAGGAATTTTTCCAAGAGCCTATGATCTAATGCGAATTTTCCTATGGAATAGACTAGGGGAAGCGTCATAGGAAAAAATCCTACAGGTTCTGTTCCTACAAATCAAACGACAGCCGTAGGAAAAAATCCATAGGATTCCATTCCTATGAAAATCTTTTGCTATTCCTACAAATCAAACAAGGCCTTAGTCGGTGAGGTTTTTTTACTTAAATATTTTTATGTACTTTATATTAGTTTTATATGCACCCACTAGTCAAACACCACCCGCTAGTACTACATCCCTTCATCTCCTAGTATACCAGGACAAGGCGTTTGTGGAGGTGGCGCTCAAACCCATCTAGGGTTCTGTACTCTTGTCGGCGACATCACTCTGCTCCGGTTCGGTGGCCTTGGGTTTAGGAGTGTGGCGGACCACGGTCCCTCACCGGCGGAAGATTTCTCGTTCTTTGTTTACCTGGTTTTTAGTATTTTTTTTTCGGTTCATTGACGCGGTGGCTATATCTTGAAGTCAGAATGAAGTTCTCTCCGTATGATCCTCGCTTTGGGTGCATCTAGCACGGTCAGAGGACGCGTGGAGGCGTGTGTCCGGCGAATTTTCTGAGATTTGGTTAGTTTTCGTGTTAGTTGGTGTGAGTTCAAGTCAATCTCTCCCAATTTACGATTGTCATCTTCAGCGATGGTTGCTGCTCTAGTGCGCTGGTCTTTTGGAATTTTAGCACGATGACATCCGTTTGTCTACTACAACAAGCTCAACAACGATACGCTTTGCCCAACTCCGGGGATGAAGGGACGAGTACGGCGCTGCGCCTTAGGCTCTAGTGTTTGTAGTCGTCTCTAGATGATCCATGGTCCTATCTGTATTTTTTATTATTTTTAGAGTTTTTTTACTGTTATTGATGATTATTAATAAATCGGATTTCTTTTTTTGAAAATAATGAAGTTTAACCAACCTTTGACAAAATTTAGCATCGGTTCACACAAACAAGTTTATTACCGTGAGACGCTACCCTTTTGTGGAGTCAGTCAGTCAGAGGCTCAAGAGGGATAGATTTAAGTCTGTTCATCACGAAAACAAGAAAGCGAGCGGGATCCGGTCCAGGGTATTGTCGTTGACATGCTTGAACCGCCCCGCACGCACGCACGTGCACGCTCTGTCGTGCGTTCCCGTCCGTCAACCATGTTAGCGGCAGCAGCACCATGCACGATCGCACGGGTCAACGGCATGCAAGAACCGATCGACGATGAAGTTGAAAATGAGGCTGGCTGGCATGCGACGACAGCCTGGCCTGTCATGGCATGGGTGGATCGACGGCGGTTGCTCGCGGCCACGTTTCGCGTGCCTACCGCCACCTGTCACCGCCTCTTTCCAGCTCGCAAGCCTACAGGTGTAGCGTGATTCTTCAGTGACGTGGCCGCGCATGGGCCCCAGCGCTTCTGTTTCTGTTGCTTCGTGCCGTGCTCAGCAAGCACATTATTTCCTTGTCTTGCAAGCTCACTAATCACCGTACGTAGTAGTGCAAGTCTTGCGTAGGAAGCCGACCACAGTCCAAGTGCGTGCGTGTGGTCGACGGCGCCTCCGTTGACGTGCGCGCCGCCCTCGCGCGAACCCCGGCGACCTCTCGCGTACTCCAACACGCGTGCGCTCGTCTCCAGCGATCGAGCTCAAATTGCAGCTGCCGCGCCGAACGATGACATCCTGGCATTGGCAGATGATCGCTGGACAGACCGAGGTATAGCTTTGCTAGCTCGATCACCGACCGCCACGTCTCACGCAGCCGCCTCCACCTGTCCCCCACCTTTCCAGCTCACACCACACTGACATGCATGCACAGGTGTACCGCAACTCCCCCCACTTCGCCGACGTGGCTGTGCAGGTGGTCTGTTGGACTTTTCCCTGGCTGGCTTTCCTCCATCGATGACATCCTGCTGGCCGGCCGGCCGCTTGCTCGATCGCGCCGTGCTTACCAAAAACATTTCCTTCTCCTGCAAGTCTATTACTACTATAGTACAATTGCTACCACTAGTGTGTTGGTCTACTAGTGCAAGCCTTGTGTGGGAAGCCACAGCTTCTTGGAGAAGCTCAACCCGCTGGATCTGACCGGCGACAGTGTCCATAGAGAAGCTGGAAATTATCACTCCGTTCTAGTAGTAAGAACACTTTTACACGGTGAAGACTGCGCCAAACCACACTCCTGCTACTACATTATCACGCGGCATGCTGTGCGGTTTAATCAACCGAAGAGCAACTAATGACATGATAAAATTTGGGCATGCACGATCTACGCCCCTCCATATATATATCCATCCAACTACTCTGCACTACTGCCGTTCCTGTCTCGCGCCACTAACCAAAACTTAATAATACAGTTCTTAAACCTGGCAAACATTTTCAAAGCCACCGTGCAAGATAGTGCACTGAGCTCCTCCACGACGCCGCCATCTCCGTTCGTATTTCGTAGCGTAGCCAGCTGTAATTAATTGGGTTTCGAATTTGATTCTCTAGCCTTTATATATGTTGCGCCTACAAAAGTACAGGGGCAGCAGTCGCGCAACTTGCTTAAGAAAAAGGTAGAGTACTCTGCTGTTCATGCGAGATACAGGGCAAGTGGTACCCGCAGATCAGATCCAATTAGTCCCTCGCAAGAGATGGATCATTGCAGCAGCATACTGTCATCAGAACTTAATGATCCAGCAAAGTCCTGCCCCTGCCCTGCTCAGCATGCGCGGCGCGGCAGCCGCCTGATTTATTCCCTCTCGTACTAATAATACAGTATAAGAAGAATTCTCCAGTCTGTCAACGGTAATCATTCATCGATCGGTTTAGATCGGCACGTGAAGCCATCACCTGCCCCTCAACAAAAGCTGGAGTCGTATGGGAAGCAAGCATCACATAATTAATCGTCCATAGCACAAACTATATTCTCCGAGGAATTATTATGTCAGCTAACACAGTCGTTTTTTGCGGGGGCGGGGGCGCGGGCGGGGGGATCGTTCGTTAATTTTTACCACGTGATCTGCAGAAGTAGACGTAGTAAACTCTCCATGGATCTCCACATCTGACATGGTAAAAAAGGACCTCGCTCGCTCAGTCGGACGCCGCAAAAGCACAAGCCGCCATGGATGGCGCAGAGCCCGGCTGACGCCGACGGCGACGTTTCCGACGCGGGATGGGCTGTCCTCGCGCGAGAGGGATCTGCTCTGCTCGGCTCTGCCCTGCTCTGTTGCCATCTCTGATCTCCATCTCTGCACCGCCTCGTCATCCTCCGTCACCCAGCAGAGCAAGCGCGCATGGCCGCCTGCCATCATCAGACTTATCCACACGGACTGAGTGCGTGCGTCCGCCGCAGCTTTACACCCCCGTCCCTTGCCTCAGATCTGGAACATTGCGTGATGCGTGAGCGTTCATCATCATCAGGTGCCATCCAGACGCAAAGAATAGCTACTTTCTTCGTGAGGAAACGCAAGAGAGGAAACTGGGAATGAAATGAACTGTACAAAATTTGCGGTACGCCGTCGACGGCGACGGCAGAAAATCTCACGGGAGAATGAAAATGAAAATGGGGTAGCTAGATAGCTAGAGACTAGACAGACTCCTAGACATCACTGTGGCAAACTCGACACGACCCGAATAAGACCAAACCAAAATTGTACTTACTACCGGTACTTGAATTTTTTTTTTTCAAATGGAAAGCGACCTCTCTCTCTCTCGAACTGTACACTAGGACTGGTGGACCGGTGGTGCCACGGGCAGGCAGGCGGCAGCGGGGTCGGGTTTCACCGATCGAGCAAGCAATCCAAGCTCGTCTTCGAATTTCTGCGCCGTTTTTCCCGCCACCTGGAATGTTGCCGTCAGTCGATCAGCAGCTCATCGCCTCGCACTTCACGGCCATCGCCGGCATGTCGAACGCGCCGCGGGACAGCAGCGTCCCGACCACCGCCATGTCGCGGCAGAACGCGCCTTGGAACATCGGGCTCATTGCTGCTGCCGCGCTCAGCCTCTGCGCGATCGGCGACGGTGGCGCGATCGGTTCGGGCTTCGCGACCTGAACATCACAAACGTTTGCCCCGTGCGCGCTCTCCGATGACTTTGGACACTCCAGCACGGTCATTGCTTCCTCTTCTTGCTTGCGCGCTGCAGCCTCGGCGGCCGCAGCCAGTGCACCGGCTTCTTCCCTGGCCCTCTGCCTTTCCGCGGCCTCCTCGTCCAGCACGGCCGACATGACGTGGGAGTACCCCTTCTGCAGCATCCGGTAGAGGAACAGCGCCGACATGCGCGCCTGGTCGCGCACGGCGTCCAGGTCGCGGTGCTCGTCCACCAGCTCCAGCCGCTCCGCGAACGACGCCGACCGCTCCGGCTTCAGCTTCAGCGTCAGCAGCAGGTGCGCGCGCACCAGCTCCGACCGCGCGCACCCGCGCCGCAGCCCGAGCAGCGCGTAGTAGTCCACCTTGCACCCGTCCCCCGAGGCCACGCGGCCGCGGAGCTGCTGGACGCGGGCCACCAGCTCCCGGTGCGCGCCGGCGATCTCGCCCTGCCGGACGCCGCCCTGTGGGCGCCAGCTCGGGCCCGGCAGCTTCCCGTCCCGGAGCGCCGCGTCGTAGAGGAGCTTCAGGTGGTCCAGGTCCCGCAGGCTGTCCGGGATCGCGCCGATGGACTCCAGCACGTCGGCGCGCGCGCGTAGTGCAGGGATGAACGCCGGGTCGAGTGCTAGTGCGCGGTTGCAGTCCGCGATGGCGTCGGCGGGACGCCCCGACGCGCGGAACGCCGCGGCGCGGCCCACGAGGCAGGCCGTGGCGAAGGAGTGCGGGAGCACGCCGCCCCGGCGCGCGTCGAGCACCTTGGAGAAATGGCGCACGGCCTCGGCCGGGAGGCCGGCGTCCAGCGCGGCCACCGCGGCGGCGCGGCGCCGGAGCAGGAGCTTCACGTGCGCCAGGAGCTGCGACACCGAGTCCGCCTCGCTCGGCGGCGGCATCCCCGACGCCGGGCCGAAACTGGAAGACGCCCTTCTGCTGCCAGGCCCGGACATCGCGTTGGCTGTCAAGTTGGACGGGGAGAAGCTGTCCTCAGACCAACACACGCTCTCGCGCCGGAACGCCGCCGACGCGAGGCGGCGCCCCGTTTGGAGAAGCGCTACGGCATCCTCCATTAGGCCGAGGTGGAAGCAGGCTTGACCCAAGACCAAGTACCTGCACACGCATTGGCAATTGCAAGTAATCAGTAACTTTGCTGGTTGCGTAAGAGAATTGGTCGATTTGGTCATGGCGAGTGGTTTTGTTGACTGTTACCTCCACTGGGTTTCGTCGTTAGAGCTCCTGGAGATGCCGGCCACGAGGCGGCGCTTTATCTCGGAGACGTCGAAGCAGCAGAGGAACCGGGAGGCTCCGGCGCCGGAGACGGAGACGTCGCGGCCCGGGGAAAGAAGCCCGGCGCGCGAGGCGCTGGCAAGGTCGCCGGACCCGGACGAAGACGAGGAGGAGGTGCTGTCGTCGCCGGCGCAGGACTTGCCGCAGCTGGGTATGTAGTCGCGGAGCATGTCCGCGACGTCGCGGTAGCGGCGTAGCGCGAGGAGCGCGCGCGCCCGGAGCTCCAGCGCGGCCTCCATGCGCGGCGACATCTCCAGCGCCGCGGCCACGAGGCCGAGAGCCGCCCCCGCCGCCGCGTCGTCTCCTCCTTCACCAGCTTGCGCCGCCGCATCTAGAGCCGCCCGCGCCTCGCCGATGTACTGCTTGATCACCTGCCGCGCACCGCCGTGAAACAAAACCATCATCAGATTTGGGCGTCGAGACGGTAAATCGAGGCTCGCCCTCAAAACCATTGCGCGAAAAATGAGTTCTTCTGACGAGTCAGAACCAAACATTAATACACAAAGATACAGAGGCAGCAAACAAGATTGCGCAGTAAGAAAAGATTCGATCAATAATGAACAAGACGATGCGGAGCGACGCATGGCATATGGTTCTCGCCATCTGTCGAGCGGGCGGGAGCATTCCGCGACACGCCATTCCTCTGACCTCGCCGGGATCGCCGCGCCAAAATCCAAATCGCTCCATCTATATCTCCCTGTCGTCGCGCGACGACGGGACGAGCATTGACATCGAGCAGAGAAGACGAAATCGCAGAGAGCAGACCAACCTTTCTGTTGCCGCGCCGCCACCTGGACTTGTTCGCCATCGTCTTCTCCGGAGCCGGAGACGAAGGCGAGGACACCGCCATACCCACGCATCAACTGGCCCGAGGAACAGGCGGAGGGGGACGGAGAAACTAAGCTAGCGGTTTAGAGAAAGAGAGAGAGAGAGAGGCGGGTGATTATATACGAGGGAGGTGGTGGGGAGAAGATTTGGGATCCCGAAAATGGAGCCGAAAAATAAATGGCAATTGCCAGCTAGCTAAAAGAAATCGGCGCCGAGGATTGCTTGCTCGCGCGGACTGCTTTCCTTCCCTCCCTCCCTCCGAGCGAGCGAGAGAGAGATTGGGGTGGGGGGGGGGGGGGGTTGGGTTGGATTGGATCCTCGATGTTCCTAGCTGGACAAGATGCCTGTGCCCCAACACCTCCACGCAGGCCTACTAGAATAGTGGTGGCCTAGCGCCCTAGCCTAGCCTAGAGTAGACCGGTGCCCCTGCCTGCCTGCCATGGCCCCTTGCCTCCTCTGCCGCCGAGCAGTGAGCTTTTTAAAGATGGGAGAGATCCGGTGCCCCTCGAAATAAAAAGAGCCTACCCAACAGCTCACTGGCAGTGGTAGAGAGATTTCCTGCTTTTATTGTGCAGATTTGCTGGTTTTGATTGTGCAATCTCACAGTTTCTGGCCGCCCCATTTATCCAGGCTCCCACGATTTGTCCTGCACTCTGTAGTACTACTGTTTGTAAGCAAGTGAAGTCTCAGGCGTCCTTGACACGCCACTCTGACCTCTATAATTCAGAGCATATATCATAATTTAATGCACTATATTACTGAACAGAATAAAAATATTTGGAAGTACATATACCAAAAAAGTTTTCTAGCTCATTTATAAATTCAGAAGCTACTGTAAATGCACTGTACTACTGCACTGTACTGTACTGGCCAGCACCAGTAAACACTGCAATCATCCGTGTAATCGCAGCACAGTAACTTTTAATTACCTGCCGCCTGCTCAATGGAGCAATCTCACTCGGGCAGAAAGCAGAAACCGCAAAAGGAGCCCTAGGCGGCCACATTTGATTTGAAGCGTGGCCGATCGATCACATGGCGAGGCACTGTCAGCGTCCTCTTTCCAGCAGAGCAGCTCGCCATTATCCAGCCTAACCCATGTTCTACGCACAGATGCATACTTAGCTACCTCAACTCGAACTCGGCTCCACTTTTCGTCGATCGCGGAATATAGCTCTCCGGAAAGTGGATTGGAGAACACTCCAGTCCAGCTCTGTCGGCACCATCATCGAGCCATACGTTAGTTACCTGGCAACTGTTACACGCACGCCTGCGACTGGGTGCTTAGGAATGATTGTTTAATTAGGACCGGCAGGAGGTGTACTTAGGATACAGGTACTTGTTGCGTCGATCGCCGGGGGGTCAATCTGGGCTGAATTATTATCACTCGCTTGCCACCGCGAATGGATTGGGTTAGCTGTGGGAGTGGATGGCATGATCAACGGCCGGTAGGTGGGTGTCGCCGGAGGGGAGGACGTTCAGGCGACACCATCTCGGGATGCTCTGCCCCGTCTTCACATTACAGTAAAAAAAGTACAGTAGGTACCGTTCCATCGTTTTGTTTACTTGATGAGTGGCTTGTTTATTGGATCCGAAGGTCAACCGTGCTGACATCCAGGCACGTCTGGACACAGTCAATTAATGAATTTTCCTCCAGCACATCGCGTGTGTCGAGTCTTTTCTAGCTACTTCTCGCTGCATTGGATTTGGCTGCTACCGAATTATTACTACCGCTAACCTGATTATTAGCTGATCAATAATCCCCGCAAGTACTCCTGAACTGTTCGTCCCTGTAGTAGAACCAGCAGAAGCATCTGTACTTCTCCATCGAGAGTGCTAGCCAGCAGGGCGGTACTTTGTTCAGAGAAAGCTAGTTAATGGTTAGATCGATGCATCATGTGCAGTGCTGCTCGCGCGCGGTACTAGTAGCGTACTCATCAAGCCATGATTAAGCGCCGCATTATTTCGATCCCTGTGTTCTCGGCGATGAGAACACACAGATCATATATTCGGAGGAATCAATCGGGGGGTTAGTAGGAGTAGATAATTGGAACACATTCCGACGAAAATATCTAGCGAGCTCTGTAGCTGCGTGCTGGAATGCAGGACATGTTCCCTGAGCTGGTTAACGTCGACGGCTAAACCAGCAGCAACTGCCGCGTCAACCTCCTCATGTATGTTCGGGTAGTAGCAGGTATTGGCAGGTACTCGATCTACGCTAATCTAAGATGTATGTGAGCACTGATTAGTCACATTCTATGCTAAACTACAACTGTCTCCAAACTGCCAGCGAATATTGATCGGCGCCGCACATGATTCTTCTTCTCGTGTTTAAATATATAAAATACTCCTATTACTCCCGCGTACCTTGGAGTCTGGTTTCTGAAAAGAAAAAACGTACGGAGTACTTAGAGGTTTCAAAAAATCTCTTAGTTTTCTTTTTCATAAATCTATGTAAATGCTCACTGTACATGTAACATTCCATTACCAGTTGTATGTAAATGCTCACTAGCCTTGTAAATGTGGACGTGCAATGGATAATGCTATCGAGAAGTGATGCAAGTTGTTGAAGGTCAGGCTCTCCGTCAAACAGAGAAATCTTAATCGTCAGAACAACGCTGAACCGTTCTTCTTATAATACTCCCTCCGTTTCAAAATATAAGATGTTTTAGGTTTGTGAAGAAAATGAATCTAGACTTCTTTTAGTGTATAGATTCATCCTAAAGTTGAGTGAACCTACATACTAAAACAAGTCTAGATTCATCTTCTTCACAAACCTAAAACATCTTATATTTTAAAACGGAGGGAGTACGTATGAAGAAAGTGCAAACGCAAAAAATCGCCATAGGGCGGCACGAACAGAAAGATATTTGCTAGTATAGATCCACACTTGTATAATCATAGATCCACTAAATATTTCCTCGGTGCTAAGAGTTTTCATAGAGAATCATATTTCAAACATCCAATTTTTTTTGGGAAGGCTATTACCCCCCTCCCCCCCCCTTCCCCCCCAAAAAAAATCTTAGCCTACTTGTTGCTTCGGCTTTTAAATATTAAAAAAACTTATTTAAGGTTCCTAAAGTATTAGAAAAGGATCACAACTATATATAAATGAATACTGCATACCTCTAACTGTTCACAATGAAACAATATATTCTTACATGTGGTCTACCAAAAAATATCAAATAGTGGATCTTTAATAGATTTATTACTATTTTCTATTATAGATCCACACTTGTATGTTTAGCGGACATATAAAGAAGTTTTAAAATAAAGTTTTACATGTAATAAAAGCAAATATAATTACATATAGGTGTTTCTTCTAAACTTCGTGAAACTTTGAAATATGGTTTTATTTGATCTTTTAAACAAAGGGGGCTCCAAGGAGCCCATGATCAAATAGACTGCAAGTGCATCATATATAATATACAGTTTTGGAATATGGGTTTATTTGATATTTGGATAATGTTCTTATATAATTTATGAGGAAAACATACAGTTTTGGAATCCAAATATCTTCAATTTTAAGATGAGACCCTAAACCGTCTACCAAATACGGGACATCACCGTGCTAAATTTACTAAACCATGCAAAGCAAAATAAAATATATATTTATGAATTGTTTTCACATGCTTTAGCACCTATAGGTGGTGCTAATTTGGCCAAAGGACATAAGAAATATGGGAATAGATATAAACATATGAACCCTAGCCTATTGCAAACATAAAAAACATTGGAACATTACTATAGACCCATTTAGCTTGTCTATTTTTTCATTATGTAGTTCACTTTTAACATCGAATTCATGGATACATTTAGCTTGTCTATTTTTTCATTATGTAGTTCACTTTTAACATCGAATTCATGGATACTAGACCTCCAGTACAAAGAACCGTTAAACCTTAGAGAATATTTTTTTGTCACAATGAAAATTTTACTTAAATGATGGCGTGGCAGTTTCACACATGGCATCCCTATAAGAAATTGCAGCTCAAAACTCAAACCTAATGGGAATAAGTTGTTTTGAAAAGCCAACTAATTGAAGAATAAATGGGGAAATTGAAAATTGTCAAAGAAAAAAAATTCTTAGATAGCAACTTTTTCACACTACAAAATTACTACTCCCTTTGATTCACAATAAGTGTCGCTGATTTGTTATAAAGTTGTACTAAATCAGCGACACTTATTATGGATCAAACGGAGTAGAAGAAATAGAGAAACATAAGGATATTACAAAAAAGGAATTTTTTGGGCAAAATATGGAAAATTGAAGAAGAAAGTGGGAAATATATAAAGAAATCCTTTAGTATTTTACCTTAATTCATGGTTTTGCACAATATTTATGACCATTATTGCATTTTTTCTAAAATATTACTCTTTGTAACTTTATTGGATATCTATTCCCCCATAACTTTTTTGGCGAATCTATTCCCCCATAATTTATATCTTGTAATTATGGTACCTCACCCTCGCACCCCCCGAGTTGATACACATATGTTTTTCTTATTTATTTTAAATATCTGTACCATTTTTCGTATATTAATATTATATTTTGGATTGTACTTACTGTAACTTGATATGCTTATTTTACATCGAGTTACTACATAGCTTTGTGTACATTATTGAGTAAACCGCTTGGGTGGTCCTAATTCTTTTTTGTGCCTTCACTTTGGTAATAAATATTTCGCAAATCGTTCATTGGAGGTGCTAAATCAGTTTGACCCGCATTGACCGGTGCCACGTCGACAATGGACCCTACGAGGCATACATGTCACCCTGCATATTTGGAAACATGCCCCCGAGGTTGTATTCTAAAACAAGATGTGTCAAAATTTGAGATAAAAACATTGTATCTTTTTCCTTATCAGTACAATACTTGTGGCCTACAGTGTAATAGGGACAATCATGGTCCAACAATTTTTCATGTTACAGGTTTGTGAGTAATTCAACCATCGATTGGTTGGTTGGATGTTTATGAGGGTTGTGTATATGATGAACCACCAGAAACCTAGTATTAGGTTGGATTCCATGTGTGTATCTATAAAGTATAACAAAAAAGCAACGGGAGACTATTTGTTTTAATGGTAGCGTATATGTATATTGACTTATTCGATCTTGAAATTCTATTTAAAAATCTTGTGGCATAAATATGCTTGTGCACTACTAATTGGATAATGTTCTTTTGTAATTTAAGAAGCAAACGTAGAGTTTTGGAATCTAGCTATATTCAAAATTTAATATTGGACCGTAAATCATCTGCAAAATGTGGGATAGCACCACTGCCAAATTTTGCATACCATGCAAAGCTAAATAAAAATATACTTATGAATTGTTTTCACATGATTTAGCACCTATAGGTAGTCCTAATTTGGCCAGGGACATAAGAAATATGGGAACAAAGAAAACATATGAAACCCCCCTCATTGGAAGCATAAAAAACACTTGAACCCTACTTTAGACGCATTTAGCTTTTTAGTTTTTTAATTTGTAGGGCATCTTTAACATTGAATTCATGGGTATTGACACGTAGATACTATAACTATAATACCAAGAATTGTTAAACCTTAGTTATTAATTCCTTTGTGTTAATGAAAAATTTATTTAAATGATGGTGTGCCTGTTTCACACATGGCATCCCTGTAAGAAATTTGTTTTTCTCAAAAATAAAACATAATAGAATACAATTTGTTGCTGTTTTGAAAACTCAACTAACTGAAGAAAATTGGGGGTGGGGGAGGGATAGAAAATTGTCAAAGAAAATAAAAAACTTCTTAGATAGATAGTTTCCACACTAAAAAATACTACTCTCTATGATTTGGTATAAATTTGTACTAAATCAACGACACTTATTATGGATCGGAGGGATTATAAGAATTAGAGAAAAATAAGGAAATTATAAAAAGAGGAATGTTTTGGGAAAAAATGGAAACCAAAAAGGGAAATGGGAAATATATATAGAAGTCCTTTATTACCCTGATCATGGTTTTCCTAGTATTTTTGAAAATTCAAAGGCAGATAACATGAACCGAAAATTCCAAATTACAGACTCCAACACCTGTGAAATTACCCCATACTCTACCAATACTACAACAAAGTAGAGCCCAAACATAATCATTCCTGACAAAACCTATCCATTGCCTATCCTTCGACAAGTTGTCAACGCCTAGCCTCGCGATCTATTGAAGATGTTTAACAACACCATCTTCAGTAGTTTAGTGCTACAGAGTAATATTTTTTGCGCCTTTGGGATCTGCAGTTCACCCCCATAATCATCCAATTACAAATCTGGAAGACCATGTCCCCAGGGTCACTGGGTAAAACATCGTCAAACACATGCTCTATTCCTTGTTTTCCACATGAAACATTCAATGCCAGCTAGATATATTTTAACAATTGTTTTCTCGTCACCTTTAAACTTTTGAACTCAAACACCCATATAATCCAATGATTTTGGTTGTGCAGGGGAGTCAAAAGCACATTGGAAAAAAGACCAAATAAACCTAGGTACAACACATCCAAGATTATATTTGGTAAGTGTCCCCCTCCCCCCCCCCCCCCCCCCCCCCACAAACACACACATCAGTAGCCATAAGAAAAATTAAATTTTGCAGGCAATTTAATATTCCATTGATGTTTAAAGATTTTGGAGGGAGGTTTGGTCTGAAGGGCACTTTATAGAGATTTTACTATAAACCCTTTCTTCCCACGCTTCCTTGTCACTCTATTAGTACTCTCTGTAAGTTCAACCTAGTGAATGATGTCCAGAAGTTTAGCCCATTCACCAGCCAAATCACTCCACATAAACACCTCCTAAAAACCAAACATGTCCCATTTGAAGTAACCACCTTATTCAATGTGACATTTTTGCTAAAGGACATGTCAAACACTCTAGGGAATTGTTCCCCTATAGTCCCACTTTTATGCCACGTATCTCTCAGACACCGCAATCCTTTGACAAAATAATACTCCCTCTGTCCTGAAATACCCTGCATTCTGGGTTTAGTTAAGGTCAAACTTTATAAAGTTTGACCAAATATATTGAAAAATTTATGTACACCTATAACATAAGTACCATTAGAATCGTCATAAGATATATTTTCATAATATATACATTCGATGCTATAGATGTTTATATTTTTTTTATATATTCTACCAAACTTTATAAAGTTTAACTTTGACTAAACCCATAATGCAGGATATTTCAGAACAGAGGGAGTACTTCCTAATGCCTTGCTCCTCCTGCCATAGCATCCTCCCCTATAAACAACACATATCTTCCTAACCCCCTACTAGCGAACAATAAAAGAACATCATATAAAATAGTATAATTTAGGACAGACTAAAATTAAGCGGAATTACTCTAGATCCACTGTCTAGAAGTTTCCCCTGCCAACAACCCAACTTCTTTTCCACCTTCTCCTGATCAGGCCTTAGGTGTGTATTAAAAAGCCTTTTCTTATCCACGGATACCTAAATATTTCCCTGACTTACATGTGAAAATTTCGTCATAAATATGGGCCTCATTCACTTTTGACGAAATAAATTTTTAGGCCAGACATTTGTTCAAACAAACATAGCACGAATTTCCCATTTCTTGCATTTTCCAAACCCTCGTCAAGTAGTAAAACGGTGTCATCTGCATATTGGATACAGTACGTAAGTTTTAACACTTGTTCGCTCGAAAGCTAATGACTAACTTTGAACATATACAGCAGCATTAGTGCTCCAGATCGGCCACCAGGGATGAGTACGCCGGATGCACGTTGCAAACGATGAACAAATTGGGCCACATGGCCATGAGGAACCGAGCATGGAGGCCAGGAGAGAAACCTGTAGCTGCTGCATGCGCGTGTCAGGTGGTGAGAGAGACGACGACGGCGGCGGCCCGGGCTGGTTTGGATCCTCCAACGCCATTGTAGCTCGCAGCATTCATTTCATTACCTGACCTGACCGGATCCCTGCACTGCACGTAACTCGACGCAGACCGGTCTTTGGATCCTGCTGCGCTCGATCTCGATCTGTATTCTACTACTCGATCTGGATATCTCCCTTTCCGCTTTACGGTTTGGCAGAGCACTTCCACACCTAGATCGGCGGGCTTGGCCTTGGCCAGCACCACCATTTTAACAAAGCAAAGTTCAGAATTCGCAAGAAATTTCAGAGTTGCATGAGTATATATACTCCCTGTACTGTATGTAAGCATAGATCGGAGTAATGTACTTACTCACTCTGTCTAATAAGTGTATTTCTAGATTTGCCCTAAGTCATAAGTAATAAAGTTTGACTAACTTTATAAAAAAATATAGTAATGTTTTGACTCTAAATTAGTACACATGTTTTCAAATTTAGTTTCATAATATGTCGATTCGGTATAATATATATCTTATTATACTTATAAAATTGATCAAATTTAATAAAATTTAATTTAAAAAGATAGAAGTACACTTATTTGCGGACATAAACAAATGTTGTGTTCTGCATCTGCGTCACCGGCCGGCCGGCCGGCTTGGCAGCCCAGCTCGGCTAAAAGCCTGAAACCTGAAAAGGAATTGACACGCACAAGCCAGTGTTCCAAGTACAACGCACCATGCATGCACATCGGTGCAGTGGTGTACGTACGCTGCTCGGGCGGGCGGGCCGGCCAGCCACGCGAAACAAGTAGTAAATCCATCCAAAATCAGGATCACGTACGCACGCATGCAGAGGCAGGACACGCATCCCTCATGATTGCCTTGGCCGCTAGGGGAGAACAAGGACTAGCGAACAACGCCTCCCCACAAGAATCTCTCTCTCCCTTCAGATCACTCGCATATGCATGCCTGCGATGCATGGCACGGCCAGGAAAGCCTAGCGCTTGACCGGTTGTTTTGCCTGTATTTTTGGTGTGACGTTTCCTTCCTCCTTCTAGTTTCATAACCTCGGTTTTAACTGAGAGAAAATTTGCTGCTTGCTCTTCACACACCCTGCGCTTAGGGTTACCAACGAAGTGCCACGTCGAGCACCATCAAGATTTTCTGGCGCCGTTGCCGGGGAGGCTAAGGACGTCTTCACAAGGGGAGTCCTTCACTTCCTTTCTATTTACTTTGTTTTTAGTTTTCTTTGTTTTTCTTGCTTGGTTTTGTTTGAATCTTTCCAAAAAAAAAACCAAAAAATTAGTCTAGTTTGGTTTGCTTTCTTTATTCAAAAACACAAAAAAAATAGTTCCTACTCTAGTTGCTGCTCTGTAGTTGCCTTGCTTGGTCATGCTTTCTATCAATGGATGGTTTCTTTGAAACTAGTTCTTATTGGCAAGGTGGGTTCACGGAAGAAGAAAGGTATTATTATAAGGAACACCGTTTGTCAAAAAAAGGGAAACACTTATGGGAACAAATTGATAAGTTGAATACTATTGCTAGAGACGTGTGCTCTACTTATAATGTTACTTATTGCTTTCATAAATCTTGTTGCTATAGGAGGTATAATCACCTTCCTTTTAAGTGTGGATTATCTTCTTATGTTAAAGGAAATTATGATTTTTATGATGTGGAGCAAATTGAAGAATTTATTGCTTTCAAGGGTGCTTTTGAACTTGCCAGTTTTCTTGAAAATACTGATGATGCACCTTATGAATCTGAGGTTTATGAGATACTTCAATTTTGCTTTGATAATTACAAGAAAGAAAATGGCTATATTCTTTAACATTTTAATAGGTATTTTCCACAAATGGAAGAGACTAATGCCTTGCAGGAGTCTATGGAAGAAGAAATTGCTAAAACTGAAAGCTCATTAGATGAAAAAGATGAGGAGAGTGATGAACAAAAGGAGGAAGAATGGATCTACCCATGTCTACCTTCTAATGAGAGTAACTCTTTACCTCTTACATTATTTTATTGTCCCCCATGTTTACCAAAGGAGGATGAAAGTTATGTTCCTATGGATCCTTTTGAAATATCTACTTTGGGTAAAACTTGTGAAGGTTTTAATCCCACCATTTTTGAGCTTGATAGAAATTATGTGTTTGTAGATCATGAAAAGCATGCTTTATGTGATAGCTATATTGTTGAGTTTATTCATGATGCTACTGAAAATTATTATGAGAGAGAAAAATATGGTTGTAGAAGTTTTGATGGTATTGAAACACCTCTCTTTGTGCTGAAAGTTTTGAAGTTACTCTTGTCTTATCTTCCTATGCATGTCACTTTGTTCTTCATGAATTCATTTGTGTACAAGATTCCTATGCATAGGAATAAGGTTAGACTTAAATGTGTTTTGAATTTGCTTCTTGATGCTCTCTTTGACTTCAATTCATAATTATTATGTGAGCATCTTCTCAAACTATCATGCCTAACTTAAAGGCGTTAAAGAAAAGTACTTGTTAGAAGATAATCCAAGAGTTTCCTTGAGTCTTGGAAGTTATTACTTTATAAATGACCTCTCCTTATCCTTTTTGTTTGCTTTTTGTGTCAAGAATAACCTCTAATGAGAGGGAAGTAAGATTTGGGGAGTTGCTGTCCCAAAATAGATTTATGTTCTCCACCAAAAAAATTCGTGAGGACTCTCTATAACTCGGATTGAGCTCAACATTTATGAATAAATCCCCCAGTATGTTAGATAACTTTCGTTAGTTCAACACTTTTCGATTTGAGCAACAGAAGATGTTCGAAAAAATCGGTTTATACCTGCTGGTCTGTTTTGACAGATTTCTGCCATTATTTGCATTTGCTTCTTATTGATTCCTTTTTGAGTTCTCTTCAGGTAAATTGAAATTTTTGAAAGAGTTGCTACAGTAGCTTGTGTTTTTAGTGAAAAGTTTTGTTGTTCCAAATCTTTTTCAAGCGGTCTAATATCTTTTGAATAAACTAATGTTGCTAATGAAGATTGTGTGAAGTTTTGTATGAAGGAAAAAATTCAGGTGTAGAGAGAGAATGATGTAATGAGATGAAGAATGAACAAAAGCTCAAGTTTGGGGATGCCACCATGGTGTAACCCCAAAAAATATCCAAGAGGTACAAGCGTCAAAGCTTGGGGATGCCCAAGGCATCCCCTTCTTCGTCAATAAAAAGCTCAGGTATATCTAGACACTTCGTTTTTATTGTTTCATGCACAGTTGTGTTGTTCTTGAAGCGTCTTAGTATTCGTTTGCTTTGCTTAGGTTGTTTAGTTTGATTGAATAAAGTAGGTTTGGACCCCCGTTCTCGCTGTATTGTTTTGCAAATAAGTTTGCTTGGTGTTGGAAAGGAGTAGTAAGTTCTTGCTTGAAGTGCAAGAAGAGCTTGCATTGATTGTGACTTAGAATTTAGCATGACATGCTAGGTGTTGTTTTAGCATTATGCTTAGTGATTATTGCTGTATCATGTCTTGTTCCAAACCATTGGGATTTCTTAGTGTGCCTTAAAGAAATTATGCGTTGTTTTAGCATGCAAAAGCATAGTATTGTGGTATTCTCCTTTGATGCTTTGCTTGGGTTGACTTGGCACATGCTTACACCATGTTATGACTATGACAAGTCACCATTAGCCTCTATGATCATTTAGTCCTTGACTTGTAGTACAACTCTTTGCTTTGATTAGTATGCTTTGTTGCATTGCATGATTATGGCCATTATGCTCTCTTAGTTGGTTTCTCCCAGTCTTTTGCTAGCCTCCATTTGTATGAATAAGTTATACTCATGCTTCCAACTCCCAAGAAACCAAGTTATTCCAAAGTGTCCACTATAAAATCCTATGCATGATGTGTTACATCATTCCAAGTATATTCTTTTTTTCAACTATCTTCCAATTAAAAACTATTTTGTTATGTGAAAACTTAGTGATTAAAGCCCTCACGAACTTGATGGCACATTTCTTTGCCCCTAATAAACTTGAACCATTGAGACAACTTTGTTGTATATGCTTGCACGTATAAGTTGGGATTAGAAGAACCGTGCTGTCACGGGGATCGTTTTCAACATTGCACTTGTACTTTTGTACTCTGTTGATATCATGCTCTTTTGTCTATGGATGTTACCGGTGCGAAATGAAGTGGGAACTTGTAAGTCCATGGAGTTTGTATTCTGTGTTAGAGAAACACCTGGGCCGCTAGCCTAAGCTATGCCTAATCATGGTGGAAACTTGCAGCATAACCATAGTGAGCTATCTATGAAGCGTCCTCAATAAAAAGCTATGCATATGGTAAATAAAAATATTGCTGAGATGCTCATTGTCTGCTTGCCTTGTCATTTTGGTTATGGGAAAGCTCCTGTACCATGTGCAAGGGGTACCCCGTTGGCGGTTCTCAATGATATGCAAATACTTATAGTGACAAGAACTTGCCTGGGCCCTAAGTTGAGTATCCATGAGGTGTAGCCCTCATATTCAAGGGACTTGAGATTGCCAACTTATACTTCGTCAAGCATATACTCCAGCTTTGCCACTTTAACCTTAACCACTTCAAGATGCTTATGATAGGGGCAATGAGGGCTGAAAGCTAACAAGTACGATAATTTTTGGAAGATCTTTTTGAAACTTGTAATCCCTACTTCCTATATAAAAAGGGCCTTTCTTCCACCATTATTTGAGTCTCCACCTTCTACCTTTAGACACCATTAAGAGAGCATAGTTGTCATTCTGTGTGCAGTGTTCCAAAGCTTATTAATTGATGCATATTGTGATATTACTTGTTCTTATGCTACTTGTTTCTAGTCACCCTTGTGAACTTTGCAGGTGTCCTATGCATCTATATTGCTACTCTATGAGGGACAAGTTGATTGCCACTATGCTATATTTTATGTATGTGAAATAAACAAATGTTTTTCAATGCATGTTATTCATGATCTTTGTTTGTAGCTTGCCATGTTGCATGCATAATTACTATGTCCTACTGTTAGAACTCCATTCTTTCATGCACATGTTTAGAGTTCTTTGATCCCAGCTTTCAATGCTTGCAAATGGTTGGATCTTTATTGTGAGGATGCATGTTCACCTAAAAAATTATTCTGTTTATCACTTAACTACTCGAGGACGAGCAGGAGTTAAGCTTGGGGATGTTGATACGTTGGAAACGTATCTATAATTTTTGATGCTCCATGCTTGTTTAGTATCTACTTTGCTTTACTTGTCTACACTTAGAGGTGCTTTTTACATATTTTATGGTACTAACCTATTATCAAGTTGCAACAGTGCCAGATGCCTGTTTTCTGCTGTTTTTGGTTTCAGAAAAGTTAGTAAAGAAATATTCTCGGAATTGGACGAGACAAAGGACAAAGTCAATTACTTTTCGTGGGGAACAAGAAGTCCAGAGGAGAGACAGAGGGGCCGGCTAGAGGGGCCAGACCCACCCTAGGCACGGGTGGGCCCCATCACGCGCCTGTCTAGGGTTTGGTAGCCCTGGCGGCCGCCTCTGTCTCCCCCTCCGCCTATAAGAAGGCCCCGATGCAGAAACTTCGTGTACCCGATCAGAAATCCACGAAACCGTCTGTAGATGCCGCCACCATTGTCCCTAGATTGGGGGATCTGAAGCTCTTCCCGGCACCCTGCTGGAGGAGAGATCATCCTGGAGGCCTTCTCTCCGGTATGATTTGTGAGTAGTTCCACCTTGGACTATGGGTCCATGTAGTAGCCAGATGGTTGTATCTCCTCCTTTGTGCTTTCATGTATAGATCTTGTGAGCTCCGTTCATGATCAAGATCTAATCTATTTGTAATCATGCATGTTGTGTTTGCGAGGATCTGATGGATATTGAGATTATTATATTGGTTTGATTAATGGTTTTATGTTTATGATTCTATCATGTCTATGTTGTTTGTGATCTTGCATGCTCTTGGAGGTTTTGATCTTGGAGGTTTTACCGGTTTGTATTTTAGAGATAGGTAAAACCTTCCATTATTTGGTTCTTACTCATGTGAGGATTTAGAGCTTGTGTTAATCTCCATGACAAGCTCTAGTTCATCGAAAACGTATTTCATATGCATTTTCTATTACGTTTTTGATGTTGGAGGTTTTATCGGTTCGTCTTTTTGATAGAGGTTAAACCTTTCGTCATTTGGATCTATCCTCCCTTGCTGGACTATAATGTTTATTTGCATGATCTTTTAGAGATTGCCGTCCTCTTCGAAACGAGCCCAAGATCATCAAAATCGGAGTCCGGATGCAAAAGTTATGGCCGTTTTTGTTCAGGGATGACCGGTAGTACCGGACCAGGGTCCGGTAGTACCGGTCGGTACTGAATAAGGTGCGTTTGGCGACCTGGGATCCCCAGGGAATGTCCGGTAGTACCGAGAAAAAGTTCGGTAGTACCGGGATTCGCGTTTTTGGGCTTCAACGGTTGGATTTTGGGGGGACCTATTTAAGGGGCCTTCTTCCCCAATGGTTCCCCAACGAATCTTGCAAGTTTTCCCCTCCATTGTTGACCTTCCAAAGCTTGCTATCTCTCAATCCCTCCAATGATTCTTGCCCATATTTGAGTGGAAGAGAGAGGAGATCTAGATCCACATTTTGACCAAACCAAAACATCTCTTTGTGAGTGTATCTTTGGGGATCTAGATTTTGGGGGATTTTGTGTCCCTCTTTGATTCCTCCTCTCTTGTTCCGCCAATAGATTTAGTAGCTTTGTTGGAACTTGAGAGTGAGGGATTTGAGCACCTTTGTGGTGTTCTTTCCATTTGCATTCGGTGCATTGGTTTGAGTTCTCCTCGGAGGATTTGGTCTGTGTTACTCATTGGAGCTTGTCCCTCTTGGGTTCTTGGAACCCTAGACGGTTTTGTGGCCTTGGTGGCATTGTGGCCTTGGTGGCGTTTGTTGGGAGCCTCCAATTAAGTTGTGGAGAAGTGCCCCAACCTTGTGAGAGGTTCCGGTTGCCACCGACAAGTGCACCGATAGTGGAAGTGTGGATCGATCCCATTGGGGTAAGATTCACCGGAGAATAAGGGAGGCCTTTTGTGGCATTGGTGGTTTGATACCACCCCCTCTCCAAACGAGACGTACTCCATGTTGGGAGGAACTCGGTAAAATATCGGTGTCCCCGCGTGCCTCGGTTATCCCTATACCCGAGCTCTTTACTTATGCACTTTACATTGTGATAGCCTTCGTGCTTGAAGTAATATATATCTTGCTATCACTTTGTTGCTTGTATTGCTTAGCATAAGTTGTTGGTGCACATAGGTGAACCTTAGTTGTTCTAGGTTGTGATTAAAAAAGTAAACACTAGTTTTATTCCGCCTTTGTTGAGCCACTCTAGGAAAAGTTTTAATCGCCTATTCACCCGCCCCCCCCCCCCTCAAGGCGACATCCGTATCCTTTCAATTGGTATCAGAGCCCGGTCTCTCAATTTAGGCTTCACCGCCTTGAGAGTAAAGATGTCGGCTAGAGGATTAGTGCACAATGACATGTTCACATTTGATGGCAAAAATTATGTGTAGCACCCCGAGTGAAACCGCTATTAGAAGTCGCATGTTGTTTATATCTTGTGCATCATCATGACATCAACCCGGCCTCATCATGTATACCTTTGCATAAAAACATTTCGCTAAAACCCTATCTTTGTTTTGACATTACTCCTCCTCTTTATTTCAAAATACAAACCTCTGGTCTTCCTGAATATTTTATATGTCTCAAAATAGTTTACAAAAGTTTTCTAAAATAATAACAAAACTTTTACATTTTTTTAGGAGGCAGCCATCCAGGCCCAAAAGCCCAGCCGGCCACCCCCAGATCCTATCTACCTCAAAACCCTAATCCCCATCTAACCCCACCCCTCACCCCTGTCCCGCCGCCACACCAACTCCCTCACCCCGCCGCCAACACTCTGGATCACTCCACACCACACACGCCTGCCTACACACGCACAACACCACGCACGCACGCCCTCCCCACACGGGATCCCCTCGACCCCACCTCCCTACCCGATGCTCCTCTCTCTCCCACCTTCCTCGTCAACCACCGCCGCCTCCTCTCATCCTCCCGTCCCCGTCTGCCACCAGGGGCTCCCCACACCTTCGCCTCTCCACCGGCCTCGGCCTCCCTCCTCGACCGCCCCTGCAGCCGGTGCCATGTCCCCGATCGTCTGCGCCGTCGCCCACAAGCACGTCGCCATGTGCTGCCCCTTCACCTTGCGACCGCGCGTGCGAGCCAAGCCCGGCGTCCCTGTCTAGAGCCTCGTCGCACCTCCGCTCGGGCCGCCGCCGTCGCCAGGAGAACCCCCCCCCCCCCCCGCCTCCTGAGCCCACCTCGCCCCTCGATCTCCGGTCGCCGTCTCCTGCGGCGTGTCGACGTCCCCGACGACAACTGACGCCGCCGTCGCCGGCGGGCCCCTCAGCGAGCGCCCCTCCCTGCAACCTCCTTCCGGCCGCAGCGTCGTGGCCCTGCTACCGGAAGCCCCACCGCCCTGGCCATGGAGCGCGGCGTCCTCCTCTCGCAGACACGCCGTAGCCGGCGGCCTCCTTCTCGCCGTTGTCTTCGCGCACGGGTCCCCTCCGGCCTGCACCTCGCGTGACCTCGCCATCCTGGCCTCCCTCCGGTCGGCCTCGACAAGGTGCTCTTCGGCCCTGCGCCCCGTCGACGTTTGTTTCCTCTGTAGCACAGTCGCCAGCCGAAGCTTCCTCTTCCACGACCTCTGACCTCCTCGCGTCCATGCTCGGCCCCGCTACTGCAGCGTTCCTGCGCCACCTCTCTGCTTGCCGTGGCCTGGTGCCTCGCAGGTCCCTGCCAAGTGCCCTTATCGTTTGTTGTTGGTGAGTGTCATGTTGGGTTGTTGAAGCCTGATATACACGCAGTCCACGCCATGACCGAGGATTGATCCTTTTGAAGATGTTGTTACCCGAAGACCGTACCTTCGCGGAACAAGTTCACTGCCAACAACCAAAGCCGAAACCCCAAGGTCATCAACACGGACTCAGAGGATCCCCGGACGCCAACACCATTTACACGAAACCCGAAGACTTCGATCTCTCCTTCACGGATCCGATGGCCGGAGCCCGGAAGACCCCGGTGTCGAGCCCCAAGTTCGCCTCTGGTGATCAAGATGGTACCCCAAGATCTCCGTCGTATGTGTCGTGTCCAAGACCAAAGCGATGACAAGATCTACCGATGACTGAGAACCCGGACGCCATGATCTTCGTCGCGGACGCCGAGACCCCCGACCCCGAAGACCGATCCCCCGAACCCTCGGAATTCCAAGATCGCCATTCGATGTGTGACCCCCATCCGAGACCCCTCATATTTTTTATAATATATGATATTGATCTTGTTGCATATTAAATGAACATGTTGCATACATATTGTGGGTGTTTGGGGGTATCTAGATGATTCACCTAAATTAAATATGGAGGCCATATGCGGGCAAATCTAGCCTTATATTGGCTCCATTTAAATTTGTGTAGCGAACCGGTGATATATTTTGCCATGTTAAGACAACATTTAAATTGCGGGGTATCTAAACAACATGAACTTAATAATAATTGTCGGGACCCGGTTCCACTTAATATTGCCTAATTGCATCGCATATTTGCCATGCCTTACATCATACATGCATCATGCCCGATTTTCTACCGTAGTATTAAATAGTCCATCCGGTGTTTCTTCTAGTGCTTTGCTTCTTCACGGATTAGGCCGATGAGTTGATGCGAGTGTCGACCCGATCTTCGGATGAACCTTCGGCAATGTTTTTCAGGCGAGCATCTCCCCCTTTCTACCTATCTTACTTTTATAGTATTTATTCCCTCCTGTTGATCTATTGCTATCTATGTTGCGTTGCTCTAGTTTTCGTACCCGTGATATCCCTTGCAGCCTTATATTGCCTTGGACACATCCTATTACCTGTTGTTTGGTAGATAGTTGGACTTGCGCGTCGTAGTCGCTTGCTCAAGTGCTGTTGCGTGTCGTCCAGTACCTCAGTTGTTGGAGTATTGCCGCATGTTTAATGTTGGAGATGATCAAGACTTTAATTATTGTTTAATAACTAAAATTGAAAGTAGGTAAATGCAGAGGCACCGGTGGGTAATAGACAATATTTGGATTTTAACCGCTCACTGGTGTCCCGTAGGACCCCGAGTTCTTGACACCTGTTCCGAGATCGAGCGCGCTAACCACAGGTGGGGTGTATGGGCACCCCCATCGATTTAGTACCTGATTCCAAGTACTGTACTGGGGGCCACAAAGTAGTTTGGGGCTTTATTACTATCCTGTCCTTATGCCATGCTTTACTGCTTTATTTAAGATTGTGCGAGGAGCACCTGTACTGTTTAGGTAAGCGGAGTGTTTTCGCGGTATCGACAAGCCCAGTCACATTTTCGGGTTCCCGGTCGTTTACAGCCACTGACGCAAACCCTGGGTCCGTTTCGGAGCCGGCCAACTTCGTTGCGGGTAGCTTAGTGGGGTGGCCCCCCGTGCTTGCTTTGGGTCTGGGAAACGTCGTGTCCGAAACCCCGTCGACATACCGTTGGGTGTATGTTTTGTGATCTTGTACCTACCTGATCTGACAACAAGGGTGTAGGTGCGTGTGGAAACTTTGGTGCACCCCTGCAGGATTAAATCTTTTCGAGAAGCCGTGTCCGCGGTTATGGACGACTTAGAGCACAGGTCTCGATCATAGACAACTATAACTAAAGTTTACTGTTATAATTTGACTTGTATCCGATATGACTAGTAATCAGCTTCACTGCAGCGGAATGGCTAAATAAAAGTACCAACAACTGCTGGGTTTGGGGATCTCTCATGCTAATTGTATCTGACTAGTAAGTGACGCAACTACAACGGAATAGTTAACTAAAAGTGCCCACTGCTTATTATATCAGGATGACTATCTATACCTGACTAGTAATTGCTGCAACGATAACTAAGTAAATAAAACTGCCAACGGTGTGAGTTCCTCGTTTGGTCTCGAGGGGGAAATACCAGGATGGGTATGTTTGGTGGTAGTATCAGGTTGGTTCCGAATAGGTCTTTCTTACCCCTCTCTGATAGCCGCTAGTTGTATCGAGTCTCTATTGGTTGTTTAGTGCATGACGCGCTTCCGCTTCAGTCCACCATACCTATGTAGGCGAGGACCGCCGAATTCTAGCCTCGCCGTGTACTGGCCTCAGTACTGACCGCTCTCTCTTTTTCCTTTACCCTTTGTCGGCACCCCTTTTGTTTAAGCAGGTTCTGAGATCGACGTCGTTAGCAGGGTTACCCTTCCGGCTTGGCCTAGGCAGGGTTATGGACGCCTTTGGTTATTCTTCAGGGCTCTTAGCTCAATTTGCATCTTGTCCGTACTCGGACGCTGTATCGTTTTCAAGGTGATTTGGATCTTTGTACTGTATATCCGTATTCTGGACTCATTGAGTCGTTGTTGTATATATCTGTTCTGTGGGTTCCATCGTGGACTATTGTGTAATGATATTACTTCGTTTTCCACCCGCACGAAAGTGCCTGGTGGGCACCTTTGAATTGTTTCTATGCGGGTTTGGCGGGTTTCGCTAAAACTTGCATAGGGCCGATTCTGAGGGTGTTACATTATGATATATGGAAAAATCGCATGCTCATTCATTTTCGGGACATGGACCCAAATTTGGAGAGTATTGTAGATATAGGTTTTTCTCCTCCAATGGATTTCAAAAATCTATCTAGTGAGTATGAGAAAAACTTATATCTTGATGCTCAAGCTTCTAATGTGCTTGTTAATGCTTTGAGCTATGTAGTTACATCTTCAATCATTCCTTTTTGGAGCGCTCATGAGTTCTGGCCAAAACTTGAAGATAAATATGTTGTGTCCAACATTATTCAGGATGATTGTGTTGCTTCCACTTCCGGTCGAGATGAGTTATCATCCTCTACCACTTCACCAACATGTGACTTTTCACAAGGTAATGATATGGTGAGTGGTGATAGAAATTGCAATTTGGATAGTGTGCTTACTATTTGTAATCCCTCATCTCTATCTAGTTGCAATGATCTATCTTTGTACTTTAACACTTCTAGCACTACAAACTCCTTACATGCTTGTGTTAATAGTCCTTGCATATCATGTAGAAATGACTTGAATAAATCTCATGATGATATGCTTGTGTTGTCTTGTTGCCATGATAAAAATGCTTCCATTTACTCTAGTGCTTGTGTTGCTAACCATGTAGAGGAAAATTAAGATTCTATGGGCCTAGACAAGGTCTTGAAGAGAGCTACAAATGCAATCTCATCATCACCTTCCTCCGGTTCTCACATGTGCCTTATGGCTAAGGGAATAAAGGTAACCTCTTTGAATCCCATTATATCTCATGATGATGATGATGAGGTTGATAATGATAATGATGATTATAGAAGTAAGTATGATATTACCTCTATTAAGAAAATGGGAGAGGTTGTCTATAGCGCTCTCTTCAAAAATAAAATTGCTTCCTCCAACTTTCTTGAAATCTTGAATTATGCCATAGAAGGCAATGATCTTATTGAGGAGCAAGAAAACTTAATTGATGAAAAGTTTGCACTTGAGCGTGAGTATGCTAATGAAGTTGCACAACTAAAGGACTCCCTTGAAGAAGAACAAACCACCAAAGAATCTCTTGAGGAGACTTTTACTCTTGAATTATCTAGAGTAAAGGAATACCATGATAGAGAACTTACGGTGGCTAACTCCTTCAAGATTAAAAATGATGAACTTGAAGTTGCTTATGCTAAACTTGTTGAGGATTTTAAG
The DNA here is from genome assembly GCA_910589765.1 of Avena atlantica. Lineage (NCBI taxonomy): Eukaryota > Viridiplantae > Streptophyta > Magnoliopsida > Poales > Poaceae > Avena > Avena atlantica. Next base: position 385,881,401 of record OU342738.1, read on the forward strand.
AACCTCGAAAATGGCTCTCGGGTCGTTAAGAGGGAGCTCATCAAACTCACCGAGTCACATGAGCAACTTAAAGCTTCATATTTAAAAGAGCTTGACAAGTTGCCCTCACCTCTTGCTAATAATAATGATGCTTGTGCTACTAACTCTATTTCTTGTGAAGCATCTATTTTAAATGAGAATGTTGAGCTAAAGGCTCAACTTGCTTTGCTAACTAGCAACTATGGGAAATTAGAAGAAAGTCATGATAAGCTCTCGAGCTCGCATGAGGATCTTATAGTCTCCCATGGTAGGCTAAAATTAGCTCATGAGGCCATCGTGTCAAAGATAACATCTTGTGGGCCTCATGTGGACATTAACACTATATCTACTCCAAATGTTATATTGCCATGTGCTAGTCCTTGTAATTCATCCTCTCACAACCATGCTATATCTCGTGATGAATTACATTCCATGTCTTGTTGCTCTAACAATGTAGCATCTACTTTCTCTAGTACTTTTGTTGAAACTAACCATGTAGAGGAAATCAAAGAGCTCAAGGCTCAAGTCACTTCTTTGAAGAATGACTTGAAAAAGGGTGTTCAAGGGAAGGCCGCATTCAATAAAATCTTGAGTGTGCAAAAATCCCCCAATGACAAGAGTGGGCTTGGATTCAACTCCAATGTCAAGAACAAGTCCACTATCAAGTTGAAGCACAAGGACAACAAGAAGAATGGCCAAGATCAAGTCCAACATTGTTTGCTTCAAGTGCAAGGAAGAAGGGCATCATGTCAAACATTGCCCATTCAAGAAGAAGTCCCTTGGCAAGAAGCAACAAGGGAAGCGGCCTCAAGCTCTACATATTGTTAGAGATGGGCCTCCTCCTAAGAAGACTCAAGCTCTTCCTCAAGTTGTTTCTTCATCCAAAAAGAAAGATGGCAAGAGTAGAGCTTGTTACATATGCCGCGAGAAGGGACACATTTCTTCCTCATGCACTATTGGTATCTCCTCATCCCATCCTATCTTGATTGATGATGCTTATTCACTTCATAAGGATGAGGTTGGCAATGTGTTTGCCAAATTTGTTGGTGCTCAATGTGGGTTTAAGAAAAGAACCATTTGGGTTGCTAAGCCTATTGTGACTAACCTCTTAGGACCCAACTTGGTTGGGGACCAACAAGCCAAAACTTGATCAATAGGTATTGTTGGAGGACATTGGAGACTTGGCTACATAATGAAGAATTGAGGGATCTTCATCAATTATTATTGTCAAGCCAAGCCATTTGGATTATCATGATTATATTATATTTCCAATGTTCCTCCTTGCGGTAACATATGCTTAACTAATTACATTGAAAGTTACTCGCCCCCTTGTGCATGTGTTGGTTTTGTATCTTCCATGCTTTTGTACATGTTGTGCTTTCCACTTAACTATCTTGAGGTATCAAGCATATTTGTGTATGATTAGGTGGCACACCATGTATGTGTGTTTCTTGTGTTTGAGCCTTACTTGGTTATATTTGGTATCTTATTTGGCTCTTTTGAGAGATTAATGGATTATCCCACTTTGGGGGAGTGTTATGCTTGGGCATTCCACAATCCTAAAAATTGTGTGTACATGAGGAATACCACCTAGTATTTATATTGGATTATTGTCTAGTCTCTATGTGGTATAATTCTCATGAGAAATTTAATTTTATAATGTCCATTAATTATCTCTATTTGTATCATTTTGCCTCGTGTTGGTGTTATGATAGTATCACATTATGGGGGAGTCATATGCTTAGTGCATATTACAATCCTAGAAAATGTGAATATTCGAGGTTGTGTCACTTATAATTGATATTGATAATTATCTAGCACCTATGTGACACATTTGCTCATACAAGTTCCAATTTGCTTGAATGTTGTTGTTGATCATATTTTGGATCTTGTATATGAGAGTGTTTCTTGGTACGTGTTTCCTCATATTTAGATCTCTATATCATCATGGAAACCATTTGATTCAAGTTACTCTAATCACTAGTGATTGTGTGACTATTGGAAGCTACCAAGAATCTTGTTCGAAGTATCATGCTTAATTCTTAAATTTGTTATATGCTTCTTGTTGTGACTATGATCTTGGATATCCATGCAAGCTACCTTGGGAAAATTATTCCCAATATTTCTTGTCCTTGGACAATGAGTACCCAATTGATGGTAGAATTTATTGATCATATTCACTTTGGCCCTTGCTTAATATTGTCCTATCTTTGGCCAAGTAAATGTTTTGTGTGCTCCCATGTATTCCTTGCTACTTTTGGATCTTCTTATTTTATTGGTATCCTCTTGTGTTTTATTTAATGTAGGTAGTAGTGATGATCTCATTTGTGTGCATTTTGCATTCAAAAGCAAAATTCTATATAATGTACTACTTATGGGTGAGATATCCTATATTATTTAGAACACTCGTATTTATGCTTCTTTGTTTGATCCATATCGGGTTTTTGTGCTTGGAACCTCAATCTTTTTGTTTTGGTACTTTGTGCCATCATGAGAAGTTTGGGGAGTTTGGTTTCTTATTGGAACCTTGCTCTTTTTGGGAGTTGGTTTCGTCTCATTCCTTGTTTCATGATTTACCATTTTAGAATGAGATAAATCCTTGAGCATTTGTATTTCTATCTATCTTTTGCTCTTTTGGTTTTAGCCTAGTTCATTTGTTGAACTTGTGATCTTTCATGTGTTGAATTGGTTCTTTGATACAATTTGGACATCGTTTGTCATGTCACACTCTTGTGTGTGCAATATCGATTTACTTGGTGTTTTTGTTCAAATTGTATCTCCTTTTTGGTTCTTGAAAGCTTTATGCATGCATATTTACTATATGTTTATATTATGGCATGCTTGCTTTCTTTAATCCAATATATAGGGGAAACTCCACCAATTCCCATTGGCTAAGTTGCGCATGAAATTCAATTTCATATCAATATGCACATAATTATGTGGAGTCTCACCTATGTATTGTAGTTGCACTAACTTCTTTGGACCCAATAAGTTTGGGGACCATTTTTGTACTTAAATATGTTTTAGGTACATTGGAGATATATTGGATGCTTGTCTCTCAATCTTGAAGAAGTGGTGCATTAATGAAAATTGGAGGCAAGCTATAGGATGATCAATGAATTCATATCCTCTACATCCTACCAATTATATCTCGGTAACAAGTATCTCTTTCTCATGCTCATATATCTTGATTCCAACCGTTTGTCAGTTGCCTTCTGGCATGAATTCATGTATTTGTAATTGTTGTATCTCTAGCCATGGTATTAAGAGAACTCTCTATTGTATATGTGTATAAGTTGAGATGAGTATATATAATTGGGACTATACAAAATCATGCATATGATCCTCCAATCCCAAATATGTCAATCTAGCAATTTTATTGCCTATCTTTTCCTCAACTTCTCTCATGTGCAATAGTGAGATTATGCTAGTTAAATTTTTCTTGTGATACTTGTTGCCTTTCTCCATATATTCCAACTTTCTTCTCTTCCCTTGGTGAAAGTTGTAATATATGTAGTGTGTTGGTGTTTGAAGTCCATTAATGTACAATAAGACATATGTGAGCCTTTGGCCATGCTTTGAAGCAAAAAATCTTATTGATATATGTTATGACTTCATTTTTGCCTTTCATGTGCTTTCTTGTATAATCTTCTTTATGTGTGCATATTTATTTTTTGGCATATGTCTTTGTGATGTTTTCCATTTAGAGACATATACACATATGAGGAGATAATTTTAGTTGATTTTTAATCCTTGGAGACCACCTTTCTATTTCTTTTGATTCTTCGGTGGCTTCCAAATTTAATTGCCTATGAGTGCTTGTTCCTGTTGTTTGCATCTTTGGGCACTCATATTTGTTCTCTCATGCCTTGTATTGTTAAATGAACTTGGATGAGTGAGGATTCCATGATTATGCACCTTGTTCCCAAATGCAATTATCATAATTGGTGCATTATCTTTGGGGAGCTCATCTAATTCATTTAATAATGCTCATTTATCTTTTTTCTCATTTATTGCGTCTTAAATGTTTATGGGGAAGTGAGGATTCCATATTTGTGCATTTTGTATTGAAATACAACGATTCTAAAGTGCACACAAATCTTGGGGAGCTTCTCTATTTTATTTAAGCATTTATTCGATCTCTCATTTGTTGTGCTTGAAATGCTTATGAGGGAGCAAGGATTCCATATTTGTGCAATATGTATTCTAATATATTTATGTTGAATAGTGCACAAATCTTGGGGAGCTTCTCTATTTGTTATTTAAAGCACTCTCTTGCTCATATCATAATATCTTGTAGGTTCCATTTGAACTCATTTGTTGTTTTCAATTGGTTTGTGGGACCTTGTAATTTCTTGCATCATTTGACTTTATTTATTTTGGCAATCTTCGGGTCCTCGATATAGTTCTACTCCCTCCAAAGTATTCATCATTGGATATATGCGAAGGCACACCTTTGGAGGAATTATTATTATATTTTCCTTCTAGAACTTGTCACCCATTTCGGCAATCGATGCCAATGGGGGAGAAGTTTTAGAGGGTTTAAGGGAAGTTGGTTTATGCATTGAGTTTGTTCTTGTGCATTTGCCTCTCATGCTCTTGCATCTTTGTCGTTGCTTAGCATGTGGTATATATAGTGGAAACTCCACCAATGATAATGATTGGAAACATATGCAATGAAATTCAAGTTCATCACACATGCATAGATTGTGGGGGAGTTTGATCTATATATGGTGGTACCAATATCACATACTTATGTAGTATTTGATATTGGTGTTACCAGTTTGTTCATTAAAATTACTTATATAAACCCTCTTAAAGGGATTGTCATCAATTACCAAAATGGGGGAGATTGAAAGAACATGTGGGCCCCCATGTGTGGTTTTGTTAATTAATGACAATCTTTATGGACTAATGTGTGTATTAAGTTGTACTTGTAGGAATTGTCCATTGGAATTGCTTGGAGCATGTGTTGACTTCAATATAGATGAAATGAGAATAAGATGTGTTGTGCAAGCCCAAAATGTGCCATCTATAGAAGATCTCATGTTTGATGCTTGCCATCCTCGGTGATCATGGATCGATGATGAGGAATCAAGAAAGGTGTCCATCTTGAGAAGGACAAGATCGTCTACATCGAGCTCAAATGAATTGCTCAAGGCAAAGGTATAATATTGATAGGTTTTCCCTTTTGCCGGTCTCATGTTTATTGGGAGACCGGGTTTAGGATAGATAACCGTACTATCAAGAGGGGCTCTCGAATGAGTAACTCGGTCACATCGTTCGGAGAGAGATCAAACCTTTGCATACTTGCATCATCATATTTGGTTGTTATTTGGTCTTATCCATGTGAGGATATAGAGCTTGTGGTAATCTCCATAACAAGCTCTAGTTCATCAAAAACGGATTTCCCTTTTATATCTTATTGTGTTTTGATCTTGGAGGTTTTACCGGTTTGTATTTTAGAGATAGGTAAAACCTTCCATTATTTGGTTCTTACTCATGTGAGGATTTAGAGCTTGTGTTAATCTCCATGACAAGCTCTAGTTCATCGAAAACGGAGTTCATATGTATTTTCTATTACGTTTTTTATGTTGGAGGTTTTATCGGTTCGTATTTTTGATACAGGTTAAACCTTTCGTCATTTGGATCTATCCTTCCTTGCTGGACAATAATGTTTATTTGCATGATCTTTTAGAGCTTTCTGTCCTCTTCGAAACGAGCCCAAGATCATCAAAATCGGAGTCCGGATGCAAAAGTTATGGCCGTTTTCATTCAGGGATGACCGGTAGTACCGGACCAGGGTCCGGTAGTACCGGAGGTCCGGTAGTACCGCCCCTTAGTACTGGTCGGTACTGAATAAGGTGCATTTGGCGACCTGGGATCCCCAGGGAATGTCCGGTAGTACCGGGAAAAAGTTCGGTAGTACCGGGATTCGCGTTTTTGGGCTTCAACGGTTGGATTTTGGGGGGACCTATTTAAGGGGCTTTCTTCCCCAATGGTTCCCCAACGAATCTTGCAAGTTTTCCCCTCCATTGTTGACCTTCCAAAGCTTGCTATCTATCAATCCCTCCAATGATTCTTGCCCATATTTGAGTGGAAGAGAGAGGAGATCTAGATCCACAATTTGACCAAACCAAAACATCTCTTTGTGAGTGTATCTTTGGGGATCTAGATTTTGGGGGATTTTGTGTCCCTCTTTGATTCCTCCTCTCTTGTTCCGCCAATAGCTTTAGTAGCTTTGTTGGAACTTGAGAGTGAGGGATTTGAGCACCTTTGTGGTGTTCTTTCCATTTGCATTCGGTGCATTGGTTTGAGTTCTCCTCGGAGGATTTGGTCTGTGTTACTCATTGGAGCTTGTCCCTCTTGGGTTCTTGGAACCCTAGACGGTTTTGTGGCCTTGGTGGAGTTTGTTGGGAGCCTCCAATTAAGTTGTGTAGAAGTGCCCCAACCTTGTGAGAGGTTCCGGTTGCCACCGACAAGTGCACCGATAGTGGAAGTGTGGATCGATCCCATTGGGGTAAGATTCACCGGAGAATAAGGGAGGCCTTTTGTGGCATTGGTGGTTTGATACCACCCCCTCTCCAAACGAGACGTACTCCATGTTGGGAGGAACTCGGTAAAATATCGGTGTCCCCGCGTGCCTCGGTTATCCCTATACCCGAGCTCTTTACTTATGCACTTTACATTGTGATAGCCTTCGTGCTTGAAGTAATATATATCTTGCTATCACTTTGTTGCTTGTATTGCTTAGCATAAGTTGTTGGTGCACATAGGTGAACCTTAGTTGTTCTAGGTTGTGATTAACAAAGTAAACACTAGTTTTATTCCGCCTTTGTTGAGCCACTCTAGGAAAAGTTTTAATCGCCTATTCACCCCCTTCTAGGCGACACCCGTATCCTTTCATCTATGTATCTTGTTGTATTGCCCAATCAACCTCATAGGATCTTTCTGACTAACAATTGCATTGTTATGCCTTGATCAGTTCCTATCAATTGCCATGCTATAATTTGTTTACCCTTCATGCCATGGTGTTTATATAAGGAGAGCACCTCTAGTGAACTATGGACCCCGGTCCAATCTTTACCATTGATACATCTTCCACTGTTACTTGTTTACTTGCTGCAAACCATTGCCTTCCACACCATACGTTTAATCCTTTGTTACAGCAAACCGGTGAGCTTGACAACCTCACTGATTTGTTGGGGCAAAGTCTTGAGTTTGTGTTGTGCAGGTCTCCATGTTGTTTGCAACACATGTGTGATGTTTCCTTCCTCCTTCTGGTTCGATAACCTCGGTCTCAACTGAGGGAACACTTGCTGCTTGCTCTTCACACACCTTGCGCTTGGGATTACCAACAAAGTGCCACGTCGAGCACCATCAGGGCGCCGTCAAACACTCCGATGCCAAGATCGGCAGCGATGATGGCAACGGTGAGGAGGACGACAACGATGTCGTCGTCAAGCAGGAGGTGGTGGACGACGTCGCCGCAAACCTTCCCCCGGAGTACCGCAAGGTGCTGGCACGGGGTTACGTCGAGGACGCGTTCACCGTGCAGGCCATTACGGCCAGCGCACGGGAGGAGGAAGCCCAGTGGGTCGGCCTCGAGGAAGTTGTCCAGCTCAACGGCTTGGTGGCGCAAGAAAACTCCCAGCTGCCTCCACCGCCGCCGCTACCGGGATGGGCGCCAGCGATCACTCCGAAGGTGGGAATGGAGTTGGCGCACCTCCAACATGGTTGGGCACCGTGGCCTGGGAAGATGATCAATCCACCTACGCTCGCTCCCGTTCCTAACCTACCACCGCCCAACCTCTGGAGGTCACCAGAGTACACCGACCTCGACGCGTAGATGGACGAGGTGGCGCCCGCGTGCAAAGATGGATAGCCAGGTGATACGCCCAATTTGCATCACCATTCTTTGTCAAAATTTACCTCTATTCATTGATATATGTCTTATTATGAGGTAATACTTATGTCTTTTCATCTATTTATGCATGTTGGATGATTCTTGGAGGTTGAACTACCGGAGTCTGGATTCTGATGGAAAAAGAGGTGTTTTGATGCAATTTCGCGAAGATCAGAAAAATACCAGAAAAATATGAAGACAGAGGAAGCCAGAAGGGGAGGCGAAGAAGGGCCATAGGGGGCCCACACCCCCTAGGCGCGGGTCCCCCTAGGACGCGCCTAGGGCAGGTGTGGCCCACCTGCCTGGCTCCTGACTCCGCCCTCTCGCCTATGTCTTCCCTATGGAACCCTAACACCAGGGGAGCGACCATAGATAGATTTCCGCCGCCTCTGCGGGGCGGAAAACACCGAGAGAGAAAGATCTCTCCGGCAGAGAGATTTCTGTTGGGAAAATTCCTTCCTGGAGAGGGGAGACCATCGCCATCAACACCGTCATCAAGCTAGGCTTCATCAGGATCATCATCATCATCATCCACACCATCATCTCCACCAGCACCATCATCATTACTCTATCCCGTTGTAACAATTGTGTTTGATATTACTTTAGTTCATTAGGGGAAACCTTCCCGGTGTTGATTACTATTGTAGTTGATGCTTGTGAGTGGAACCATTGGATTATTGTTTATGTTCAGATTGTTATCCATTACCATATCATCTTTGATCTTGATCCATATTATGTCTCATGAGTAGTTCGTTTAGTTCTTGAGGACATGGGAGAAGTCATGTTGTTAGTAGTGTATTTGTGTTGAGTTATTATTCAATTGTTTAGTATTTAAGTTGTGGTGCTATTCTTCTAGTGGTGTCATGTGAACGTCGACTACATGATACTTCACCATTTATGGGCCTAGGAAAATGCATTGTGTATTTGGCTACTAATTGTGGAATTGCCGGAGTGACAGAAACCTGAACCCCCGTTAGGACACCTTTGCACAAGGGAGCGTAGGATCTCAGAGTTTAAGGTTGTGGTTAGATTTATATCTTAATTAATTTCCTATAGTTACGGATGTTTGCAGGGGGTTTAATCACAAGTATGTATTAGTCCAAGTAAGGTCGGTATGTTAGCACAGGTTCACCCACACATTACAACACCAAAGAAAAGTACTCTGCTATTTGAAGTGAAAGCACTTGATAGAATTCCCATGTGTCCTCGAGAACGTTTGGTCCTTCTAAGTATTTCCACCGACTTGTCCTTTGCTAAGAAAGGATTGGGCCACTTGCTCCGTTTGTTCGTTGTCTTTATTACTTGCTCTTTGTTTTGTTGCCCCTAAAAAACCGTTTGCTAAGTATTTACAGAGAGTTCCTGCTCCATACCATTGTTCAGCACCCTCCGCTCCTCGTTGGGATCGACACTCCTATTTATCAAAAGTACCGCGATACACCCCATATACTTCTGGGTCATCACCAGGGTTAGGATTTTAAATTATGTTTTTTATATTATGAATGTAAATTAAGTATGAACTTTGCCCTTTTTAGCGTGAAGGGTTTATGTTTGAATCTGCAAAAAAATGCCTCGCCCAGGCCGGACAAATGGTCGCATCGCTAGGCGCGGATGGCCGGACAGGCTAGACCCCCTCCCCAAATCGACCATGGCCCGACCCAAAGGGATATAAACGGACCGTTTGGGGCGACCGGATGGGTCGTCCCATTGCAGATGCCCTAGTCATATGCACTCCGGTCGGTCAGGTATTAGTACAACACCGGTGCATGGGGGCGTGTTTGGTTAGCCATTCCGGAATTTTGTGTTTTTCCTACTTGGCTCAGCGGATGCTGCACGGGGAGAGATTGCCCTCGAGTCAGGATGTTGCATGTATTTTTGTTTCCTCACTAGGAGAGCCCATATGGCCACTTTGTTTGGTTTCCCAGACTGAGCTCGCCTGGTGCAAAGTTGCCCGTTTGGGAGCCCGAATCTGGCCCGATGTGGTTACCTCGCATGGCAAAATGGTGCGCTTAACAACTAGTCATCAGGGTTTAAGATCGTACATGATCGTTCACATGAATCAGAGCAACTGGTAGTAGACAATCCACATGATCAAGCCGACAATGATGATTTCTTTGATCATACTTGCACCCCCTATAGGTGGAAATTGCTCATGTAGATGAAGTTGTTGATGAACAGATGGCGGTGGAGTGAAATTGATGTCCATATCTTGCGGTGGTTGTTCCTTTTGTGGACGCTCTGCTAAGAACTCAGAGTAGGCCTTTTGTGCCTGATCTAGAGTCTTAAACCCATTATAGAGGTTGTGCTAGTAACCTGTCACTTGCTGGCTGCACTCCTCCCATGTCTTGTAGATTCCTGGCTACTTTCCATAGTAGACCATATATAGTTATATTTCTATGAGACATAACAAAGGATCACAACTAAAACAGGAAGATCAACTTCATAAACACAAGGCAATAAACATAAACTAGTTAAGAATGCATGATCATATGGGCACAAGCATCAGCAGTTCCAACCTACCAAGTTAGTGTGATCCAACCGATCACCACCAACACCTATGGTGTCATCCTACCACCACATCAAAAGGGGTGCAATCCTACCACCGCATAAGTTCTCCATGATGTGAGGGATTAGTATATACCACCTCACAGTAAATAGGCATAAGTTTTTATCAAGTTCCTAGCTACTTGAAAGTATACAACTTCTTCTTCATCATGCATGCACTGCCACCACCATATCCATGACCAGGGAGCAAGCACTACACATAGTAGTGCTTGTCCAGGAAGGTCCTGAGCCATAGATCCATGTGGTCCTCTGCCAACTAAACAAAGTCGTTGTCCATAGCCCTGTTGTCGAACAGGTGGCTGAGCGCCACCATCAAAGCCTCAGGGATGTAGCCTTTGGTGGCCATGATGGTGTCGTACAGAGCTAGGTGTACATTAGGAGGGGAAGCCGTGGTGATGCCGGTATCCACTACTTTCACGACCTCGGTCATGCATGTGACGGAGACGACATCCTCCTCTCCCAGCAACGACCTCTTCTTGCAAGGATCCAAGCCAGCAGCAACGCAGGAATTTTTGTTGCCGCCTTGACCAACACCGGTAGCAAGAGGACCTTTGGAGGCATCGGTCTTGGCCTCGTCATCAAGCACCACTGTCTCTGACTCCTGGGTCTGAATGTATTCAGGGATTGGATCGCCAAGAGGATCACTAGAGCCCATTGGAAACCTGCCACTGACAAGGCCGTAGGAGAAGATGGCCTCCATCTACGTATTGTTGGCGACATGCTTGTTCAGATACTCGGCATCCTTGGAGTGATCCTCAGACATAGAATTGCAGGGAGGTTAGCGAGGTTACACAAGGGAATCGTAGTGATGTTACTGAAATTAGTTAATACCGAGATGTGTCCCCTATAGTGAGCGTCCTCCAAGATGATGGTGTAGGTCTCCTCGTTCCAGCTAACTCTGCTAAGATATCTGAGCTTGGAGACATCACCAGGTCCTCCACTTACGCAGGTGGTTGTACACCTGCTATGAGGACATTTCAATGCCACAAAACTCAAACACCTTGCGGACAACAGTGTTGAGGTGTACCTCTTTGAACCCCTTGGACGTCCTCACGCCGCTCTTGATGATCTCACACATCTGGCTGAGCACAAACGCCGAGAGAAACGATTCTCACTTCATGGTGCCCTTCACTCCCTTGCACTGGCATGTGCTGTGGGATTTGCCAAATTGATGGTTTTCTTCTTGGCCAAGATCTTGGCAGCTTGCTCTGCAATCTGCTCCACCGTGTACCCGGTGAGGAGCAGACAAGATCTCTGTGCGCTGAGGATAGGTGAGCCTCAGAAGCGGGAGTTGGGATTGGGTCTCAGCGACAAAGGTCTCCTGAGAATCCATGAGGGCCTGGCTGAACTCATCAACGGTCATGTCCTGCAGATCTCACGGTCTCACATATCAGGACCTAGAATAGGCATGAACACAAGCTTAAATATGCAACGAGTCCACAAAGACACCGATCTATGACTATACCTAGCAGTTCGTTGGGCATACTAACATATATCTACCACAAACTACAATTAGATCTTCGAGGTACCGAGCACGTCACCACTGAAGATCTTGGAGAAGAACGCATGCACCGGCCGATCTACAACCACCACCTCCGCTACCGCCGCTTACCTGCTGGCCAGTGAAGAACCTCGCCGGCTTGAGAGCTTGAAGAATGGGGAAAATTGTGGCGAGGGACGTTGGTGTGGCGGGTGGTGATATATACCGCCGCGCTTTAGCGGGCGGTGACAAAATTTCTCCTGCTAGCTTTTGGGGAAAACCCGCGGCTCGCGCCATCGCCGAGCTCGCATGGCGGCACAGCCCCCCCCCCCCCCCCCCCCCCCCCCCCCCCCCGCCTTTACACGAGCAAGGTCTACCCCCGCAGAAACGCCCAAAACCGGCGTTCCCAGCAGACCAGCTTTTGTCCTGCTTTAAAACTCGTGCCATGCAACAAACTCATGCGGACTGAATAACCAAACAGGCTTATTTATTCTCGCCGAATGCGAGAAACAGGAATCCGGCCTACCAAACACGTCCTAGGTATCTAACTCACTCCATTTTATAGTACTCCGAATCCATAATAAGTGTCTCATCTAGTATAAATTTTGTACAAACTTTATATTACATAAGCCACACTTATTATAAATCGAAGGTAGCATAAGATGTTTTAATTTTTTTTGTAGAACATACCTATGTATATAGACCACGAGATAGAGCACGCGTGGTGTCGCTCACGCCCATCACGGCTGCCGCAAAACATTATTCATCGTCCGTCCGTCCGGCCTCCCCGGCCCGAGAACTCATTATTGGCCTGCCGGCCACATGAACTGTCTGCATGCGTAAGCACTGCATATATATATCCATATCACTATATGGTCCTGCGGTTTGTTCACGCATGGCATTGGTCGATCGTTATCTGCCTGCTGCTCAAGTGGGCTAGCAGCCAACAAGCCAGCTTGTGCCCTCAGGCTTATCCCGATCCATCCTCTAAGTAAATAACAAGGAATTAATGATAGACGAGAATATATATGGTGGTGATTTAAACGCTGTCGTAATTCTCTATGTGTTGCATTGCCGTCATCGCCACCACGGGATCATTGGATGCTACTGAAGCACGCACACGTACTATATGAGTCGATCGGAGTTGCAACACTTATGTCCACGTACCTCTGTAACTGCAGCTGCAGACAAGTAGGCACCTACTATACGTTCGATCGATCGTCTTCATCAGGTGTACAGTGGCGCCTGTAATGTGCAACCATGCATTAAGTAGAGCACGGCGGACGCGCGCAGGGCTTGGCTTGCAGCGAGGAATGCGTATACGATCGACGACATGGGAAAGGGAAGCAGATCTGGCTAGCAAAAGCTTGAATTCATCACACGTACGCACCACGCATCGACCGAACCCCACTCCACCCTGCGCCGATATAAATATGCGAGAGTAGTTCTTTTTGAACTAGCTAACTCCTGACCGTCACCAAAAAAAGAGTTTCTGAATTCCTTCTCCTGTTCATGCATCGATCTTCACTCGGAGCACGTACGTACGTACTAGATCGTGCATGTTGCGGCCGCATGCACGCCCGCGCTTCAAGTACACGTGATGTGGATCAAATTCAGTTCACAGCATGCATGCAGCACGCATAGGTTCAGATCTCGCCGACCAGCATGCATAGCCGGGACTCATGTCATGCACGGCACTGTCCTCTCCAGTCTCGCGAGTCGCGATATGCCTCAGACCTTACGCTGTCCTGTAAGGTCCTGTAGCCGTATTAGTATGAAAAAGATGCGGTGACTAGTATATACTCGTCGAAAAATGCTGCAGGAAATGCATGCTCGTCGTGATAGAAAGTTAGAAACAAGAAGATGAACTAAAAAAATGGGTGCATTTTTACCAACTCTTTTTCCTTAGTGAAACGGACCGCGAAGCGAGTATTACGGTGCAATCAGCGAGAACAGCAAGAGAGTCAGAGGAAGCAGCATCATGCACGCCCTAGGGCGATCACAGACCGGGCCCAATCTCCCGCTACCTTCCTGGCCCGAGCTAACAGGAACAATTAACCGATGGGCCCACAACGGAGCAGGGCACCCAGGGCCGCGGCCGCGGAGCCCAGCCGCCGCTCCGAGGGTCCGGTGGCGGTTAATGGTGGTCCCGGCCCGGCTCCATAGTCGACGTACGCAACTGCAACCGTTTCTGTAGGCTACCCTTCTGCTTCCTGCCTTCGGTCTTGTCTCTAATACTCCCTCACATCCAAACTAAATTACTTGGATTTATTTATATGTAAATACATCTAAACATATTTTAATTTTAGATATATTCATATCTAAATGAATCTAAGTCAATTAATTTAGATTAGAGGGAGTAATAACTAGCGACCGTCGACCATGTCCGCAAAGCAAATTAAATCATGGGGCGACAGCAACGTGACGCATGCCATGCATGCCGATGCCGGGCACCATCTTGACAATGCATATCGGTCGCCCATGGCACTTGTTATCTTGGATCGACAGAGAACCGAACAAAAACTATGTTTTCCGCTTTTGACCGTGACACGGGTGCCCTCATGGACTCAAAAACATATAAAAGCCAAGGTAAACATACCTACAACGTTGTTTTTTACTCAAAAACCTATATGAAATTGAATTGTTAAGGCGTCGCGTTGTCAGGAAGCCTGCTCTCGGGCGGCCACCGAGGCTAGAGGGAGGGTAGACCCACCCTAGTCCATGGACACAGTTAGTGTGTTACTATCTATCTCTTCTTACCTCGATAAAAGACCACTTAGGTCTTTCAGGGCCGATAGATGCTACCTCTTTTGGCTGGTGGTTGCCATTTCTTTAAGGCATAATTTCTTAGCTGGATGCGGGCTAAGAGTCCATCGGTTGGCCAATGCCAGAGTCATGCAGTTGTGGGAGTCTGGTGGAATTTAATTGTTGACAGGTCGATGATTGCCCGCCAAAAAGTCATTATCAACCTATGATAGGTCATACTTCTCAAAGGTCGAGCCAGACATCCTCATAGGGTCACGAAGAGGTGGCTCCACCACTGAGCTTGGTGGCTTGTTCCTGTGGATGCTAGCTTGGTTGTGTTGGGCCACCCTTAATTCTGTGGCACTTTGTTTGTGTCACAATGAAGGTGGTGGTGAGTGGCTCTCCTTGGATCGTCTTGATTGGTTTTCTTCATATCATGGGTTAGCCGGCTACCGTACCTCTACTTGTGACTTGTAAGGTTAGTGTAGTCGTTGTACTGACCGTGAGTCTCTGATTGTGCACAACGAGGTCGTAGTTACCGGATCACGGTGCGATAGGCATGCAATGATGTTGTAGACAATTTCAAATGGTTGTTATGGTGTGCGATGGGTTTTCGCTAGCATGACCATGCATGTCGGTTATGGTCAGTGGCATAGACAGGAGGACCAACTTTAGCATGGATCCCATAACAAGGATTTTTTTTTGGTTTAGAGTCCCTCTTATTTGAGCTTAAACCCATTGAAAATTATAGATTTTAGCATTTTGGCCCTCCCAAGGATTCTTTCCTCTAGATTTCTTTCCTCGGCCCCCTTCATATTTTTTTTTCTGGCTCCGACCTGGTTGGGGTGTACATGTCCAAGGTTGGGTAGGTTTTGTGGATGGGTGCAGTCTTGTTTCTTCTAATTAAATTGGCAACAATTTTATTAAATAAGGCCTCATTTGTAACGCGGGAACCAAAACACATGAATTGAGATGTAAGGTATCACGGATGCCTGCAGTAACCGGAATCAAAACTAAAATATTGTTTGGATCGTTTGAGGTAGCATGTAGTACATGTACATGGATCATAAACCCAAATAGAAGATGTTTTATTTCCTCCAGAATTTCTATGGAATCAATAGCCCATTCCCATTATCCTAAACCATACCATATTTATTTTGTCTATCCTCCAAAAAATTCCCATGCTTCTCTTTTCATAGTTGAAAGGCAAAGCTTGTGCTAGGATCTAAAAGTAGTTTCCTCCCGCCTCACTGACAACGGGCCGGGTTAGGTACGTTTGCCACGCATTGCCATTGTCCTGTTGGATTTATATTAACGATATAATACTAGTCTACTATCGTACCGAGTAGTTGCTGTAGTAGTTTGGTCGGTCGTTTCTTAGGCGGGAGATCTGGCATTGCAACTGCAGAGCTTAGCTCGCTAGATCTGATGGACCATGCATGGATGCATTATCGCCATCATCGTGTGTGGGCGAGAGTGAGAGTCCGTCCGGCCGGCCGGCCAGCTGCTTGCACGCCGCTGGTGGGGGCAGCCAGCAGCCTTGTGTTGGATCAATCATGCAATGCAGCTGAAAATGGACCGATCTATGAGTTGCGAATCGATTGGGAGTGCAGTTCCCATCGGTCGATCGATCGATCGGTTTTGGATCAATCAGCAATCAATCAACCGGTCGTTAGCTAGCACATCATGCACGCAGCAGCAGGTCAGGGGCCAACGCGACATGTTTTGGTCTCTACCAGCACCTAGCACCTGCGCCCCGGCCGCTGTATTAATGGGCAGAATAGACAAAAAACAATCCTTCTTTAAAATAATTTCACAAAATAAACCCTTAGCAAAAAAAATTCACTGGCACTAACCCTTTGGGTAACGCCTAACAGAAAGACGCTATGCTCTAAGTGTAGTGTTTTTATGTTAGGCGCTAATGCCCCTGCCAGCGTGACGACCGCCTGGCCCGCCCTGGCCCCACCCCGACCGTGTGACGCCTAGGCGTTAAGCCTGGCCGTGTGATGCCTAAGAGCTAAGCGCAATGTGTAGCGCCTTTCTGATAGGCGCTATGCTCTGATGTCTAGCGCCTATCAGAGAGGCGCTACACATTGAGACTTAGCTGCCACGCGCGGCCCCCTCCCCACCCAACCCATTCAGTTCCACCAGGCCGCCATAAGAACACAGAGGGGTGCCGACGGTTACTCTCTCCCCTCTCTCTCAAATCCCCTCCTAGAAACCATCAGATTTGAAGGATTTGCCCGTGGATTTGCTTCCCAATCTCTCCCTCAAGGTATTCTCCTCCTTTCCCCTCTATTTCATCCAATAAATTTTGCACATTCTCTTCTAATTTGTTTGAAACCCTAGGTCTAGTTAGATTCATAATATGGCCTATGTGTGCATGTTTTTGGTTACTTGGTAGTTATATATTAGTTGTATTTGATGGGGAATGGAGGTGTGATGTTGGTTTGCATTGTATATGATGGTTGCATATCGATTTGTATGAATGTGTTAATAATATTTTCACATATCCTTTGTAGTTTCTTATAGAAATTGAAACAATGGCCACATAGGATGAACCACTCATTGATGTTTGGAATATATATGTAGGATGGTGTGGCTACTTGAGGATTATTAGGATTCTGAACATCGGGCATACCTGATGGCGGAGAAGCATATGGTAATAAAACCATAGTTGAACTTGTTTGTTTTTATTTTTCTATTGATTCAATTCTGTTGGAAGAAGCATCATGTTTTATCTTGTATGTATGCAGAAGCTTCGACCCCTCAAGCTTTGGTCTCATGGCGTGTCTTTGAATGACATGTCGTACATTGAGTACATCAAGCGGCTAGGCCTCCTCAATTTCATCACGCTTATGAGCCGGTCGACGCCAAACCTCAACGCGGCTGCTATCACCACACTTGTTGACCGGTGGAGTCCGGAGACGCACATTTTCCACCTCCGGAGCGGCGAGACCATCCCTACTCTTCAGGATGTTTCCATGATCTTTGAACTTCCTATCGTGGGGAACCCTCCCTGTATGAGCACAGATTCTAACGGGTGGAGCATTGATATGCAGCTACTTATTGGCATGGCTCCTGTAAAACTTGAGGACAAGAGTAAAGATAGAGTCCTAGCAGGAGCGACATACACGTGGATTGTGGAGAACTCTGCGCGTTGTCCGGAGCGAGCCGAGGTTGAGGTGATCGAGACACATGCTCGTGTCTACGTGTGGTACGTCCTCTCTAGGACTTCATTTGCTGATAGCGAAGGTAGGACCGCTCAGTGGATGTGGCTGAAGGCACTAGCAAACTTTGACAACAACGGCGGCTCTTGCCTACTTGTACCGGCAGGTAATCACTTATTATCTATGTTCATTTGTACATGTAGACTCCACACATATGCTATCCTAACCTCTTTTGTGTTCACTTGTAGTTGGACGATGCCTGTTGTAGGGCAGGCCAAAATGCTGGAATAGGTGGTGCTATGGTTCTTCTCTCAATATGGAGCTGGGAACGCTTACCAGTTGGGCGTCCGAAAGAGGTGGATCACCATGCTTGGCCATCGTTTAATAGAAACCCTCTATGCCTCCCCAGTTGGGCTTACAAGTGGGACCTGGTGTCGGAGATGACAAGCGATGTCGATGCCATGTAACTGAAGTACACAAACGAGTTCGATGCGCTTACGCCCGAGCAGGTAGATGTTTGTCTCTACATCACTCCCCATAATGTTTACCTCACGATTCAAAATCGATAGCAAACATGTTCTTATGATATGTTGCAGGTGGAGTGGGATCCTTATGGTTACTGGGACGATCTTGGTGTTGCTCCCGGGTTTGATCTTAGCCCGAAGTGCTTGGAGGAACAATGTCTCTGGCTCATGGGCTGCCCATTGATTTGCAATTGGGCGGTTGAGTATCATATGCCACACCGGGTGATGAGGCAGTTCGGGTTGTTTTAGTGCAACCCTCCCGTGTGGAAGGACACTGACAAGGAGCTTCATAGGTTAGTTAGCATGAGAACTTGTGCCCATTTGTTGTGGATGGTACTAACATAGTTCTTTGTTGTTATGCAGGTTGGACAGGAAGAGGCAAAGGAAGATCACGAATTGGGATCACCATCATAGGAAGTATGTCATGGAGTTCATCATTTGTGGGCAGCAGGCTCGACAAACGGAATGGAACAGTGGAAGAGCTCATTGCGCAGTTGCATTCAACAACTACCTTTGGTGGTTTCTTGCTAGTACTCGTGTCTCCATTTGCCCGCCGTCTTTCGAGGACAAAATATTGCAAGAGCCGTGTGTTTGATGACCTTGCCTACAACGAGTACAACAGGCATGTCAGGGAGGGGACGGAATATTGGCTTGGGACTTGTTGGCTAGTTCTTCGTTGGCTTGGAACTTGTTGGCTAGTTCTTGGTTGGCTTGGGACTTGTTGGCTACCACTCGGTTGGCTTGGGTCTTGTTGGCTACCACTTGGTTGGCTACCACTTGGTTGGTTAGTGCTTTGCTTTGTTTCCTTTTGCTCTTTTCCTTTGGAAACACTTTCTTGCATTGTGTCCTTCACCATTGCACATTCCACACCGATCTCTCTCACGAGGATCTTGGAATTGGTCATTGCCCGTTTCTTGACCACCTCCACGGCCCCATCCATCCATGTCGCTTCTAAAGCGCTTTGTCTTGCGTCTTCCATGTTTAATCACCTTTCATTTCGGATCGTACCATAGTTGAATTCCATGGTACTCCGGCTATTGTGATTGGTCTAGGTATGGGTGAAATCTAGGAGACCATGTATTCTTAGTAGTCTCAATATAGAACTCGGACTCTCTCACCGCGAGCAAATTATTGTAATCCAAATGTCGCATGCGAGACGCCACGAGAAAGTGCGAGCACTCAAGATGAAGCAACGATGGCCTTCCACATGTGCACTCACAAGTCTTGAGCGAGACCTTGAAAGCTCGGCCACCGTGTTGGACACCATCAGCCGTTGTACCTTCGGGCTCCGTAACTTGGTAAATTAGCTCGTCATTATCAAATTCCGTGAAAACTTGGGCATCCGCTTTCTTTGAATGAAACTGCATCCAATTGTCAACCTTACTGTAGGGGTTCGTAGCATGGAAAACAAAAAATTTCTACCGCATACAAACAAACAAGCCAAGATCTATCTACTAGATTGCAGCAACGAGTCGATGGAATAACTCACCCTCGAAGATTCCAAAGTGTTTAACGAGAGCAGATTCTCGTGGGTGATGTAGTCGTACTCTTGCTGATCTCAAGATCGCGTAGACGATCCTTCCGGCGCTGCGTTCCGGCAGCGCTTCCGCAGTCGGTCACACGTTCGGTACTCGACGAAGACCTTCCTCTCCCTTGTTCCAGCAGGCAGCGGAGGTTGTAGCACTCTCCTCGCGATTCCGGCAGCACAATGGCGTGGTACCGGAAGTAGAGGGGAGATCTCGCAGGGCTTCGCCTTAAGCCGGAGCGAGTATGGTGGACTATGAGAGAGAGCCTCGGTGATCTAGGGTTTAGATGCACCAAGGAGGAGCAAGGCCGGTGGCTAGGGTTTGCCTAGGCGGCGGCAGCAGGAGGTGGCGGCGCTAGCGGTTAGGATTAGGGTTTGCGGGGCGTGGTGTTGTGTGCTTGGAGGGGCAGCCCTGCCCCTCCTTATATAGGTGGAGGGGGCGCGCCAAGGGGAGGGGGGTCCCTCCCCAACTCGGTCTCCAAGTGGGCCGGCGGTGGAGGGAGGGAACTCCTCCCCAAGTAGGTTTCCTACTCTCCCTCCACCTCACAAAATAGCCGTTTGACTTTTCAAATTGGCGTTTGACTTTTCAAACTAGGATTTGATTAAACCCTTTATTTTGTTCAGCGATGACACCTAGTACATGATGCAATCATTCCAACTTGTTATGACACATTCATGTACCCTTCCCCTCCGGAGTGCCGGACATTCCGGAACCTTCTAGAACATTTCCGATGAAAACAACGGAACCATTCTCCAACCCCGAAACAGGACTTTCCTTATATGAATCTTATTCTACGGACCATTTCGGATCTCCTCGTGATATCCCAGGTCCCATCCGAGACTCCGAACAACATTCGGTCTCTTACTCATCATTCCATAACTACTCAAACAACGTCGAATCCTTAAGTGTGTCTCCCTACGGTTCGTGAATTATGCGGACATGATCGAGACACTTCTCCGAACAATAACCAATAGAGAAATCTGGAAATTCATATGGCTCCCACATATTTCTACGATTACTTTGCGATCGAATGAACCACTTACATACGATACCAATTTCCCTTTGTCTCACGATAGTTTACTTATCCGAGGTTTTGATCGTCGGTATCTCTACATACCTAGTTCAACCTCGTTACTGATAAGTACTCTTTTCTCGTTCCCGTGATATGTGATCCCTTGTGAGCCAGTCACATCCTTGCAAGCTAATTGGATGACATTCCACCGAGAGGGCCCAGAGTATATCTATCCGTCATATGGAAGGACAAATCCCACTCTTGATCCATGTGTCTCAACCAATACTTTCTGAACACTCAATGCCACCTTTATAGCCACCCAGTTACGGTGTGGTGTTTGATGTCATAAAAGCATCCTTCCGGTGAAGGTGATATGCATGATCTCATGGTCGGAGGAATTAGGTTATTATGTATCAGAAAGCATATAGCAATTGAACTATTAAAATGACTTGATGTTTATGCTACGCTTATCTATAGGAGTATGTCCGCCATATCATTCTCCTAACGATATGATCTTGTTGTTAATAACATCTCAATGTTCATGATAGGGAAACCACAATCATTTATTAACCAACAAGCTAGTATTTATAAAGAGGCTTTACTAGGGACTCTATTTTAGTTTACAAATCACACAAGTATTAATGTTTCCTTGTTAATACTATTATAGCATGAATGTAAACATTTATCATAAACACAAAGATATAATAATAACTACATTTATTATTGCCTCTAGGGCATATCTCCAACAGTCTCCCACTTGCACTAGAGTCATCTAATCCAGATTACATGGTAATATACCGAACACTCATGGCAGTTTGGTGTTGGTCATGTTTTTCCCTCGGGAGAGGTTTAGTCAACGGATCCGCCACATTCAGATCTGTGTGTACTTTGCAAATCTTTATGTCCCCATCTTGGACATGTTCTTGAATAGCGTGAAAACGTAGCTTGATGTGCTTCAGCTTCTTGTGTGACCTTGGTTCTTGCGCATTGGCTATGGCGCCCATGTTATCACAGTAGATTGACATTGGGTCCAGCGCACTAGGAACCACACCGAGCTCTGTAATGAACTCTTTCATCCATATTGCTTCTTGTGAAGCCTCCGAAGCAGCCATGTATTCCGATTCAGTTGAAGATCTCGCCACAACGCTTTGCTTTGCACTCCTCCAGCTAACTGCTGCACCATTCAAAGTAAATACGTATCCAGATTGTGATTTATCATCATCCGGATCGGTGTTCCAACTAGCATCGGTGTAACCATTAACAACGAGTTGTTCATCACCTCCATAAGAAAGAACCATATCCTTAGTTCTTCTCAAGTACTTAAGGATGTTTTTGACCGCTGTCCAATGATCCACTCCTGGATCACTTTGATATCTGCTAGTTAAACTAACAGCATATGCAATGTAGGGTCTAGTACATAGCATGGCATACATTAGAGATCCTATGGCTGAGGCATAGGGAGTTTTACTCATCCTTTCTCTATCTTTTGTCGTTATCGGACTTTGAGTTTTACTCAAGGTCGTATTGGGCAACATGGGCAAGAACCCTTTCTTGCTACCTTCCATTCCAAACCTCTTTAGAACTTTGTCCAAATACGTACTTTGTGACAATGATATTAGGCGTCTCGATCTATCTATATAAATCTTTATGCCTAATATATAAGCTGCTTCGCCAAGATCCTTCATTGAAAAACTATTATTCAAATATTCCTTGACACTATTAAGAAGGTCTACATCATTCCCAATCAACAATATGTCATCTACATATAGTATTAAGAATGCTACAGAGCTCCCACTCACTTTCTTGTAAATACAAGCTTCTCCATAAGTTTGTATAAAACCAAAACTTTTGATTACTTTATCAAAACATTGATTCCAACTTCGGGATGCTTGCTTCAATCCATAGATGGACCGTTGAAGTTTGCATACCTTGTTAGCATCTTTAGGATCGACAAAACCTTTGGGTTGCATCATATACAACTCTTCATCAATGTCTCCATTGAGAAACGCTGTTTTGACATCCATCTGCCATATCTCATAATCGTAATATGCAGCGATTGCTAACATAATCCTCACAGACTTTAGCTTCGCCACAGGTGAGAAAGTCTCATCGTAGTCAACTCCTTGAATTTGTCGAAACCCTTTTGCGACAAGTCGAGCTTTATAGATAGTAACATTACCATCATCATATGTTTTCTTCTTGAAAATCCATTTGTTCTCGACAGCCTTCTGGCCATCCGGTAAGTCCACCAAAGTCCATACTTGGTTTTTGTACATGGATCCAATCTC
Source organism: Avena atlantica (assembly GCA_910589765.1). Taxonomy (NCBI): domain Eukaryota; kingdom Viridiplantae; phylum Streptophyta; class Magnoliopsida; order Poales; family Poaceae; genus Avena; species Avena atlantica. The sequence continues at coordinate 385,904,632 of OU342738.1, forward strand.
GTATTTCATGGCTTCTTGCCATTTAATGGAATCTGGGCTCATCATCGCTTCCTCATATGTCGCAGGGTCATCGGTGTTGTCCACCAACATGACACTCATAACGGGATCATACCAATCAGGAGTGGTACGAGTTCTCGTTGACCTGCGAGGCTCTGTAGCAACTACAACCGAAGTTTCATGATCATCATCATTAGCTTCCCCTCTTATTGGTGTAGGCACCACAGGAACTTCTTCCGGTGCTGCGCTACTCGCAAGTTCGAGAGAAGGTTCGACAACCTCGTCGAGTTCTACTTTCCTTCCAGTCACTTCTTTCGAGAGAAATTCCTTCTCTGGAAAGGATCCATTCTTGGCAACGAAGATTTTTCCTTCGGATCTATGATAGAAGGTATACCCAATAGTTTCCTTTGGGTATCCTATGAAGACGCATTTTTCCGCTTTGGGTTCAAGCTTGTCCGGCTGTAACTTCTTTACATAGGCTTCGCAACCCCAAACTTTAAGGAACGACAATCTAGGTTTCTTCCCAAACCATAATTCATACGGTGTCGTTTCAACGGATTTAGATGTTGCCCTATTTAAAGTGAATGCGGCTGTTTCTAATGCATAACCCCAAAATGATAGCGGTAAATCTGTAAGTGACATCATAGAACGAACCATATCTAAGAGAGTTCGATTACGACGTTCGGACACACCATTACGCTGTGGTGTTCCCGGCGGTGTCAATTGTGAAAGTATTCCGCATTTCTTCAAATGCTCGCCAAACTCGTAACTTAGATATTCACCTCCACGATCAGAACGTAGAAATTTAATCTTCTTGTTACGTTGATTCTCAACCTTACTTTAAAATTCCTTAAACTTCTCGAAAGTTTCGGACTTATGTTTCATGAAATAGATATACCCATATCTACTCAAGTCATCCGTGAAGGTAAGAACATAACGATAACCACCGCGCGATGCTACACTCATTGGACCACACACATCGGTATGTATGATTTCCAATAAGTCCGTAGCTCGCTCCATCATACCAGAAAATGGAGTCTTAGTCATTTTACCCATTAGACATGCTTCGCATCTTTCAAGTGATTCGAAATCAAGTGATTCAAGAAGTCCATCGGAATGGAGTTTCTTCATACGCTTCGCTCCAATGTGACCAAGACGACAGTGCCACATATAGGTCGAGTTATCGCTCGATTTCAAACGTTTAGCTTCAATGTTATTAATATGTGTATTTCCACTATCGAGATTCAATAAGAATAGACCATCTATCAAAGGTCATGTGCATAAAACATATTACTCATATAAGTCGAACAACCATTATTCTCGGACTTAAACAAGTAACCGTCTCGCAATAAACAAGATCCCGATATAATGTTCATGCTTAACGCATGCACCAAATAACAATTATTTAAGTATAAAACTAATCCCGATGGTAGATGAAGAGGTAGCGTGCCGACCGCGATCACATCAACCTTTGATCCGTTTTCCACGCGCATCGTCACCTCGTTCTTCGCTAGCTTCCGTTTATTCTGCAGCACCTGTTTCGAGTTACAAATATGAGCAATCGAACCAGTATCAAATATCCAGGCACTACTATGAGTACTAGTGAGATACACATCAATAACATGTATATTGGATATACCTTTCTTCTTGATGTTGCCGTTCTTCAAATCCGCCAAGTACTTTGGGCAATTCCGCTTCCAGTGACCTTCTCCCTTGCAGTAAAAGCACTCAATATCTGGCTTAGGTCCAGCCTTGGTATTCTTCTTCGGCGCGGTAACTTTCTTACCACCCTTCTTGAAGTGTCCGTTTTGCTTAGACTTGCCTTTCTTGAATTTGGTGGTCTTATTGACCATCAACACTTGGTGCTCTTTCTTGATCTCCACTTCTGCAGATTTTAACATGGCGAAGAGTTCTGGCAACTGCTTGTTCATGTTTTGCATATTGTAGTTCATTACAAAGTTCTTGTAACTTGGTGGTAGTGATTGGAGGACACGATAAATCCCCAAAGCATTAGGAATCACTATACCCAAGCTTTGAAGTTTGTTTGCATGCCCAGACATCTTAAGCACATGCTCACTGACGAAGCTGCCCTCTTCCATCTTGCAGTTAAAGAACTTTTCAGAAGCCTCATAGCTCTCAATTGCCGCGTGAGTCTCAAAGATCAATTTGAGATCACGGACAATATCATGTGGGTCTGAATTCTGAAACCTTTTCTGAAGCTCCGATTCTAAACCATACAAGATAGCACACTGAACTGTGGAGTACTGAGTCTTCCGAGCGAGGTAAACATTCTTTACTTCATCGGTAGCAGTAGCTGCGGGTGGGTCACCCAGCGGTGCATCCAGCACATAGGTCAAATTACTAGCAGTGAGGACAATCCTCAAATTGCGGAACCAATCCGCGAAGTTTCTTCCATTGTTTTTCAACTTTTCTTTCTCTAGGAACGCATTAAAATTGATGGTAGGGGCCGCCATTGATCTACAACATATTTGCAATAGTTTAGACTAAGTTTATGACAAATTGAGTTCTAATTAATAGTTAAATTAATCTAGGTGAACTCCCACTCAAAACAATATCCCTCACATTGTTTTAGTGATCACACGAACCAAATCCACCACATCAACACCGATCATCACGATAGTTGATGTAGCTTCAATCGTGAACAATCGACATGTTCATCATATCTTACTATATGATTCATGCTTTACCTTTCGGTGATCCGTGTTCCGAGACCATGTCTATACATGCTAGGCTCGTCAAGATCAAACCTTAGCTTCCGCATGAGCAAATCTGGCTTGCTCACGTTGTATACACTTGCGGAATCTAACACACCCGATCATCACGTGGTGCTTCGAAACAACAAGCTTTAGCAACGGTGCTTACTAAGGGTGAACACTTTAGAACTTGATATTCATGTGCATGAGGGATCATCTTATAATGCTACCGTCGTTAACTAAGCAATACAAGATGCATAAAGGATTAACATCACATGCAATTCATAATATGTGATATGATATGGCCTTTCTTCTTTGTGCTTCCGATCTCCATCTTCAAGCACGAACATGATCTCCATCATCACCGGCATTGCATCAAGGTCAATGATGCCGCTCCATGGTTGTCGTCCACCAGCTTCAACTATTACAACTACTTTGAATAGACACGCGGGTCTTAACAGAAATTAAAGACAACCATATGGCTCCTGCCGGTTGCCAACTTACAATAAGGAACATTGCATACATCAAATATAATCACAATCATGGCCATATCACATCACAGCACACCCCTGCAAAACAAAGTTAGACGCCTCTACTTTCTTTGCATGTTTTACGTGGTTTGGGGCTTTCAATAAGTGTCATTCTAACTTACGAACAAGAACCACAACATTGATACTAGTATTGTCAATCACCCGTTGTAAATTGAATCTTAACTATGTTGGGAGAAACAGGCACCCGCAAAGCCACTTATGCAATACAAGTTGCATGTCAAGTGTGGAGCAAGTCTCATGAACGATGTCATGTAAGGTTAGCCCGGTCCGCTTCATCCCACCATCCCGCAAGATGCAAAGTACACAAGAAGTAATTGACAACAAAAACATCAACGCCCACAATGACCATTGTGTTCTACTCGTGCAACAGATCTACATATAGACACGGCTCTGATACCACTGTAGGGGTTCGTAGCATGGAAAACAAAAAATTTCTACCGCATACAAACAAACAAGCCAAGATCTATCTAATAGATTGTAGCAACGAGTCGATGGAATAACTCAACCTCTAAGATTCCAAAGTGTTTAACGAGAGCGGATTCTCGTGGGTGATGTAGTCGTACTCTTGCCGATCTCAAGATCGCGTAGACGATCCTTCCGGCGCTGCGTTCCGGCAGCGCTTCCGCAGTCGGTCACACGTTCGGTACTCGACGAAGACCTTCCTCTCCCTTGTTCCAGCAGGCAGCGGAGGTTGTAGCACTCCTCGCGATTCCGGCAGCACAACGGCGTGGTACCGTAAGTAGAGGGAAGATCTTGCAGGGCTTCGCCTTAAGCCGGAGCGAGTATGGTGGACTATGAGAGAGAGCCTCCGTGATCTAGGGTTTAGAAGCACCAAGGAGGAGCAAGGCCGGTGGCTAGGGTTTGCCTAGGCGGCGGCAGCAGGAGGTGGCGGCGCCAGCGGCTAGGATTAGGGTTTGCGGGGCGTGGTGTTGTGTGCTTGGAGGGGCAGCCCTGCCCCTCCTTATATAGGTGGAGGGGGCGCTCCAAGGGGAGGGGAGTCCCTCCCCAACTCGGTCTCCAAGTGGGCCGGTGGTGGAGGGGGGGAACTCCTCCCCAAGTAGGTTTCCTACTCTCCCTCCACCTCACAAAATAGCCGTTTGACTTTTCAAATTGGCGTTTGACTTTTCAAACTAGGATATGATTAAACCCTTTATTTTGTTCAGCGATGACACCTAGTACATGATGCAATCATTCCAACATGTTATGACACATTCATGTACCCTTCCCCTCCGGAGTGCCGGACATTCTGGAACCTTCTAGAACATTCCTGATGAAAACACCGGAACCATTCTCCAACCCCGAAACAGAACTTTCCTTATATGAATCTTATTCTCCGGAACATTCCGGATCTCCTCGTGATATCCCGGATCCCATCCGAGACTCCGAACAACATTCGGTCTCTTACTCATCATTCCATAACTACTCAAACAACGTCGAATCCTTAAGTGTGTCTCCCTACGGTTCGTGAATTATGCGGACATGATCGAGACACTTCTCCGAACAATAACCAATAGAGGAATCTGGAAATTCATATGGATCCCACATATTTCTAAGATTACTTTGCTATCGAATGAACCACTTACATACGATACCAATTTCCCTTTGTCTCACGATAGTTTACTTATCCGAGGTTTTGATTGTCGGTATCTCTACATACCTAGTTCAACCTCGTTACTGATAAGTACTCTTTTCTCGTTCCCGTGATATGTGATCCCTTGTGAGCCAATCACATGCTTGCAAGCTAATTGGATGACATTCCACCGAGAGGGCCCAGAGTATATCTATCCGTCATATGGATGGACAAATCCCACTCTTGATCCATGTGTCTCAACCAATACTTTCTGAACACTCAAGGCCACCTTTATATCCACCCAGTTACGGTGTGGTGTTTGATGTCATCAAAGCATCCTTCCGGTGAAGGTGATATGCATGATCTCATGGTCGAAGGAATTAGGTTGCTATGTATCAGAAAGCATATAGCAATTGAACTATTAAAATGACTTGATATTTATGCTACGCTTATCTATAGGAGTATGTCCACCATATCATTCTCCTAACGATATGATCTTGTTGTTAATAACATCTCAATGTTCATGATAGGGAAACCACAATCATTTATTAACCAACAAGCTAGTATTTATAAAGAGGCTTTACTAGGGACTCTATTTTAGTTTACAAATCACACAAGTATTAATGTTTCCTTGTTAATACTATTATAGCATGAATGTAAACATTTATCATAAACACAAAGATATAATAATAACTACATTTATTATTGCCTCTAGGGCATATCTCCAACACTTATGTGGGTACTTGTATTTGTACTTGTTCTTGTTGTCCCCCGCAATCTGCCGGTCCATTTCAATGGAGTATTTCAATGCACGGACACCTTTGAGCAACTTGTTGAAGCATTTTTTCCATGTTGCCTGTCATTTGGCCATACCTCCGGCCACCATCATCGAAATCTCGTGCCCACTTTGTGCTATCTTCAATGTTCCTATCGAGAAACTCTCGACCACCCGCATTGAGCTCTTTGTTGAAGAGTAATTTTTTGTACAAGTTTGAGAAACAACGTTCCGTGAAAGCGAGACGGCAATCTTGTAGATCATCAGACAAATCCTTGCTCTTGCATGCCCTATAGAAGTTTGCACAAAAGTGTCTCATGCATCATAAATGGTGCAACGGAACACGGCCGGGAATATCAATCATCACCGCATTGAGAATTCCTTGATGACGGTCAGAGATGACACATATTTCCCTTTTATGGGGTAATATCTTGGTTCTCAAAAGATGGAAGAACCACCCCCAATTATCATTGCTTTCCACCTCCACCAAAGCAAACACCAAAGGAATCAACCGGTTGTTGTCATCATTGGCTATTGCAATCAAGATAGTGCCCTTGAATTTCCCGGTCATAAAGGTGCCATCAACGAAGATAACCGGCCTACAATGTTCAAAATCCCGGACTCATTGCTCAAAACCCCAAAATGCACGGCCAAAAACTCGAACGATTTTTCCGTTTACTATCCTTGTCTTGTTCCCATAAGGTTCAACCACATGAACCATGCCCGGGTTAGCATTGGCCATCGCTCCCAACAACCTTGGGATTCGGTTATAAGATTCCTCCCAATCACTGTACAACATCTTAAATGTGGCTTGCTTAGCCTTCCATGCCTTCCCGTACTTCACCTCGTAGTGAAAGAGGGCTTTCACAAGCTCCATAACCATATTGATGCTCATTATTGGAAATGACACGATGTCATTGGAAAGCCTATAAGCGAGGAACTCGGAGGTGAATTGCCGGTGCTCGTGCTTCGCATCCTTGGCATCCACCACCGGGCCTCGGCACATGTGAGTTGATACACAACTAGATATGTGCCAATCGGGACCTCCCTTGAATGGTCTTGCATGCACAATCCAAGGACATCATTGCTCCTCACACTTCACCGTGTAACGCTTCTTAATGTCCGAGTGCACGACCGTGTAAGGACGATGATGCTTAATCGAGAAATACTTTATCCATTGCTTAAATTCCAACAAGGTCTTGAACCTTGATCCTTTGGAAAAAACATTATTCACGTGATTGTCATCCCGGTAAGAACTTGTCCTTGGTCCAAGCACTATGCCCTTGCCACCATCAACTGTGGCTTCATCCGCGAGACTAAGATCACGAAACAAAGGCACCCGATGGTCCCACCGCAATACGGTATCGTGGATTTCGGCCTCTCTAGCCGTGAACTCCTCCTCGTCAACTTATTATTCGGGACCATCATCATCCGAGTCCGATGCATAGCCTCGAGAATACGGGAGGTCACAGTCCATGTCATCCTGAGTGATATATTTGTCCAAATCTCCAACATTGTTGTCATGGAGTTCAATATCATCATCATCTTCACCCCCACAATCATCATTGTCCTCTTCCAACACTTCATCTTGCTCTTTTGAAATCGGGCTCAATATTTGGGTAAAAGGAGGTTCACTCCATAGTTCTTGCTCTACGGGTGGAGGACTCCTAGTATCCAATGGGGAGGAAAGACGGTTCAAGTCCAAAGGCAATGAACCATCAACCTTCTTGGTGGCAAATAGCTCAAGAGCTTTGTCTACTGATTCGGTCACCACCTCCTTATATGCAAGCCAACGGGAAGAAGATACGCATGGTCTTCCAACGGATATGCATTCCCAAACCACATTATGTCTTCCCTCGAACTCAACAACATCACTTGGGTTCATCCATTTCATTTCAATTCAATCCTCACTTGCTCCAAAACCTCGGCGTAGGTGGGACTACGCTCAAACACCATATCTAGCTCATTCGGATCCGGTTCTATGTTGCCTTTGAAAAAGGCATCTTTGTCCACATGATGAACATGAACAATTCTTGACATCCCTAACAAGTAGAAGAATATGTTCATTATCAACCCATCAAAAGATACACAAAAATATAATAATAACATTACCAAACCATATAGCTGACAAGAACACCCTCCCTTACATAAGCAAACCCTAACCCTAGCCATAACATTTCAATAAACCAAACACTAACATTTCAACAACCCTAAACGCCAATGAATCTAACAAATTTTCAAACATTTCTCCCCAAATCAAATTTCTAGGGTTTCAAGCCAAGTCCAACCAAAATGAAAGATTTCAATAGGTCAAAACGTAGGGAAATGAGGGAGGGTACCTCTAGCAGCTGGGGAGGGGCCGAAATCCACCAAATGAAGCTTCCTATGTGAGAGATTTGAGGAGGAGGGGGGAGAGGGGAGAAGGGGGAGCCTTCTTGGTGTTCTTCCTCTGCTGGGACGAGATGGGACTGAATGGGTGGGGGTAGGGAGAGGGCCTCGCGCGGCAGGGCTAAAAAGTCTCAATGTGTAGCGTCTTTCTGATAGGCGCTACACATTGGAGCATAGCGCCTATCAAAAAGACGTTACACACTGAGCTTAGCACCTAGGCGTCACACGTCCAGGCTTAACGCCTAGGCGGCGCACGATTGAGATGGGGCCAGGCGGTCGCCACGTTAGCAGGAGCATAGCGCCTAGCTGAAAGGCGCTACACTGTAGAGCATAGCGCATTTCTGTTAGGCGCTACCCAAAAGGGTTTATGGCATGAAATTCTTCACCGAGGATTTATTTTGTGAAATTCTTTTAAAGAAGGGTTATTTTTGTCCATTCTGTTGTAGCATACGCTATGCATATATGCAGCCTAGCTGTCGTCTACACGCGGGCTGCCGCGTGCATCGGCATCGATCTTCTTCATCCTCCACTCTGTTATATATGATGATTAACGACTTAACTTGTAGGGAAAAACTTAAAAGTTCTGACTAAAGTGTTGCTAAAGCGGTGGATGAGATTATTCTCCTCTTTGTGATCATAATGTCAGTTGTAGCAATCTCCTTCTATCTTTCCCTCTACTCTTTCAACTCAAAAGTTGTGTTGGATCTCAAATGCATGCCCTAATTGTTGGCCCCTGCAGCATCAAAATAAGCTGAACTTTTCTATGTGGACATGTACGTAGCAACTCCCTCATTTACTAATATAAGACATTCTACCCTTTTTTTCTATGTGGACATGTTTAGTCTTTAGGTTCATTCATTTTAAAGTGAAATCTACCCTATTTTGAAATATCTAAAATGGCTTATATTAGTGAACGGAGGGAGTCCATGTTACCAACAAAAACCTTATCCGAATATATAACTTTTGCAGCTTTATAGGGATTAACACGGTGTGTTACGGCCAATATACAAATGATATTGATGCATGCTGTCAAATCGTTACTCTTGCCGACTTCATTGATGTTTATTCAAACAACCAAAAACGGCTGTGATTGAACGGCCTCTTAGTAAACTTGTAGGGTGGCATACCTACACGTACGGACAAGTTTTACAAAAATCACTTACGGACTCACGCATGGGTAGGTGGGGATCAGAACGTGGCCCGTTTTTTCAGCTAAGGATAATATTTCAGCCAACCAATTCAGTACACGTTGGTCCGTAAGCTTTTCATAGACAGATCAGTCTGTAGGTCCAGGATTACCGGATTACCGGTGGCATATTGTTGTAGTTGTTTGTTATGGCAATGAGCATAAACTTAGGAAAGTAATAACTTCAAAACTGACCAACTATAGTAGCTATTCTCTTTTAGCACGATGGAACTACAGATGGTAAAGCAAAGCAACGGTGAAACGGTATAATGAGCCCTAAAAGGTAAGAAAGATATTCTCATTCTTGGCCACGAGATCCAGCACCAAAGGCATGCAGTCTGTAAAGGAAGATCGAGAATGTTGCTGGTCCAAGGAGTTGGATCTGGTTTGCTGCAGCGGGATTACCATTTCAAAGCAGATTCCTACTTGAGCCAAAAAGAACTAGGCCTTAGAGCAACTCTAACAGCTTACCTATATATGGATAAGCAAAAATTGTTTGGATAAGGGAGAGAGAATGTTCCTTTTACCCAAAATTTCTTCCACTCCAACGGCTTACCTATTTTTTGGCTACCAAAAACACAGTCAGGTCCTCAGAAATTTACAAACTACATTTAGATCCATATTTTTACACCAAGGACCTTGCACATAAATATAAAAAAGAAATCAAGACCTCATGTCCCTTGCCGGAGCTGCACGCACGCCACGCATCGGACTCGCTGGAGCCGCTTCTTGCAAAGGTGTCACCATCGTCGCATCATGCCTAGGACCCGCCCACGCCGCCGCCTAGGCACGGTGGTCGGAATCATGGCCGATGGTCGACAGGGAACACGACAAGAGGTCGGGTTAGGAGCTTGCAGGTAAGGGGCGTTGGGAGGGTTGCGGTGCTCGCCGATGGGCTGCGGGTGGCGGAGCTCGCATATGGGATGGCGACAGAGCTGCGCGCTAGCCTGAAAGGTCCCCCACCATGGTGAATCGGGGCCGGCGGCGCATCGACGTGGGCAGTCATGGCGGCTCCTTCCTGGCCAAATTGAGTGCCAGTCGGTCGCCGGCGAGCATAGGGACGGTGGAGAGCGGTTGGCGGCACGCGGGCCGGTCGCCGGCGAGCACATGGGCAGCGGCGACCCAAGACAGCACCGGGCGCGGCCTCAATGAAATTTCCCTCCGTGCGGTTGAAGGGCTTCCGGGTACATTTTTGCTGACGTGGCAAGAAATGGGTATAAGTGGCCTCTTACCCAAATTTTATGACTGACTACCCATATATCTCCACTACTATTAAACAAGCAAACAAGAACTTTCTTTCACGCACCCCGCTCAAATCACATGAACAAATCAGCACCACACGATTAGGCCCAATAAGCTCAATCTAACAGCCACCATTAATCTAATTAGGTACTGTGTGCACTTAGCAATTACCATTGCCTGACCACTCCACCGGCAGAGGAATCAAAGACACGGACACCCTATAATTAGGCACAGCCATAATTACACACAGCCACATCCTAAGGCACGGCCATAATTAACGCATAGCCACACCCTATAATTAGGCACAATGCCTATGATCATTCTAATGACAGAAAAAAAAAAACAAATCATCCTTAGTCCCAACGAGCGGAATCCTTGCCTCGCCAAAGCGGTAGACGTCGCAAGCCACCGCCAGATGTCGTCGCGAGCCACCTCCAGACGCCGCCATCAGCCACCGCCAGACGCCGTCAACAGCCACGTCGCCTTAGGGCAACCGTGTAGCCCTGCACCGCACGACGAGTGGGTGGTTATTCCTCCTTCACCTCTCTCGACCCCAACGACTGCAAGCATGTCGCTTCCCTGCAGGACGGCCTCGACATCCTGCACCGCACCGTCGGGTGGGTGGCCGTTCCTCTTTCGCCATCCTGTAAAACAAATTGATCAGTTAACTATACAGGGGACTGATGACATTTTGAATCCACGACACAATTTCAATCACCGGACTGGTAATCCATGACACAATTTTAATCATCACAACAGGGGTCATAAGATTACCTGTTTGCTGGGGGTAGCATCCGTTGTATAGGTAGAGGTTTTTTTCTTTGATAGCTACTTCTCGCTGTTTAGGTTTTGCTCAGATCCCCCTCCCCCCCCCCCCCCCCCCCCTCCTTTTAGGTTAGTTCTCTCTTCCCCTTCTTTACTTTGTAAATATACTTTTTTTTGAGAATAAAATATGGGTTGTGGGGCTTTTGTCTTACAGTAGATGGACAAGAAATATGTAGGATATTGTGTTCCACATATCCATGAATTTTAGTTTAATGACGGGGATATTCACAGGAGGGCGACAATATGTCATCTTCCAATCACGGTGATTCACGCACCCCGTTTCAGGATATAAGCAACACCCACTCGGGTAAGTATGAGCACCCTAATTTTTATCAACAAGGAAGTGAAAAAAATCAAGACTGCTACCATGTGGTTAACTCACAGTTCGATCTTTTCTGAACTCAACCATGGTTCATAATTTTTAAAAGAGCACAATGGTAGAATGAACAATTGAGCATGCAACAATTATAAATATCATGATTTGCTCCAGGGTTTTTTTATTTCACTTCACAGAACTAACGGATAAATGACTGGAGCTTTGCACCTTAATGCGATAACTGATCAATGGCTGTCCTCACTGTTGTTCTTCTCGAATGCCAAGTTCAGAGCAGTACAAAGATACTAGAATACCAAAAGAAAAAACAATCAACACTGAAACAGTCTACTTCAATCTTCATTCATAAAAGAGAAATCATTTTAACTTTCGTTGAATATCCTCAATGCATTTTCAATTATTAGATGACATGACAAGGTGTCATATAATTTATATCATTTACTGTATAAGTAAGAACACAGGTTATAAGATTACCTTTTTAGGGGAAGGAATTGAGTAGATTGGAAGATGAGTAATCATTTCCCGGTATGCACATATGTACATTCGTCCTTATTAGTCAGACAATACCAGTTGTACTTATTAATAAACACTCCCTATAGGTGACTCAGTTGTACTGCAGATGGCGAAGCTAGCTAGGCCAATAGAAAGGTTGTATGCTTTGTGTAACAAATTGACCAATGCAGCGGAAGCAGAAACCAAGCAGCAGAAGTCATCTGGTTTGATTATTCTTCAAGTTCATATCCTAACCATGTTAATGCCAAAGTTAACATGAAAGAAAGCTATGCTTTAAAAAAATCAATAGTATTTATGTTTTATGAATCTTTTAAGCTCACATAAGCAAGACAGATGAAAATCTGAAAATCATCAACGGCAATTCCTTTCCCATCTTTTTTCTATGCTATCACCAGCTGTGAGCAGATCATCGTTTTTTTAATGGAACATAGGTGCATACCTTAGTAGCAACATAATTACATATAACATGATAGTAAAATCTGTGCATGAACCTATGTGAAAGAACTTAACTTGTCATTATAATGCAACTGCTATTTTCCAATATATTCTGATTCACGTATTATACTGCTGTATCAATATATCTGAATCAACCAGAATCGAGACGAGGGGCCGACGAATTACCAGTCGCGAGCAAGGTGGAGAGGAGCGTCGGGCTGTCGACCATGCACTCCAGGAGGATGACGTACTTGGGCCGCTCAGGGAGGCTAGCGACACTGGCCAACCCATCGGAGCAGGGCGTCCTCGCCGGCGCACTTGACTCGCGGGAGCTGGGAGGAGGAATCCGGCGATATGGATCCCTCCAGCGCAGAGACGTACGGGCCTCCGTCGCCCCCGCGCACAGGGTCGCTTGGCCTTCCGGGAGCGGCGGTGAGCAAGGGGAGGTGCCGGTCGTCGCGGCAGCGAAAGGGGATGGCAGGGTCATATCTCTCCGGCGAATGGGAATTAGGGGAAGGAGCAGTCCTCTTTCCGGCAGAGGGCAACCATAGGAGGGCGCGACCTCGCGCCGACGCCGGGTAGGAAGTAGACGGGGGCATCACGCCTGTGTGGGAGAGGCAGTGGAGAGGCCTTGAGAGACACAAGGAGCTTCAGAATGGGGAACGAGTGTGGAGAGAGAAACAATGTCCTATAATTGGGGGAAAATGGTGTCCGGTCTACTTTTTTTTCAAGGTATGTAATAATGTTTTTTTTTCGTGCATGTAAATATAATCCGCGCAGGCAAATGTCTGGGTTTTTTCTTACCCCCAGGTGCATAGCGCCGAGTAAAGTTAATTTTTTAAATAATATGATTTTTTATTAAAATCTACGAATAATACACAATTTTGATAAATTTTAAATCTAGCGCGGCCTCGGGGTTTGAACTGCCGACAAGGACCTTTCGGGAGTTTAACTCCTGACCAGTTATCACCATGGTGGTGCATGGCGAGTGCTTGTTGAGTGTCTGTCGGTGGTTCAAACATCGACGAGTGCTTGTCGGTGGTTCAACTACCTACGGGTCATTGTTTGAAACCCCGAGGCCGCGCTATTTTTTAAAATTCCTAATTTTGAGTATTATTTGTGATATTGATTAAATAATTTGTATTATTTAAAAAACTTAGCCCGAGTCAAAATGGCCTTATGGATTTGATAGAAGGTTTTCATTATGTTGGATCATATTAACTTATTAAGATCTTGAGATCTCATTTGTTATGGGTTTGCTTTCTAATTTCATCTTAAAACTATTAAGATTTTTATTGATAATTCCTTTTAAACTGATTATGCTGACAAATGTCTTCACAAATTCTACTGCGTCATGAGTCATCTTGTGGTACCTCGATGTTAAACTTTATGTTTCCTCTTGACATCTTCTCTGGCAAGCAGAAATGTTGGGCAGCCGTATATTCCCGGTTAGAGTCGACGAGGGCTAGGGTAAAATCCTTGATCGCCGCCTTCTTCTTTCACGGGAGGAAAACAATAGGGTTGTTACAATATAAACCCTATACCGGATAATGTTATTTAATAGGTTCTTTTTAACTATGTTGCTTAAAACTTGGATTTAAGTATAATATTTTTGTAACCAATTGTAATATTTTTTGCACGCATAACTTGATTTTTACGGATGTTGTGTGTGTATGAATTGCGTGCACGCACGCTTACACACCGAACCATGAAACATATCTATGTGACTTGATGAATAGAAGCTACATCAAAATTAATATGGTTAAAAATAAAAAAATGTATTTGTTATATTATTTAAGGCGTGCGTTGCACGTGCAAACTTACTAGTGGGTAGAAGGTGTCAAAATATGGGTGATCATCCAAAAAAAATCACTGGAGACGACACATAGGTAAGCTGTTGGAGCTACATTTGTGCATCTTATCCATAAAAGCAGTTTTTGTACCTCTTACCCATATATGGGTAAGCTGTTGGAGTTGCTCTTAGCCAGTTAGCCGAACATGAGAAAAAAAGCTAAAGAGGGAGCGGAAAAGAGTTACTGATTTGAAGCTGGCCAGATTGGCAATGCAATAATCACGTGTTTTCTTCATTAACTTAAGATATTTGATCAATTAGTTTTTTGTTTTAAGAGAAGTGGTGTGGAGATTTGTTGCTCATGGGTAATTCTGTTTTATTATAAATCAAAAATCATATTTCTAGATTTTGAAAAATATCTGAAAACAAATCAGGATGTAGCCAATGATGTATACCACAAATGTGCAAACTATATCAATTGGAATAATATGTACTATTTTGAGTTACATAAAAATGACAGAAGTGTAAATCTAAGTATCACATTTTTCAAATCTTCAACAAATAACAGATTTTGTCATTTTTGGTGCAGCCCATAATAAAAAGAATTTCATATTACAATCTTGCATACTTGTAGGATATCATTCTTTGCATGTACCATCTTTTGGCTTTTTGCCGCCAATGTTGACGGCAAAGGCTGGGTGCAGTATTCGTGCTCCAGATGGGTCACAAGGGATGAGTACCCCGGATGCAAGTTGCTAAGAGCAAGTACAATAGGGTATAGTCAGCTGGCTATATGGGATAATATTATAATTTTAGTGATGTGGAGAAGAGATAAGAGGAGAGAGGATGTAAGACCTTTTATAATGGGTCGTATCTTAGCATGTTTTCATATGAGCAATCAAAACTTAAAAAACAACTAGTTCACAAAAAAACTTAAAAAACAACTAATATAATGTATTGTTTCTTAAGTGGAATCTCTACATTTAGTGATTTCAAGGACATGCATATATGTGATTGGTCTAGCAATGTTTTCTGGCTTATGGTTCCCTGCAAGTGGTGCTTCTTAGCTAAGATACAATATCAATCTCTTTCCTCATTAATAACTATAGTGTCACATAAGCAAATTGACTAGGATATGGCGCTAAGAAACGCCCATTGTGAAAGTCGTAAGCGGGCTATAAGTTAACAGTCGGCTCTAGCACGTGTTTCTAGGCAGTTTGTGTGAGTGAAATGTGATGATGGTCCTGATGCTAATATTATAAGATGTATCATGCATGCCAACTTGGCAAAAATCTGATATGGTATCATAATTAATGAAGAGGGAGGTTATTAGATGATCATAGGTAAATACTGTATCATAGGACGTAAAACTAGAAATCATAATGATAAGTAAATCTTGTACACATATTTTACATAGAAATGAAGGGTTTCGCAGCATAGTAAATCAAAAAATTTCTACGGATGCGAACGGGAAAGCCAAGATCTAATCTAGGAGATGCAAACAACGAGAGAGATTAGATGAGATCTTCATACCCTTGAAGATTCGCACAGCGGAACGTTCGTCGGAACGTGGGTGATGTAGTCATACTCGCTTCTCCTCCTCGCGATCCGCTCCGATCTAACACCGCAAGTGGCGATGCCTCCGAGAGATGCACACGTGCGGCACCTCGACGTCTCCTCCTTCCTTGGTCCAGCAAGTATGGTGGAGAGACGGATTGGATCTACAACGCGACGGCGCGGTGCAAGTGGTGGAGAGTTTCTACAGCAGGGCTTCGCCTACACGCAGTCGGGAGGGAGAGAGAGAGAGGAGGGCAGCAGGGCGGCTAGGCTTGAGAGGAAGGTGTGTGGGGGGGTGCGCCCCTAGCCCTCTTTATATAGAGGGGTGGGCGCCAACCCTAGCCCCTCCCCCAAGCCTAGGCCGGCGGCCAAGGAGGGAAGAGTGGGGGGCAAGTTCCCCCCCTTCTAGAAGCTCCAATTAGGGTTTCCCCTTGTTTGGCCGGCTGGGCCCTATGGGGCCTTGTGCCCCTGGCCCAATGCGGCCAGGGCACTCCCTCATAGGCCCATGCCCCCTCCCGGCAGGTGGGGCCACGTTGGTCCCCCTTCGGAAGGTTCTAGAAGCTTCCGATACAATACCGATTAACCCGAAACAATTCCGAACTCCAAAAACTGCATTGCCTTATATGAATCTTATTCTCCGGACCACTCCGGAACCTCTTGTGATGTCCCGGATTCCATCCGAGACTCCGAACAAAAACTCACAAACCAATTATCCAATCTATCCTAGCGTCGAGACACGTTAAGTGTGTGACCCTTCGGGTTCGAGAATATGCAGACATGATCTTCTATCAATAATCAACAGAGGGGTCTGGAAACCCATATTGACTCCCACACATTCATCGATGATCATATCGGATGAACCACGATGCCAGGATTCAATCAATCCCATATATATATATATATATATATATATATATATTCCCTTCGTCTCGCGATATTTTACTTGCCCGAGATTTGATCGTCGGTACCGTCATACCTAGTTCAATCTCGTTCACAGCAAGTACTTTACTCGTTTCGTAATCCGATATCACTTTGTGATTAACTCCTTAACCACATGCTTGCAAGCGGTGTTGATATCGATTACCGAGTGGGGCCGAAGTATATCTCTCCGACTTGGGAGGGACAAATCCCATCTCGATACATACAACCCAATAGGTACTTTCTGATCACTTGAGAGACACCTTTATGATCACCCTCTCATAGGATGACGTCTGATGACCTCAAAGCTTTCTTCCGATACCAGGGAGTTGTATTATCTCATGGTCTAAGGAATACAATATTTGACATAAGAAAAGCTTCGCAAAGATGAACACGATGACACGATCTAATTGCTCCGCTTAGTTTGGGTCTGTCCATCATATCATTCTCCCAATGATATGATCTCATTATTAATCGACAACTCATGTCTATGGTTAGGAAACCTTAACCATCATTAATCAATGAGCCAGTCCATAGAGGCATACTAGGGACACGGTGTTGTTCATAAACCACACAAGTATTAAAGTTTCCTCTTAATACAATTCTAGCATGGAATATAAACTTTATCATGAACAAGAATTATAATAATAACATCTTTATTATTGCCTCTAGGGCATAATTCCAACAAGAAATTCTACAAATCAATAAATATACTGATGGGAATATGCCGAGTGAGGTATACCCCGGCAGGACGTTTCCTACTAGATCATACTCCCAGCGAGTGGGCATGCAGGATGCTGAAGGCCCAGAACCGTAGCTAGGCCCAGTCGGATTAGGTCAAAACCCTCTGAGTCCTTATCTAAATCAGTTGTAGTCTGTAAACCCTAGTGAGGTGACTCTATATAAACTTTTCTAGGGCACGCATAGCACTTACGTTCCATCATACACCCCATCGACTCGTCGCCTAGCCGCCGAGCTCGCCCTTTGTACTCTCTCGTACAATCTAGCAGGAGTAGGTCTTTACCCTCCGGGGGCCGAACCTGGGTAAATCACTGTGTCTTTGCCCTCATCTCGCACTGCAGATGGCTGGCCGTCCTTGCCCTCGTTCTACTACTCGCTGCCAATCTCAGCATCTGTCGTGGCCATTCCCATGACATATACCACTACTATGATACTACTATATGATACTCCCCTTGTTCAGGATTATAGGTTCTACACGCATACTTAGGTTGTTAATTTGACCAAGAAAATATAACTTATATATCACAAAATTTATATCATTAGAAAATATAACCTCTAAAGTTTCTAATGGTATAATTTTTATGCTATATATTTATATTTTGTTGTGGACTTATATTCATACGAAGGGAGTACATTGCACTAGAAATATAGTATTATACACTTGTATCATATGCATGATACTAGTATTATGATACTCCCACTATGATTAGTCTTATATAAGACGACTATATGACTGACTACAGATTACATGACAGTATCTTATACCCAACAACCGTTTATATTATTAAACTTGCTCTAAACATAAATGAATCGAACCACATGGACACGGGAAACCGAGCATGGATGTCAGGAAACAATGTAGCTGCATGCACGCGTCAGGTGGTAAGAGAGACGATCCTCCAAAGCAATTGGAGCTCGCAGCCTGCAGCCTGGAGCCTCCAGCATTCATTACCTGTCCTGACCGGATCCGTGCACGATTACTCGAGGCAAACAAATCTTTGGATTCTGCTGCGCTCGATCTCTATTCTACTCGATATCTCTCTTTTCTGCTTTACAGTTTTGCCAGATCACTTCCTTACCAAAGCAAAGTTCAGAAATCTGAATCATTTTAGCAAAGCACCATTTTAGCAAGGCAAAGTTCAGAATAGCGACAAAGTTCAGAGTTTTTTTTTCAATAAGAAATTACAGAGTCCTTGCACTGCATGTAAGCATACGGAGTATTAATGTACTTGCCACTTTAGCACTGGATTACAGGGAAACAAATGTTCTATTCTGCATCTGGGTCATCGGCTTGCCGATGCCAGCCCAGCTAGCTAAAAGCCTGGACCTTGAAAAGTAGTCCTTCCTCTGTCTAAAAATAGATCTTGGATTTTTTTAATTTTAGTATGCTCTCTTATCTAGGTAGGCTAGTACTCTCTTATTTTTTATCCAAAAAAATTCTAGGATTTTTGAACTGGATAGTATGAAATGTGTACTAGGTATTTCAAAAATCTTATAAATTTTTTGAACGAAAAATAAGAGTATACTAGCCCACCTAGATAAGCGTAGGTGCCTAGTAATTTGAAACAGAGAGAGTACAAAATAGTGTCTGAATTTATCTAATTTTTTAAAAAATTAAGACAACTATTTTACGATGAATAAAGTACTCCCTTCGATCCATATTAGTTGACAATTTGGATGTAGATTCAACTAATATGAATCGGAGGGAGTACATGATGGGGCACGCGGGGGCCGGGCGGCGCGGTTAACCCACACGGCTGGGGCTCATCTTCACAGTTCCAAGTACCACGCACCATGCATGCACGTCGGTCGTCGGTGCAGTGGTGTACATATACTGCTCGCTGCCACGCGAAACAAGTAAATCCATCCAAACTCAGTATGACGTACACTCGCTCGCTCAGGGAGGCAGGCACGTAGGAGCAGGACACGCATCGCTCATGATTGCCTAGGCGAGTACAAGGACTAGCGAACAACCAGGGCCGGCCCATAGGTGGGACAGAGGGGCGGTCACCCTAGGAAGTAGGAGCTCAGCTTAAGACTACACTTCTACTAATAAGGTTTAATAGTTTAGAATAATTTTCAAAATTATAAATAGTCTAAGATGTAGTCTACCGTGCCGCTACTCAGACTATTTTTACCCTAAAAATATAGTCCAACATTTATGAATCACTTCTCTCGTTGTCATGATTTTTCTCTATCCTTCTTGAACACCTGCATATTTAGGAACGCCCGAGAGAAATCATGGCATCAGAAAAAAGCATGGCTTGATAGAGTTGAAATCATGGCTTGATAGAGTTACGTGATTGCGGAATGAGTCTTCGCTAATGAATACTCGCGACCTTAGAAGAAACATGAGTGCCTGCCTAATGTGTTTTTTCAAGGTTGGGAGTATTCATTATTGGAGACTAATGACGGAATCATATAACTCTACCATGACGCAAGTAGCTCTCCCCCGATTTCCAGTAGTTGTATTTGTGTCCATCATATATTTTAAAGGCCGTATATTTATTATTATTAATTTAGTGTCAACTATGTCTATACCGGTCCACTCATTTTTGCACATGCATATGAGTCGGTTACTCCATGTTATGTGAATAATTCTAGTGGTACATGTTTATATTGACGTGTACATAATAAGCATGTTTAGAAATAAGTATTATGGTATATAATTTGTTCGATCAATATAATATGTAGTTTTGATCGTCTTCACCTAGATTCAAAGATCATGGATGTGTCACATCTACGAATTATTCAATTTGCTATCAAAATTACAGTAATATTTCTTGAGCGATTACTAATATTTTTTAAATATTTTTATATAAACAAGTGGTGGAGGTTGACAAACATTGTTGAGGATTATGATTAAACTTCAAAAAATAGCGTAAATATTAGATAAAAGATATACTTCAAGGAATTTTCTAGGATAGGGGACAATGCTAGAAAACTTCACAACTGTAAGCAATGGAACCTTGGTGTCTAATCGCCCTATGGCCCGTGAAATTAGTGGAACTGCCCTGCGAACAACGCCCCACTTCAGAACCCCCCTCCCCCTCTCTCTCTCTCTCCTAGATTGTTTGCAATGGTCTTTGAGTGGTCGACGAACGAGATGGCGGGAGCTAGAGAAATCCGCTGTAGATCTAGCGCTTGATTCTTTGTTAGTGTGAGCTCGATCGATATGAGCATGAGAAGAGACATGACTAGTCCAAGCATTTGAGCCTGCTTTGTAAGACTGTATATAACCAAAAGGATGGCTTGCCTTGGCAGGCAGAGAGAGATGAAAACCAACTACAGTAGTAGTACTACCTAGCTAGCTGGAGTCTGATCGGTTACTTGGATGAATCCATCGATTCTCGACGTAATGTACGCCTAGCCTAATCATATCCATCCATCGTTGTGGTCGTCATCCTGGACCAGTGATCCCATCTTGATCTCAGGGCATCATTATCTCTCCCGCGCACGAGACATTTTCATTCGTTTCAATAGCGATGAAAACCATTAATTTTAATTAAGTTTTAATCAAAATTGGTGGTAATAAAATGTCAATAAAATCTATATATAAAGTGTATATTTGAATAAGTAATCACAAAACATGATGTCTCCAAGTGATGTATTTGGTCTTATGTGTTGCTATTTCTAGCTAGATTAAGAGTCCGATTCCACTCGTAAAATGATGATCGGTCACTCTCTGAACGAGCAGTGAAGCTAGCCAGTGGCGCCTCGTTTGTCTCCTACACATACTACATCCTACGATCGAGCTAGCTACCTAGAGATAGCTAGCTAGAGTAGATGAAAACCAACTACAGTACCTAGAGAGATGAAAACCTAGAGATAGCTAGCTCTAGTCTGAGGTTACTTGGGATGCATCGATGGCCGACGTTACGCACTCCGGCCGGTCAGGAAGCAGTGTACTGCACCAGTGCGGCCAGGGGCGAAGGACCCCTTTGGCCAAGGTACGGCAGCTGCCTTACCTTAATTTCTACAAAAAAAAATCGCATATATATATACTTTTATTCAACGTACATACAATTCCCTGCAAAGTACGATGAATTTTGAAGAAAAAACTATTTCCTTCGATCCATATTAGTTGACTCAAATTATCTAGATTTGAATGAATTTAGACACTATTTAATATATAGGTTCATCAAATTTTGACAAATCCAAGTCAAGTAATATGGTTCGGAGGGAGTACTAGAAAATGGCTACGTAAGAGGGGATTCGGTCGTACTAGACCTTTACTGGGCCGCGCACTAAGCAGCAGTAGCCCCCTGATCCGTGTGTGCGCGTGTGGCTGGTGCCCCTTCGTGTCTTGGCCCCTGTGGAATATCCGAAGCCAACAAGTCCAGGACTGGAGCGACGAGCAGGCAAGTGCGTCGCCATCTTCTAGTGATCTACTCCCCGCCAGCAAACCTGCCCGCCGATCCTGCCGCCCTCTCCCTGGTCCTCCTCCAACCTTCTCATCTTCTCAAATTCTCAATTCTCAGTCTCATGGTGCACGGTTTTACCTAGCTAGGGCTTCTTCTCATCTCAATTATAACTTTGGATCCTCCTTTAAAATATAGGTTACGCTTCTTACCATTAATGGCCTCTAGGCTCAACGTATTTGTGGTAGAGATGGACAAGAAGGGGAAGAAACCTGCAGTTTCAAAGGAGACAGGTATAATTTGTGATTTTATGGTCAATTGAACTATTGAATCAAATTTGAATCCGTGGTCAATTGATTATTCTATTACCGTTGTAAAATCAATACAATTTTGATTTTTTGCATCAATATTTTTTTGATACTTTAGAGTTTGCCCGAGCTTAAATTTTTTTCGTCCTTCGCCACTGAGTGCGGCCGTGCGCTACCTACTACCCAGCTAAACATGCGACCAGCCACCTGTGATGCTGTTCGTCGTGGTTGTCATCGTCCATCGTGATCTCGCGCACACATCATCATCATCTTTGTCGCGCCCGCTCGCACTCTAAGAGCATCTCCACTCGCCTACCTAGTAGGCCGATCCGAACGCCGAATTTCGGTCCGGACGCTGAAAACTGGCCCAGTCGCGTACCCAGGACCTGTTTTCGGCCGGATTTCGGCCATTTTTGGTCCGGGCTACCCAGGCCGAACCCAGGTTTCCGGGTACGCCCTGGAAACGTCGGACTCAGCGATTTCGGCGAAAAAAACAAAGCGGGCGTGGACCCGCCGAGTCAGTGACGGAAGCCGAGTCGTCGTCATCCTCGGAACCACGCTGCGACCGCCGGGCAATAACTGCCCGTCGCGTCGGCCACGCGTCGCCGATTTAGGGCGCCACCGTCGCCGCCTCGGCTCCCGCAACGGACCGGCGGTCACTAACTTCCCGCCGTTTCCACTTTTCCCGTCCTCGCCGCTACACCCCTCCCGCCCTCGCCGCGCGCCTCGGCCTTTATAAGCCGTACGCCTCGCCGGAGATCTTCGCATTCTCTCTCAGCTTCCCCCACCCACAAGCCCAACGCCGGCGAGCTCTCACCTCTCCCCCTTCTCTCACCATGGGCGAACGTTACCCCGGCGACGGCGCTGCGGCGAACGGCTTCGGCCGGCGCACCCTCCAAACTTGGGAGGCGCGCATGCTGTACGAGGCGGGGTACATGGCGCCGCCAGACACGCGGATGCCGCCGGGGTGGACACTCAGCGCCGACGGCATCCCAATCCCACCGGGGATGACGCCGGAGGAGTTGCCGTACGATGTACAGGAGTACATCGCCCGACGGCATCCCAATCCCACCGGGGATGACGCCGGAGGAGTTGCCGTACGATGTACAGGAGTACATCGCCGGCATGGACAACCCCGGCGAAGCCGTGAGCGCCGATGACCTCGTCTACTGGGCGCTTTTCTTCGAGGAGCGGCGCCAGCAGGAACTCGCCCGCCACGAGGGGGCGTCAAGCGAGTCACCGCCGGCGCGCAAGAACTCGGCGGGGCGTCGGCGTTGGTGGAGCGCACCGGGGCGGACGCTCGCCGCCGTGCTGGAGCACATTAACCGCGGGAACACGCCGCGGCTGGGCTTCCCGCCGCCGGCGGCCAGGACAGGCAGGCGTGCTCCTTCGGCGAACTGGGCGCCGAGGAGGATGGCGAGCATGAGCTCGTCCTCCTCCGCTTCGGCGTCGCACTCATCCGGCAGCGCGCCGCTCCGCACGCCGACGGCGGTGAAGCGCGAAACTGCCTCGCCGGTGCGCTCACCGCCACGGACACGCGCGCGCGGTATCGTCATCCGCGAGCCGGCTGGGCCTACGCCGCCAACAGGCCACCTGCGCCTACGCCGTCCCAAGACAGAAGGGTCGGAGCCGGCCGAGGACGCCGCCCTGAAGATGGCGTTGGAGCAGTCGCTCCGCGAAGCGCCGCCGCAGTCGTCGACGCTGCCGCCCGTCGAACCCTCCTCGCCGGACATCCTGGAATGGTCCAGGAGGGACTGGGAGAAGGCGGAGACACAGCGCATCCTCGGCCTGCAGCAGCAGGCCACACGGCGTCGGGCGCTGGCTGGGCGTCAGCTCGCTTACCAGGACGCCCCGCTGTACGTCCTGGACGACGACGCGGGCCCCTCCTACCAGCCATGGAGGTGCGGCGACCCTGGCCAGGGCAGCTCCCGCCAGAACAAGCCGCCGAGCGACGACGACGACGGCGGCGGCGAGGATGACGGCCGCGCGGACCCGGACTACACGTCGTTCTACGACAACCTCGGCATGTAGGACGGCGAAGGCACCGGCGGCGACCTTTTTAAGTTTAGTTATTACTAGTTTCGTTTAAATTTGATGTAATCCGCCTATATTTCGCCCAACTTAATGAAAATCGCCTTATTTTGATGAATTTTAGCCAAACTTGGGGACTCGGCCTGGATACACGGGTGGAAGAATGGGCAT
The DNA here is from genome assembly GCA_910589765.1 of Avena atlantica. NCBI lineage: Eukaryota > Viridiplantae > Streptophyta > Magnoliopsida > Poales > Poaceae > Avena > Avena atlantica. Next base: position 385,929,041 of record OU342738.1, read on the forward strand.
ACCCAAGCCAAAAACAAGTTCAGTCCGACCAAAAAACCGACCAAATTTTGCCTGGATTCGGCCAGTCGGATGCTCTAAGAGAGAGATAGACAGATCGAGCACGCGTAGGCCGTGTACGGTACTCGCTCACGCCCATCACGGCCGCCGCAAACTTTATTCGTCGCCCGTCCGTCGGACCTGCCCGGCCCGAGATCCCATTATTGGCCTGCCGGCCACATGAAACTGTCTGCATGCGTAAGCACTGCGTACATCCATATCACTATATGGTCCTGCGGCTTGTTCACGCATGGCATTGGTCGATCGTTATCTGCTTGCTACTCAAGTTGGCTAGCAGCCAAGCCTGCAGCTTGTGCCTCTGGCTTATCCTGATCCATCCTCTAATTAACAATGAGTGAGAGACGAGAATGTGGTGGTTTAAACGCTGTCAAAGGATGCTGTAATTATTCACTTAAGCGTGAGATGAAGAAAGCATTCTCAGCGATTTGAGGTGCGCCGTGCGATGGCTTCTCTTTGCTTGTGGGCCTTCTTTTTTCTTTGTCGCTGGACGTGGGACTTACGGTGCATCGTTTCCTCTCACTGCGTGTGCTGCTGAGTGTGCATGTTTTTTTTCCTAACTGACATATGGACTGCTTTTTCAGGGCCCCTTCTGTCAGCCACTTTGTAGTTTGGGTGGGTTGCTTTTTGGTCTGTTTGTTCGTGGGGATGGGGATGGGGTTGGCTGGTTATCTCCGGGGTTTGACCACTTCCTTTCTTTCTTTTCTTACCGGTGGAGGATTGGAGATGGGATTGGAGATGGAGGTGGTGTTGTTGGTTTGTAGGTAATAGTTGTGAAGAAGGGGGGAGAGAGGCAACGTTGCCGGCGACCGGAGGTGGGAGCGGGGGAGATGAGCCGGAGGGCGGCGGTGGGAGAGGAGGCTGGAGGAGAGGAGGGATCGTCGCGTTCCAAGGGAGCGGGGAGCTGGCGGAGACGCTGGAGCGGCGACGGCTATACCGGGAGGTGACGTTGGCGCTGCGGCCGGGGCTACGGGACGCCAAGGCGGAGTTCTCCTTCCTCCGTGCGGGGGGCTACGCAGCCTCTTGGGGTTCCTCCGTTCCACCGCCTCCGCGCCCGACGAATCACAGTTGCTCTTCTTTCGCCACTCCCAGTCCATCCCCGATCTCCAAGGTAACAACGATCTACCTTCTCGACCACATCTCGCACTTGCGGTGCTCATGGAGAGTTAGGGTTTTGCCGCCACCACCCTAGCCGCTCATCCTGTCGCCTCTCCTCCTGCCGCTCGCCCGGCCGCCGCCGCTCCAACCGCTCACCCCCGCCGCCACCGCTCCAGCCGCTCACCCACCCCCTACCGCTGCTCAACTTGACTCAAGTCGATGTCCGCCTCTCCACAGGCGGCGCAGCAGCGAGCCCGCCTCTCCACGCGCAACAACGACCGTCCCAGTCCACCGCTGATGCCCTCCTCGACCCCTTGATGTCCTCCCTGTTGCTGATGGTAAAAATTGAACCCGTTGCAATAACTCGGGGCAGTCTTCAGTCACACTTTATATTCCTGTATATCCTTCTCACAAACAAGGTATATCCAAGATATCCTGCAGCACCTGGATTAAAATCACAACAGGTGTCAATTCAGGCCATCCAAAACTTGGCTATGTACGTGCTTGAGCTTACCGCAAGGTGTTCCTAATCCTAGGAAGAACATCACAGTGTTGCCGAAGTAAAAGCTTGTCCGAAAGAATCCTGACATCTTGGTCTTCACATTGTAATAACATATGGAGTAGAGGTAAACATAAATGGCAGAGGAATAAGCGCAAGAAGAATGAGGTCCATTGCCAGTGGTAATTCTTGGCATTTAGCAAGAAGTATGTACCAACAAGTGTTGCACAGATTGTGACAATTATGAGGATCAAAACGACCAGCAACATGAACCCGTACACATAGTAGACCTTTCCAATGCAGGATCAGAAAGGAGGCATCAGTCTCAACTCCCAAATGGCAGGGCTCCTCCATACCATAGAATTATATATGAAAAAAATAGAGGCATTGCAGAAATAATGAAGAAATGGAATTGTTCTTTCTACCTTGTGATTCCAAAATGACGTGAATACAAAGTACATCTCAATGAAGATACTTCCGAAAGGAAGCAATCCTCCCATAAGAGCAATATTTTTATTGTTTGCATCCTGGAATCCTTCCATGTTCATATTGTGCTGATAATTTTATTTGGATTTTTTTGGATGGCTAACGCTTGTTTTTCTAGGTTATTTACATGCAGCGATCGACGCTCCACTTCTATCCGCATCTCTGTCGGATGCCACCGCTCCGCCTCGCTTCGGTCCGTCTATCTACACAGCCTCTAGCATACTGTTACTTTGCCTAACACTTTTCTATACATGGTTGTACTGATGGAAACATAAAAGTTGTCTGCATGAAAGTTATAGTCTTCCTATTTATGTCCAAGAATTCAATACGTGACAATTTGTTTGGGCCTAGTTTGTGTTTGTCGATACAAGATAACACCAACCATTTTCGAAATGGGCTTTGAACTGGCCTGCGAAAAATATGTGCCCCTGTTTCACTTTTTGTGCGTTGTGCATACAAGCTAATGGTTGGGTTGTCTCTATGGCATGTAGGGATGTGCTATGCAAGGGTTTATATCTAAGAGCTCATATAGAGAGGTTTAGGGGAAGGCTGCTTGAAGGACATGCTTAGTATCTACGTTACCTGGAGGTTAAGCAAGTGAAGGATGCTTTTCGTGCTGTGGATCACTGTTTTGAGGCATGGCTGACAAATTAGTTGAGATTACTCCCTTATTTGAGATCTTACCTTGCTATGCCTGCAAGCTTAAATCATTCTAGAGCCTACTCGATAATGCGGGCGAGAGGACTACCTTGCAGGTGATTGCTTATAGATGTAGTGGTTCTTTATGTTATCTTGATTTTTGATGGTCTATTTGTTCCATGGTATGTTAGTTCATAAGGGAGGCTCTCTTCTTATGTGATTGCAGATGTGATTGGTATAGTCACTGGTGTATACCCGGCTGTCATGTTCGACGTGAAAGACTTAATTTCCATCATTTGGTGTCTCCTTGGGCAGATTTCTGCTCTCGATAAAAAGTAGGTTAGTGAAGAGATCAATGAGTCAATATGGTGTTGGACAGGCCAATGAAGTAATTCATATCCATCATGAAGGGAATTATTGATTTGTTCATCTTATCATGTTGTGCTTAGGTCTCTGATAAATATAAACATACAACATTTTTTTATGAAAAATAACAGTTGATTTTAGGAACTTCTTCCCACCTAGGGATATGAGAGGGATCCTTCTGATTTCATCATCTCTTTAGCCATCCTAACCCATTTTGCCTCCACATGAGAATAGATTCTAAACATTCTGTTAGTGTTTTCAGTACATATTCCTTTTCAAGTTTATGTAATGTAGATCTACTTAGAAACTGTTGCCACCTTAGCATTTTGAGCGACATTACTATCTGTTTGTTAGGTTAGATAAGTTCAATTGTATTTCAACTGTGCCACAATGTCCTGGACCTCCTGGTTGGTTTAAATCCTCATAATTAGGACATGAATTGAAAGTTGCAAGAGAATTATAGAAGCTTGTGATTTTGGTGGAAACTAGATTAGGTTTAAGAATATGTTGCTTATGATCTTATCCTCACAAAACAATAAAACACTATAATTCAACATTTTGAATGGTTATTGCTCAATGGGGTAGAATTAGCAGATGGAGAGGTAGGTTCTTTGTGTTAAGAGAACCAGAAGTTTATCCAGAAGATGAACCCTCAAAGGTCCCACCATTTTCTCGATAATTTATTAATCATTCAAAGCTATTCATATACAAATTAGTAACAAGTGTTAATAGTGTGGTACATATTTAGTAATTCAGAATCAGGATTGACAACACATCATGCGTAGATGCCACAGATGATCATGTAAGTACCTGCAAAATGAAGGAGTCTTTTAGTGTATGTATTCTTGTTTCGGTACAGTGAGGTTTTTTTTTATTGAATGGTGTAGGTTGACAGTGCAAAAAAGTATGGAATATTGCTGAGGCATTGTGGTTCCTCACTAACCTGAATATTATGGTAAAAATTCGGATGGTTGATGGGTGCTAGGATGCTATTTTTTTCTTATTGTTGACACATATATGAGAGCTAGATGTGTTACATTTTTATCAGATGCATCTGCTAGGATATTTTTCTATCCAAGGAACAACATAATTTGTTTTGTTCCACTTTCTTTCTCTAACCATTTTGTTGTTAGATTTCCCAACAAATTCAGGAATAGGTCTATTCTCTACCTTCCACGAATGTTTCTTTCTTACATTGATGGGGTGAGGGAGAGAATAGATTTGGTTATGATTTCTATGTTCTCCATTGCAGGTTTAACTTTCTTTACTGTAGTAGGTGATTTTTTACTTGAATGCATGTCCGGTGTTAGCCATTGTACTTAATAGTTCTCCATTAGTCTGGGATTTTTCCTCTCTATGATTCCTTTTTTTGGTTTCTTGGGTTTTCAGACTATCTATGTTCCAAATGAGCGATTAACGAGTACGGAACTATTTGAGTTATGCTACCATAAGGAAGTATGAACTGGTGCTCAGGCTAAGATATGCCTAAGTCACTTCATGCCACAACCAGCCTCAGGTACCTTCCTGCACATAGCACCATTTCTGCACTGTTATCATTAAATCTTTTGTTATTTCGGCATGTATGTTGCTTACCGTGCCAGTGAATTTTCATGCCTGACATTAACTATGTTGTTATATTCCTAAATGTAGTAGATAGAATAAAAAAATCATTTATGCAGTAGCTGTTGAGATCTTAATGCACTGTTATCCCAGTAAAATCCCTTTGGGAAAAGGAAAATAATGCACATATCAGCAATCAGTGCAATTTCTACATCATATAGCAGTACATTTGAATTTTATGGACATTATTTACATCAGAAATGGGCTCTTTTCTGCCATCTACATGTAAGACACTTATTTACCTGCATAAGCCTAGAGTGCCTTTTGTTCTTTGGAATTGTAATACACTTATTTATCTTCTACTTCCTCCGTTTTAAAATATAAGATGTTTTAGATTTTGTGAAACTAATGTATTTATACTCCTTTTAGTGTGTAGATTCTTATATTTTGAAATGGAGGGAGTAGAATATAAACTGATGTACTATCTTATCTGATCTCTATCATGGAAGAAAGAAGTGGTTGTCCTATTGAATAAGGAGGCCGAACTTTTTAGGGACATTATGTTGGTGATGTGGATAGTTCTGAAGATTCCTGCAATTATGGATAAAAATGAATTTCTTATTTAATGATTTTTCTTTGAACTGATGTGCATGTTTTCATTTCCTGACCGGACTTGGTTGCTCATGTTTATGTTTTCTCTGCTAAATTTTGGATGATTTGTCGTTGCTAGCAGCAGCTGGCGTGTTTGTGACAGTTATGTCATTCATACTGATTTTGTGTGTGGAGCCACAAGTTTGATGTTTATTAATCTTAAGACAAATCTTTGTGTAGCAAGTTTTACACAGAAATAAAATTATTTTCGAAATGGTTTGAAAGAAACGCCATAAAAACTGTTTAATCTTTATATGAATAATTTAAGTAAAGACCTGCTCGATGAAGAATAAGAAATTTGTAGTTATGTTGTTCTCTTAGAAACCAGATAGAAAGGCACTTTATACTTACTTTCCAATGGTCCTGAGTTCATGCCTGAACAAACTGAGTTAGCTACTGTACATGGTGTGATGAAGTACTTTTACTTCCACATGCTTGCAATTGCACATAGTGGGTGTCTAAACCTTCCTGAACGTAAAGCTTGGGAGTTAGCATTGCAAGAAATATGGTTTATATGATATTTTTGCCTGGTCTGAAGCACCACCAACATATAAGGCTAATGATGTTCTGCATGCACAGTTTTTCTTTCTAGGTAGTGCATTTGTTGTTATTTTAATACATTACTATAAATGTAAATATGCCAACTTAAGGTATATATTTCCAATTTGATATTCACGAGTTTGATGTGCACTTGATCCATCCCTATGTGTTCTCGCCTTTTGTGTTAGCTGGTTTGTTATTATCATCCCTTCATTACATTAGAGATCTTTTGCTAAATTTCTCACTACAGTTTTCAGGTTTTATCTGTGATCTTTACCTGTGCACAAATGTTCTTATTTTGCCATTGAGCATCATACATGCCTTCTCAATCGACTGCTGAAATGATGTGCCATGGAATTATTTTACAGCTAAACATCAAGAGCAAACATATGGAAATAGCCACCGCCACCCCACGCAACCACTTCCCCGGAAACTCCCTTGAGCACCGCCCCAGTGGAGAGGAGGCAAGGCTAGAGAAGAGGGATCAGGTGGTGGGGAAGATGCTCTAGCCTCGAGCTATGGCGCCCTCCCATGGGAGTGACAACGGGCAGGTGCTACGGATTCCTAGCTCACAGCCGGTGCCAAAGACGAGGGCATGAGCCCGCCAGCATCTTAGCTTTCACCTCCAGGGTTGCCCTCCGCCTGCTATTATTCCTTGAGGAGCCACGAATCTAGCGTCAGAGAGCTCGGTTCAACTTGGGGGATTCCAATTCTAACCGATGATAAGCAGAGAAGGATAACATAGGTCTGAGGAGTGGCCGTTCTCCCGGAATATGTCTTCACAAATCCAGAAATGGAGACCTCCCGTGGCAACATTGCCCCCATTCACTATGATGCAATAAAAAAATGAGGCTTGCTTCGGTATCCCCCCCTGAGGGCAATCAAAGAGAAAAACCGGGTCTGGGTGGTTCGACGGCATGTCCCGGGTTAGTTTAGGAGCCGGTTTAGCGTTGTATGTTTTTTGTATCGGTGTACGTATCCGTTTTGTATAGGGTGTGTTTAGGGGAAAAAAGTTTAGGTCCCACGTTGTAGAGGTGCTGTTACTCAGAACCTCTACGCAGCCGGTTTAGGTCCCACGTTCTACGTCCCACGTGAGATCCACGGCGATCCGACCGGCGGCGTAACCCTAGCAGCCGACGAGATCGCACCTCATTGTCGCTCCTCTCTCCTCTAGACACGGCAGCACCCTAAGACGCGGTACAGACCTCATCGCCGCTCCTGTCATCTAGAAAAAATCGAGATCGGAGCACCTCCACATCGTACGAGTCTAGATCGCAGCACTTCCAGATCGTACGAGTCTAGATCGCAGCACTTCCAGATCGGAGACGATCTGGACCTAGTACGCGTCAGAGGTGAGATATCGTCGCCTTCTAGGGTTCGGTGACGGCTCCTCCTCCTACTCCTCCGTGTTGTCGTAAGATAATTTCGACTCTCATGGTTTCTAGTGATTGCAGATAATGGTGGATAGCAGTGGTTCAAGTATGATGGAAGAAGATGACGAGTACTTGGACAATGAGGCCGAGTCCTCTCACCACCATGGATCAGATTCCGAGTCCTCTGACCACCATGGATCAGATTCTCACGTAGATGGGCACGTCCATCCTGATGATGCATCAGACGAAAATGTGAGTGGCCTTAATTTTATGTGGTATACTAGTAATTGCAATGAAGACAACAAAATAAAATTATGTTCATTTTCATTTGTGTTGTGTAGATTGAGTTAGAAGTTGCTAATGAGGAGAACGATTCTGAGGTATTGGACAGTGAGTACGTGAATAAGGTATGTGCATTATTGTAGGTATATATGTGGATGAAATTAGTTGCATGAAAATAGAACTTACTATTATTTTCGTATTGAATTGTTCAGTTAATAGTTGGGAGTGATAAAAGTTTTGACTACTATGGTGATTCAGACTTGGAGACATGTGATAATGTTGAGGTATGTGTTTATATTTTATGTGATATATATACCCAAGTTGTACCAGTGTGCTAATAACTTATGTGTTATATGTTATGGATTTGTAGGTGTTTGGGAATGTTCTTAAAGAGAAAGAATATAAGGGGGAATGTGACAGGGATATTGGGCATCCAGGTGAAGAGCGGGAGAAGTATTGGAAAATAATGGATATGACTTTTGTTTCTGAACCTGCGGCTTATTATTTTTACAACATCTATGCTAAAGACCATGGATTCAGCATAAGAAAGGGCAGGTATAAGGAAAACAAAAAGGCATCGCATGATATACGTAAGAGGCAGTTCGTATGCTCCAGGGAAGGGAAACGTAGTAGCAAATACTTGCCTTTGGAAGGCAGAAAATACAAGCCGAGAGCAGAATCTCGTTGTGGATGCACAGCGCAACTGGTCGTGAAGCTAGATAAATCTAAAGGTGTTTGGTGTGTTGAGAAGTTTGATGACAAGCACAATCATATTTTAGCTAGACCTGATGAGGTGCCTTTTCTTTGGTCTTATAGGAAGATCAAAGATTTCCAAAGAGCAGAGATATTAGCAATGGCAGCTAGTGGGATTAGAAAGCATATGATCATGAGTTCTTTCATCAGCAAGTACGGTAGATACAATCAAGTTGGATTCACGAGGAAGGATTTGTATAACATGTGTGCCAGAGAGAAAAGGAAGCTACTTTCAAGCGGCGATGCGGCCACGACCATCGGCATTATGCAAAGCAGGAAGGAAAAGGACCCTGACTTTTTTTATGATCATCAGCTTGACGATAAGGGACGTTTGAAATGTCTCTTCTGGTGTGATTCTCAGTCACGTCAGGACTACCAAGATTATGGTGACGTTTTGGTGTTTGACAGCACCTACAAGATGAATCGGTACGGTATGCCTTTTGTTCCGTTTGTCGGCCTGAACAATCACCGGAAGACTACCGTATTCGGATGTGCCATCATATCAAACGAGACCGAGGATACTTATGCTTGGCTCCTGAAAACATTTTTGAAAGCAATGTGTCAGAAGAGGCCACGGTCTATAATCACGGATGCGGATGCTGCGATGATGAGAGCGATACGAAGTGTATTACCAGACGTGTGGCACCGTATTTGTACATGGCACATTGAAAAGAACATGTGCAAGCACCTAAGTTCCAAATCATTGCCAGAGTTTCGGTCTCCATTATATTACTCCACCACGAAGCCCAAGTTTGAGGAAGGATGGCACGCATATGTGAGAAAATGGCAGACAGATAAGACAAAAACGTGGCTAAATAGAATGTACAAGAAGAAGCACCTATGGGCGGCTGCTTACCTCGTAGATGGATTTTGGCTAGGGATGAAAAGCAACCAGCGTAGTGAAAGTCTCAACTCGTCCCTTCATCTTCACCTCGATTATGGGATGACGCTTGTGGATTTAATTGTGCACTATGAGAATGCCATTGTACGTATCCGGGAAACAGAGGCGCGAGATGACTGCACGGCTTCACAGACTATGCCTGTGATTGTTACCAAATGGCAGCAAATTGAGTTAGCAATGGCCAGCACATTCACCCCAGCTAATTTTTATATCTTACAGGATGATCTTCGTAAGATTGAAGGCATGATGACTGTAGAAAAAAGTGTGGGAATAGAAGATTCGGTAAGGTATCTTGTGGCATGGTCAAATAACCGACGCCATAATTTTTCTGTGGACTATACACCAAACAATCCAGCACAAAGTATAGATTGCAATTGCCGGAGGATGGTACATAGAGGAATTCCTTGCAAGCATATTCTGTTTGTGTTGACGGAGCTGAAATTAGTTGAACTACCAAGGTGTATTGTTCTTGCACGATTCTCAAAAAATGCCAGAAGTGGGTTACCTTCGAGGCGCACGAGCGATCTGTTTGGCTGGGGATTTGCTGGGGCAGAGGAGCGGAGTCGGTATTCCGAGCTCAGTGTGATGTCGTCTGAAGCATTACATGTAGCCTGCAATAATCCTGAGTTGTACAAACAAATAAAGACCTTGTACCAGGAAGTTATATCGAAAAAAGTGGCGTACGATGCAGGAGTACGTGGTCCAAGAAATTCCACTAATACTGATGGAGGACCTTTTGCAAGTGCAACTACTCCAATAGGTGATCCTGCTAAAGTCAACACAAAAGGTGCTCCAAAGGGAAAGAATAAAGGGAAGAGCAATGTTGTGAGTAAAAACGGTAGACCACTTGGGTATGATGAGAAAAAGCGGTTAAAGTTGTGTAGCATTTGCAAAACGCCTGGACACAACAAAAATAGTGTGAAATGCAAACTCCATCACAGGTAACCATTATATTAAATTTTGGCATTAATTATTGTAATATAGTTATTTATGATTTTTGTGTTTGTAATCTGCAGGTATCTTGCAGAAATGTTAGTTCGACGTGAGCAGCAGTAACAAAGTATGCTGACGAGAGGGAGCTCATCATCATGATTATCCAGAAGTGAAAAAAATCATAAACAGTAGTTGAGATTTTTATCTTGTTTATGAGAACGTTGTTTGGTTATCTTGATTGGTTGTAATGCTTGATTAGGGACATAATAGTGACATGTGGGTATTATGTTTATTTATCTTTATTGGTTATCATGAAATTAAGCTGGATTAATGTTGCAATCCGTTTTGAAGAAAACAATGGCTATGTATGAATGGTTATTGCTAAAGTTTCCAAAAAAACAATGATGATAACTTGATGTGTAAATTTGTCGTGGCGGAAAAACCAGGCAGCCATGTCGCGGCAGAAAAAACAGGCTTTTCTGTGCAGAAAAAAGATAGAATTTTCCGCGTCCCCCTCGTCTGCTGCGTCAGCCCACGCATGTGGCGACATACTGTGCGGGGACAGAGTGCACCCTAGTGGCCCTGGCGACGTACGGTGGGGGTAGCGATGCAAGAGCTGATCCCTCCGATGCTTAGCGGGATCCCATGGACATAATAATCGTGCTCCAGCGGCGGGACGGGACGCGTGACTGGTGGGAAGTCCCATCCCACTTGCATCGCTAGGTGGGGGGACCGTGTGGAGAGGACTGGGCGGGAACTGGGGGGAACGAGGTGACGCGGGAGCAGACTCCCCCTCCTTCCAGCGTGGAGAGGAGGGAGGCGTGCAGAACTGGACGCGCGTAGGTGGCACCGCAACACCTGAGACAGAGGGGGACCGGGTCTCGATTGTTGCAGCGTTTTGGCTTATAGCAACTGTTTGTTTAGATGCAATATTTGATGTAGTATATGGGTTGTAGGCTCTCGATTCCGGTGACGTTTGTTGAAACATGGACTAATAAACACAAATTATTGAGTATAAATACAAAATATTCAGTATATTTTACAAGCATGTCATGGTAACATAGAAACAAAAAAACCTGTAGGGTGGGAAACCTTCTACGGGACTAAAACCCAACCTACAAGCCATAATTCGTTCCTCAGGTTTTCATGTGTTTGGCCGCCTCAAGAACCTTGGTTCTGACAGTGCAGATGTTTGAAGGGGACAGAACAACCTGAGCAACCTTCAGTCTTCTGTTATCATTCACTGTGGACTACATTGACAAATCTAAGTAAGTATAAATATTTTTGGTACAGCTGGTCGGGTAGTGATAGTTAAAAGAATATGCAAACCTGCGAAATTTCCCTAGTCATTTTATCGCGATCCCAGTGTTCCATACACTCTAACACAAATAAGCCACATGAATTTCTGGGACACAACACAAGAACTAATTTTATTTTGCATGATGGATAACATGAAATATACAAGGAAAACAAAAGTAAACTAAACTCACCCATCTGTTTGCCGAGCCAATTCATAATGTTTTATAGGACATTTTGATACGTCGGGGTATTGTGATTTTGTAATCATGTTAGTTTGTTTTATGTCATACGCTATTTGATATCTCTGAAAAATACAAAAATTATTGTAATGTACACAAGTATTAAGGTAGTACATGATAAAGTTAAGAGAATAAATTACCATTGTTTCAATTATTTTCTTCGTTGTAGATAAAGAGTACAAAGAATCGAGAACTTGAAATTCTTGTTTCGGTATGTGCATGACTACAGTCGTCCAATGCGCGTCATTTATATTTAGAGGGAAATATACCTACATAAATTGAAGAATGTAATCAACAAAACACTTTTCAACATACAAATGATGTACGTTCTAATTACCTTATTTCGCAAGAAATATTCATCCATGACTCTTCCAATTGAGCCACTTTTGGACATAGTGAAGTCCATGTTATGCTTGGATTTTTTCGCTTCTTCCAAAGTTGTACCCTTCTTCACAAGGAACGTTGTTCTTAATGCACTGAAAAGGTACCGATCATGTCCCACACGAAGTGACAAATCTCCAATGTAACTGTCTATTAACTGTAACCATAAGAGGAATTAATTTTATCAGAGTGGTAACATTATTATGTATTAGCATGATATAAAATAATCATAACACAGTAGAACTTAATGAACTAACCCACTCATGGTCCAACACATCTTTAAGCTTTAATGAATTCAACATAATTCCATTTGCATGTTGGTAAACAACCTTTTTACCATTCGATTCATCCTTACATGCGTTTTCAACCAATGTCACGGCTGCTTGTATTTGCTTAGCACTCAGGACTCGTGTATCATCATCTTGGTTTACAAATAATCCTATGAAAATGGTTAAAAAAACTCGTTAGAACTACATACAGATGTAATTAGTAGGTACACATACAATGCATGCTCGTGTAAATGGAGTGTGTTGCATGCTCGCTTGATTTCTCACATTGCATGCGACAGTTTCCACCTCTGCATGCTGGCAATGCATGCTCGAGTTCAAAAGAAGAGGACAGGAGCGTTTTTAGGAGGATAGTAACTTAGCTAATTATTTTTTCTCTCGCCTTCCATGCAATACAATTCGGAACAACCCCAAAATCACTAGGGGCCCTTTAATCCGGAGCGGAGGGAGTACTAGGCTAAAACGCCACAATTATTCAGTAATAAATGGCTATGCGCCTAAACCAGCATTCCTAGTGAAACTGCATGAAAAATAAAAGGTGTCGTGTAAACTGAACCTGAGGGAGTACCTTTCTTAAGTGCACGACGTTTGGGGGGCTCATATCCCACGAAACCTTCAAGTTTTGTAGAAATTTTGCGCTTACGTTTTCCCAAACCTTGTTCCGGCTCATTGTTAACGTCCAACTTACTACCGATGCTGTTGGAATCGTCTGACGCAGTTGCTCCATCCAGCTCTTTCCCATTTTTGCTAATTCCGTACATTTCCGATGGAAGGCCTGACATGGCTTTTGTAGAAATATCAAGCACTAACTCTGGGTTGGAAGGTGTGCTGCCTATTGCATCTTTACAACCATCCTTATGTGCGCCATCGTCCGGCGTTGCATTACCGTTCAACTCAGTGTGTTTCATTGAATAAATAGTTTCCTTAATAATCTGATCAGCATAAGCACATGCACTCTCTTTCCCATGCCAAAATTCTTTTCCCGTACTAGAGGATCCATTATTCAATGATAGGTTGTCATCTCCATTTTCAACTTCTTTGATTTTGTACATAATGTCATTTTTATTCAACTTGACAATTAGTTCCTGAAAAATTAAATGGAAATATATAATGTACTCGTAGGCTATCAGATATAAAAATAGAAACTCCCAATAGTACATGCAATAACATGGTGATTACCTGTGCATATGAGTCCATCATTTTTTTGACGATTTTCTCCATTGTTGACTCCATCCTATTCATTGTTCGCTCCATCACTCGCTCCATCATAGACTCCGTCAGTACCTCCTGCACGTTTTTAGTAATTTTTTGATTTGAATTTCTGGCTACAGCCTTCCTAGCCGAACTTGCCTTTGGCTTGAGAACAGGCGCCGGTTTATTTAGCATTTCAATCCTATACTCCAACGTTATATTATCTTCAACCTGATACATACACATTAGTATAACTCAATGTTATTAATCAAACTAGAGGCGTAAGTTTGTTAACATAACCACATGATATATATACAGATGATATTAGAAACATGGATCGTTACCAGAATAGGTCCTTCACCCCGACCATGATCACAGTCCATTGTATCCCTGATCCTAGCAGCATCATCTGTCCAATTACGCATGAGTGGTCTCAAGGACAAACTTGGATTTATCCTACAAGGATCATCTACATGCTTGACCTTATCCCAATAAACATACTGCATGTGAACCAAGTGTAATGTTAGTGCATCATAAAATGAGAAGACTACCATATTAAAAATAATGTTGAGAACAGATTTAATACCTGTATTAAAGACAAATTTCCCTTAGGCCACTGCCTAATTTGTCTATATCTAGTTACAAGCCTGAAGTATACCATGAGATGATCTACCGTGAACTCACTCCAATTAATGGTGGACATACGGTCTATGTCCTCCACTAGTACCCAATAATCCTTCGGTACAATCCTCTTAGTCATAGGCGCCAGAACTGTACCAAGGAGAACAAGGGCAGATTTGCGAAGGAAGTCATCGTCCACAGCTTTGCTCATGACAATATCAGCTATTAAATCTTCAATAACAATGTTGTCACTAGTTGCGCTGAGAAAATGTGGTGGAATACGGGACTTTCCGTCTTCACCTTCCTCATCAATTATACGATTAGCAGACAGACCATAGTTTCGTAACCCATAAATGCACTCTGCATCTTGTGCAGTCAATGCAAATTTGCCTTTATTATGCAGGACAAAAGTGCTAGAGTCATGATCATAAATGTGAAACATGTACTGCAGCAAGACAACTCGCATCCAAATTGGTGGAATTTGTAACATACTTCGCATATTTGATTCCAAAAATTTGCTACGTTGTTGACTTGTAAAATTGCCCACAAGTCTACACCATGTTTCAACAGAGCAAGCAATATCACCATCCAGTTCCATCACGCTGCATGAAAAATCAACATGACAATAAAAAACAATTGTCAACTTAGTGCATGCATGTGTTTATACTATGTAAAGGAAATTGTTGGCATAAAGAAAAAATGGAACAAAAGTCTACATTAAAAACAAGTGTAAACAATGCCAATTTAAAAAATAAGTATGCTCGTTCTAACTAATCGTCATGGTCATATTGGAAAACCAAAAGAGTCGTCAGACTTGACTCCCAACTCAATCAGCTGCTCATGATCCATGCGATCATGTTACCTCCGCCGCCACAGATCAAAACGTCCCCCTGGCACCCTAGTAATTCACACCACCGCTGCACCCTACCATGTTACCTCCGCCGCCACAGATCAAAACGTCCCCCTGGCCTCGCCAACCCCTCTCTGCACACCGCGAAACCATGCGATCATAGATCTGCAGCATGATCATAGATCTACATGATCATAGATCTAGGCACAAAGCGATAGGGTGCATGCGATCATAGATCCATGCGATCTTACCTGAAACGGTCGCCGTTGTACTTCTCCCGCGCGCCGCCACTGTACTTCTCCCGCGCGCCGCCGTTATACGAATGGCGCACTCCGCCGAGTCGCCGCAACGTACAGGCGGCCGCTCCTCGAAGGAGTCAACGCGAAACACGGTTGTAAACTGGGACAGAGAAGACGGCGGTAGGGCGACGATGTAGCCACGACGCGGTCGTGTCTATCTGACCCACCACGTCGCTGCGCGTATGAATAAAAAAATGTGAAAACGACCCTAAAGGCCTAGTTTAGGCCGACGTATACATTAATTGGCAAAAAAAATCATGAAAAAACTTTTGACACTCTGGAGGTTGGGTTCCACACACTGGCCTAGCTCAAGCCCATTACAAGCAAACTAGACCAGAGTAGTACAGCCTGGCAGCCCCAGAGGTCAGCCCATTACAGGGGCAGGATAGCAGGTGAACCGGATTTGTTTTTTGAGAGGAGCTCGAGGGTGAGCATCGACCCGGGTATATAAGCTGGTCCTCCTCGCCTCCAACTAGCGAGGTGGGACTAAACCTCCCACCCACATCGGGACCGCGGGCAGCACGCGTACACGGGCCGATTTACTGCCGGTCCACCAGGATGCGGCGCTGCCACGGGCACGGGAGCTGGCCCAGTGCTTAGATTGTCTCGCTGGGCCTGGTTATCAGGTATGTTTATTTATTTATTCCTCTTATTTGTTTTTCGTTTTTTCAATTCTAATTTTTGTTTCAATTCAAATCAAATGATTTCAAAACTCAATTTGATTTTAAACCATTACGAAACCTTTTAAGTAGGTTTCATATTATTTTTTACTGTGTTATTAAATCCACTCAATTATAATTTTCTTGTTATTTAATATTTATCTATGATTAGGTATTTTCTCTTTTTCCAAGTTACATTTAAAATGATTCAAACCCATATAATTTTTTCCAAATAATCCTAGCCGATCTACCAATAGATCCATGGTTAAACCACATCCTGTGGGCCTAAAAATGATTTTTCCCAAAATATTACAGGTTCCAATTGTGTAGCTATGGTTCAAATTTTCCATGTTTTCTCATATTTGACCAAACTTTGACTTGTGGTACAAATTGACCAAGATAGAAATTAAAGACCACCAAAGTGGTTATGTTCCCACCAAATGTCCCCATCTACCTAAACATGCTGGTGAAACAAAGGTTTCAACTATAAATTTTGTACTTCCTTCACAAAATATAGCTGAATTTTGAATTTTAAAATGGAAAATGGTATTTAAAGGCATCCTTGCTGACAGACACCAAAAGATGAAATGTATGCCATGCCAAGACACACTTCCCTGCCAATTTTGAGTCAATTCTGAGGAAGTATGACATGGAGCTGGCCATGTCCTATGAAATTTGGGTACACACCAATGAGACTCACACTTGGAACCAAGAGTGAGACAACAAACTCATTTTTGCTTCCACAAACTCAAGGTTTAATATTTTTCATTCTAAATAGGGTACAATCTAAGACCAATGGACAAGGTTTCACAATTTTTTGAATTTTTGTGATTTTATACTGCCAGGTCAAAGTCTGGTCAAATTTTGCGTCGAACACCGAGTAGCCATAGGGATGAACCTAGCTGATCTACCAATAGATCCATGGTTAAACCACATCCTGTGGGCCTAAAAATGATTTTTCCCAAAATATTACAGGTTCCATTTGTGTAGCTATGGTTCAAATTTTCCATGTTTTCTCATATTTGACCAACTTTGACTTGTGCTACAAATTGACCAAGATAGAAATTAAAGACCACCAAAGTGGTTATGTTCCCACCAAATGTCCCCATCTACCTAAACATGCTGGTGAAACAAAGGTTTCAACTATAAATTTTGTACTTCCTTCACAAAATATAGCTGAATTTTGAATTTTAAAATGGAAAATGGTATTTAAAGACATCCTTGCTGACAGACACCAAAATATGAAATGTATGCCATGCCAAGACACACCTCCCTGCCATGTTTGAGTCAATTCTGAGGAAGTATGACATGGAGCTGGCCATGTCCTATGAAATTTGGGTACACCCATGAGACTCACACTTGGAACCAAGAGTGAGACAACAAACTCATCTTTGCTTCCACAAACTCAAGGTTTAATATTTTTCATTCTAAATAGGGTACAATCTAAGATCAATGGACAAGGTTTCACAATTTTTTGAATTTTTGTGATTTTATACTGCCAGGTCAAAGTCTGGTCAAATTTTGCGTCGAACACCGAGTAGCCATAGGGATGAACCTAGCTGATCTACCAATAGATCCATGGTTAAACCACATCCTGTGGGCCTAAAAATGATTTTTCCCAAAATATTACAGGTTCCAATTGTGTAGTTATGGTTCAAATTTTCCATGTTTTCTCATATTTGACCAAACTTTGACTTGTGCTACAAATTGACCAAGATAGAAATTAAAGACCACCAAAGTGGTTATGTTCCCACCAAATGTCCCCATCTACCTAAACATGCTGGTGAAACAAAGGTTTCAACTATAAATTTTGTACTTCCTTCACAAAATATAGCTGAATTTTGAATTTTAAAATGGAAAATGGTATTTAAAGGCATCCTTGCTGACAGACACTAAAAGATGAAATGTATGCCATGCCAAGACACACCTCCCTGCCATGTTTGAGTCAATTCTGAGGAAGTATGACATGGAGCTGGCCATGTCCTATGAAATTTGGGTACACACCCATGAGACTCACACTTGGAACCAAGAGTGAGACAACAAACTCATCTTTGCTTCCACAAACTCAAGGTTTAATATTTTTCATTCTAAATAGGGTACAATCTAAGATCAATGGACAAGGTTTCACAATTTTTTGAATTTTTGTGATTTTATACTGCCAGGTCAAAGTCTGGTCAAATTTTGCGTCGAACACCGAGTAGCCATAGGGATGAACCTAGCTGATCTACCAATAGATCCATGGTTAAACCACATCCTGTGGGCCTAAAAATGATTTTTCCCAAAATATTACAGGTTCCAATTGTGTAGATATGGTTCAAATTTTCCATGTTTTCTCATATTTGACCAAACTTTGACTTGTGCTACAAATTGACCAAGATAGAAATTAAAGACCACCAAAGTGGTTATGTTCCCACCAAATGTCCCCATCTACCTAAACATGCTGGTGAAACAAAGGTTTCAACTATAAATTTTGTACTTCCTTCACAAAATATAGCTGAATTTTGAATTTTAAAATGGAAAATGGTATTTAAAGACATCCTTGCTGACAGACACCAAAAGATGAAATGTATGCCATGCCAAGACACACCTCCCTGCCATGTTTGAGTCAATTCTGAGAAATATTTATAAGTTTTCTTGTTCAATTATGTAGCTTTAGTTCAAAATTTTGCTTGTTCAAAATTTATAAGTTTTCTTGTTCAAAATTCATATTTGTCGCTGCGCGTATGACTAAAAAAAATGTGAAAACGACCCTAAAGGCCCTGTTTTGGCCGACATACGCAGTACATTAATTGGCAAAAAAAATCATAAAAAAACTTTTGACACTCTGGAGGTTGGGTTCCACACACTGGCCTAGCTCAAGCCCATTACAAGCGAACTAGACCAGAGTAGTACAGCCTGGCGGCCCCAGTGGTCAGCCCATTACAGGGACAGGATAGCAGGTGAATCGGAGTTGTTTTTTGAGAGGAGCTCGAGGGTGAGCATCGAACGGGGTATATAAGCTGGTCCTCCTCGCCTCCAACTAGCGAGGTGGGACTAAAACTCCCACCCTCATCGGCACCGCGGGCAGCACGCGTAAACGGGCCGATTTACTGCCGGCCCACAGCGATGCTGAGCTGCCACGGGCACGGGAGCTGGCCTAGTGCTTAGATTGTCTCGCTGGGCCTGGTTATCACGCACGTTTATTTATTTTTTCCTCTTATTTGTTTTTCGTTTTTTCAATTCTAATTTCTGTTTCAATTCAAATCAAATGATTTCAAAACTCATATGTGTTTCTCAAAAAACATTACATATTTTTCAAATAACAAATTCAAACATAATGGCAAAAGTGCAAACTAAATGGTATTTTCACACACATTTTAACAGCACAGATTCAGACCGTCATAGATAACTAAAACGTTAGATTGTTCACAACATCCAAAGCAAAAGAGCACCTTCATCACAGCAAAGTGCACCAGAAGATCATACCTACCATGTCCAGAACTAGCAAACATAGACTAGATGTTCTTACATACCATACATAACATTCCAGATAACTAACTACACCAAGTCTGCCTGGACAAGCACCTCCCACAGAGCCTTATGCTGAGCCTTCTCACGACCATCCGAACTGCCAATGGCGAGCTGCTGAACGTGTTGCAGCAGGTTCACAAGCATCCCACCCCTAGGCTTCCTAGGATGGTATGGGCACCTGTACCTGTTGTTCACCACATATGGGCTGCGGTTGTTTGCTAGCAGCTGGATCACTTCCTTCTTAATGAAGGAAGTTTCATTCCTCTTGTCCACAGACTCATCACTGTCCTGCGAGTCAAACTACAATGCACACAAAAAACATTTAATCTTACAAAATGCAAAAAAAATATTACAAAATGAATGTGCAATGTAATATAATATGTAAAAAGTTGAATGTATCACCGAAAGTGGGCTTCCATCCTCCTGGAAACCATATGGATCAATGTACTGTACATCCATATTAAAACAAACAGATGCAAAGTTAATTGTTTCAGACTTTATAATAAACTATATATATGAAAAAACAAATGGATAACACAAATATATATGGACATAATTGGTCAACAATATGCATTTCCTATCAAAGGATAATCTTGACAAGCCCATAGATAAAATCGCTTTAAGCAATAAACCAATAACATATTCCACTTCAAAACCCACAAAATTTAGCTGAAGATGGATTAACATGCATCATATGAAACAAACCACTAGGAAAGAGTAAACTAGGACATGTGGTAACTTGTTTATCACAACATATAAGCACCATGCAACATGATACAACTAGGACATGAGTAAACCACTGCTGCTACAAACTTGATACAACTAGGACATGTGGTACAAACACACAAGCACCATGCAACTTATCTAGGCATCAACCTAGAGAAAACATCATGAACAACATATAAGCAACACTGGCCATCATACAAGAGACTTTGAAAGCAAGGTTTCACATCTACACACAAACAAGGAATCTAGAAACACCCAATAATTGATTTACAGCAAGATGGTGAGCTAGAGAAACTTGGAAACATGCCAAATATCTAGGGGATGTACAATAACCTTAAAAGGTAGGCTATTCAACATCCAAAAAAACAAGCTACAATTCAACAACATGGTTGATTAGCTATATCAAGTTTGTAGCAGCAGTTCATCTAACTTTACATAGACAGATCACAAGTATCTACACTAGATAGCTAGCAACATATGGAAATAGGATAATCAAAAAGTTTTTGTTTAACGGTAAATTGGAAAATTATGATTACTGAGGGTTCAACAGTGGGATTTTCTCCTCTGTGAATGGAGAGATGGCCGAAAATGGCCTTCAAACGCTATTTTTAAGAATAACTGTGAACTCCTAAATGATAAATATATCACATTACATCGTTTAACAATATCTGGCTTTCATCCAATCCAACCAAATTCCTTACAACAGGAAATTCCATCATCTAACATATCACCGATTCCGGATCACGCGGCTAATAGATAAATACAAGATGAAGGGGAAAAACTATGGTTTCAATCAATCTAGAAAAATGATGCATAGCCGGTAGATTCGCCCCTGCCTAAGTACAAACCCTAACTACAAATCAAAACCCTAACCACAAACCAAAGTACAAATCAAAACCATAAATATGAACCGTACAATCTAAAAGAGAGCGTCAAATTTAACTCACCTGAGGCTCGGCAACATGCACTGCAGGCTCCGCGGTGCCAGGCTCCATGACGCCAGGCACCACCACGGAAGTGACCTCCACGTCCTGCATCGCCACCTGCTCCCCCACATCCGCCACAACGAGATCGCCGCCCGCCAGGATATCGTCGCCCACCACCAGATCCACGACTGCCCGGTCCTCCTCCGACACCACCTGATTCAGATCAGCACCGAGAGCGGACTCGGCACCGCCCTCCTCCGGCACCACCTCCAGCTCGTCTCCCGCCTCCTTCTTCCTCTTGCAAGAAGAAGAGCCCCCCACATCCTCCTCCCTCGCCCGCTTCCGCTCCAGATCAGCAGCGGGCGCCATCACCTCCACCCCCGCCTCCTTCTCCTCCGGAACCACCACGGCCACCTCCACCTCGTGCACCACGGCCTCGCCCTTCTCCTCCCTCTTCTGCAGATCCGCGGCGGACACGGCACGGCCGCGGCCTTCCATCGTCGTAGTTGGAGAGAGGTCGATGCGGCCAGGCGACCCCGGTGGCTAGTGCTGGGTGTGGGCGGTGGGAGTGGGTAGGTGAGATCTTTTGCCAAATCCAGATGGGGAATGAAACGTCGAAGGGGGGCGGACGGTTCGGCTGTTCCTTATATACGAAGGGGGAGGATGACGACCGCACATGGATACACTCGTGCGTACATCGACACACTCGTGCGTAGACGTCAAGTGGGTATACGGTCACGTATACGGACGGCTAATACGACTTCGACCGGTCCGTGACGATCCAGCAACCACCCTGAACCCCGCCCAGACCCGGTTTTTCTCTTCGATTGCCCTCAGGGGGGGATACCGAAGCACAGGTGTAAAAAAATACGACAGATGAAGTGCTGTTGTTTCTGACTTATGCCTGAATGCTGAAATCAAGGTCCTGAATCACACTGAACTGGTCCCGTCTGGGGAGCTAATACCATGGCAGAAAGTTACCAGGATCTCTACAAAGACACCTTAGAGGCGTCGAACAACCACGCCATGAAGTTGTGTGCTAGGCATGACAAATTTGAAGCATATATTGCATGTGGTATGCATTGCCACCAAATACAACCCCATGAAGACGGCGAGGCGAAGCTCGCGTGTCCGTCTAGTTCTCTAGATGTTGCATCGCCGTCGTCGCCACCGCTGACAGAGGAAAAGGCGTACCACGTACTACATACCAGACGGGATCATTGGATGCTACTGAAGCACGCACGTACGTATGCTGGTGTTTATGACAAGGCAGATGCACGGATGTCGATCGGAGTTACTACACTTTTGTCCACGTACCGATGTAACTGCAGCTGCAGACAAGTACGCATGTACTATACGTTCGATCGATCGTCTTCAGGTGTACAGTGGCTGTGACGTGCAACCATTAAGTAGAGCACGCACGCGCGCAGGGTTTGGCATGCATGCAGCGAGCCATGCGCATATATATATGACATGGGAAAAGAAAAGCAAATCTGGCTAGCAAGCTTCAATTCATCACACGCGCGCACCATCGACCGAACTCCACCCCACAAAAAAAAAGTTTCTGAAATTCCTTCTCCCGTTCATGCACTACGGGACACGCGCGCTACGCCGAGGGCAAAAGGCCGTCGGCGTAGGCCAAAATGCCCTCGGCGTATGGTGGCTGCCCTCGACGTAGCCTCCTCGGCAAAGATCTCTCTCGGCGGAGCACAGTCAAGCCGTCGGCGTATCAAAATGCCGCCGGCATATGCTACGCCGAGGGCTTTGCCGTCGGCGTAGCGGCCGTCGGCATAGCCTGCCGACCGGTTGCAAAAATATTTATTTTTTAATTTTTTTTTATTTTTGAAAAATAATAATTTTTTTATTTTTTTTCTCAATTTTTTTATTCTTTGAATTGTTTCACTTGTTAATCTCCTACTTTGAACATTTTTAACACTAATTATACTTACTATTTGATTAAATTCCAGTCTTAGTCAAGCTTCCCAGCAGGTCACCCATCCTAATACTACTCTAGCTTCAGCACGCTTAACTTTCTCGTTCCTTCAGAATCCGTTTCCACAAAGTAATTCATACATTGGTGTTAATACTATGATATCAATCTTATTAACTCTTATATCATCATGTCACATGTTTGTATTTTTTGAAATTACAAACAATTATTTAAGTAAATATTAATGAATAAGTAAAAATATTATTGAATTCAAATAAAAATATAATAATTTTATTTTATTTGTATTTTTCTATTTAATATAGAATAATTAATATCTTTAAATCTGTAAATCGAAATTCAACAAATAATATGTTTAAATTGATCAGAAAAATGAGAGGAATCCAAATATGATATCCATATCAACTAATCACAAACCCTCCGTTTTTGAATTAGCTATTTGGTGGTTTCTTTAGAAAATCCCTTTTTTGCGCTCGGATAATGAAAAATGCCTTTTTGGTGCGATAAAAAGGAAAACTTGCATTGGATCTTTGATAAAATAGCATATTGTGAACCTAAAAATGATTTCGGCAGGAAAACTTGCATTGTAGTTCATATCTGACCCACTTCCTGCCGATTCGGCAGGAATTTGTCTTTTTCACCAAAGGTGGACGGAAAGGTTTCGGATCCCCCTGTTGGGACATTGTCCATATAAGGTGGTATAGTATTTTTGTAAAATGTGGTGATAGTATTTTGAATTAGCCATTTGGTGGTTGCTTCACAAAACCGTCCGTTTTTTATACTCGGAAAATAGAAAATGGCTTTTTGGTGCGACGAAAAGGAAAACTTTCTCCTGCAACATTGTTCGCCATCCCATGATGCATGTGTATGCATAATATGGGCACATTATCACAAACTAAGCCTTGATTCTAGCCATAACATTGGTCATTTGACCCGAAAGCCAAGAAACCTTAAATGAGATAGGTCATTTTGTGAAGGGTTTTTTGAGACATAATCAATATATCAAGTTTGCTATTTTTTCTTATAAATATGTCACATAATATGACACCACGCGAAGGTTTCGCATTGTTTCGATCGTTTTTGATTTTTTATGCCCGTTTTAAACTATCGTCAAACTTTGTCGAACGACGGACATAAAGATTCTTAGCTCGGGGCAGAGCCTCGCTAAACTTTCATTAGATCTTTGATAAAATAACATATTTTGAACCTAAAAATGATTTTTTTAAAAAAACATGAGCATCAGATCATGTACCTGTAGTTCATATCTGACCCACTTCCTACCGATCCGGCAGAAATTTGTCTTTTTCACCAAAGGTGGACGGAAAGGTTTCGGATCCCCCTGTTGGTACATTGTCCGTATAAGGTGGTATAGTATTTTTGTAAAATGTGGTGGTAGTATTTGAATTAGCCATTTGGTGGTTGCTTCACAAAACCGGCCGTTTTTATGCTCGGAAAATGGGAAATGGCTTTTTGGTGCGACGAAAAGGAAAACTTTCTGCTGCAACATTGTTCGCCATCTCATGATACATGTGTATGCACAATATGGGCACATTATCACAAACTATGCCTTGATTCTAGCCATAACATTGGTCATTTGACCCGAAAGTCAAGAAATCTCGAATGAGATAGGTCATTTTATGAAGGTTTCTTTGAGACATAATCAATATACCAAGTTTGATATTTTTCCTTCTAACTATGTCACATAATATAACACCACGCGTAAGGTTTCGCATTGTTTCGATCGTTTTTGAATTTTTTATGCCCGTTTTAAACTATATATAATGTTTTATGTTTTACTTAATTTTTATTTATAAATGTGTAATATTTGAGTGTAGATAGACAGGTCTTATTTTTCTGCAAATTTTGATATATTATTTGTATTTTTCCGAATTAGAATAATTTAGTTATGATTTTTCAAAGTTTAATGAGATAAAATAAAAAATAGCTACGCCGAGGGCAGCCGTCGGCGTAGCATAGAATATGCCGAGGGCAATTTTACACCGACGACTGCTTGGCGGGGCTGGCCTGGATGATGGCTACGCCGACGGCCCCGACGTTTGGCCGTCGGCGTAGCGACCGGCCGTCGGCGTAGCTTCCCATTCCTGTAGTGATAGCATGCATCTTCACTCAGAGCACGTACAGATCGTGCATGTTGCGGCCGCACGCTCGCGTTTGGTCAGCTGCACCGCGCTTCGAGTACACGTGACGTGGATCAAATTCAGTTCAAAGCATGCAGCACGCATATATAGGATCAGATGTCGCCGACCAGCGTACGAGTACATGCGTAGCCGGGCCTCAGGCAGCGCCGGGACCCGTCTGCTGCTTCCTACTTGGACAGCGCCGGAATCATTTCGATCGACGCGCACGCGTCCGAACAAATTTTCATTCACCGCGAAGGCAGGCAGTGTGGCGTGCGCAGCATGCATACAGACTCTGAGTGAGCGATCGACTGATGACTAGGCAGTACGTAGATCAGTCTATCCACGCACGGATCACGGCACGCTCGCTGCCGCGCATGCAGTTGTCGCCGGCAATCATTTCGCCCGCCGCTACATGCGTCCGTCCTTGCCGCCGGCCGCCGCGTGCAGGTATGCATGCATGGCACTGTCCTCTCCTCTCCAGTCTCGCGATGCCTCACACCTTACGCTGTCCTGTAGCCGTATTAGTATGAAAAGGAAATGATGACTAGTATATACATCCTCCATTTAAAATATATTTTTTAGATTTATAAAGTTAATGAAAAATACATCTTTTAGTATATAGATTCGAAATAAACCTCTATAAACCTACACACTAAAATACGGCTAGATATATTATTTCTAGCCTATATTATGAAACGGAGGGAGTACTCGGTCGAAAAATGCGGCGGGTAACACATGCTCGTCCTGATAGAAACAGGAAAATGTACTATGCATTTTTACCGACTCCTTTTTCTTGGTGAAACGGACCGCGAAGCAGTTCACTACGGTGCAATCAGCGAGCACAGCGAGAGAGTCAGAGGGAGCAGCATCATGCATGCCCCAGCGCGGTCAGAGAACGGGCCCAATCTCCCGCTAGCTTCCTGGCCCGAGCTAACAGGAACAATTAACCGACGGGCCCAGAAAGGACGCAGGGCCCCTCGTGTATGCGCGCACCCAGGGCCGCAGCCGCAGCCGCAGAGCCCAGCCGCCGCTTCCGGGGTCCAGCAGCGGTTAATGGTGGCCCCGGCCCGGCACCACAGTCGACGTTCGCAACTGATTCTGTACGCTACCCTTGTGCTGCTTCTAAGTGTGGGAAAACCGGTTTGAATGGTTTAACTGGTGTAAACCGGTTCAATTTTTTTTAACAAGATTGGAAATCTAAAAATAGACTTATGGAGAAAAATAACGGTTTATATGGTTTGGACGGTTTTACATTTTGCCCACCCCTAGCTCCTTCATGCCTTCGGTCTTGTTTCTGATAATAACTCGCGACCGTCGCGTGTGACCGGGAAGCAAATTAAATCATGGGGCGGCAGCAACTTGACAAAAGCCATGCATGCCGATGTCGGACACCATCTTGACAATGCATATCGGTCGCCCATGGCACTTGTTATCTTGGATCGACAGAGAACCGAGCAAAACCTATGTTTTTCGCTTTTGACCGTGACAGCTCGTTGCGGACTCAAAAACATATAAAAGCCTAGGTAAACATACCTACAACGTTGTTTTTGACTCAAAAATCTATATAAAATTGAATTGTTAAGGCGTCGCATCGTCTGTAAGTCTGCTCTGGGGCAGCCACCGAGGCTGGAGGGAGGGTAGATCTACCCTAGTCCATGGGCACAGTTAGCGTGTTAGTACTATCTATCTTTTCTTACTTTGATGAAACACCACTAAGGTCTTTTGGGGCAGATAGATGCTAGCGCTTTAGGCTGGTGGTTGCCATTTCTTTAAGGCATTGTTGTTTTAGCTGGTTTTGGGCTAAGAGTCCGTCGGTTGGCCAATGGCGAAGGTAGCCAGTTGTGGGAGCCTGGCAGAATTTAATTGTTGTTAGGTCGATGATTGCCCATCAAAAAGTCATTGCCAACCTATGATATGCCATACTTTTCAAAGATCGAGCCAAGCATCTTCACAGGGTGGCTAAGAGGTGGCCCCGCCATTGAGCTTGGTGGCTTGTTCTTGTGGATGCCTCCAGCAGAGCTTGGTTGTATTCGGCCACCCTTAATACTGTGGCACCTTGTTTGTGTCACAATGAAGATGGTGGTGAGTCGTTCTCCTTGGATCGCCTTGATTGGTTTTCTTCACATCGTGGGTTAGCGAGCTACCGTGACTCTGCTTGTGAGGTTAGTTTAGTTGTTGTATTGACCGTTGAGTCTCTGGTTGTGCACAGTAAGGTCATGATCACGATGCGAGAGGCAATGATGTTGTAGGTAACTTCAAATAGTTGTTATGGTGTGCGATGGGTTTTCGCTAGCATGACCATGCATGACCATGCATGTTGTTATGGAGTGGAGGGAGAATTTTAGTATTTCTGCCGTTCCAGCAATTCATTCTCCTAGATTTCTTTCCTCGGTCCCCTATATATTTTTTCTGGCTCCGACCTGGTTGGGGTGTACAGGTCCAAGGTTGGGTAGGTTTTGTGGATGGATGCAATCTTATTTCTAATTAAATTGGCAACAATTTTATTAAATAAGGCCTCGTTTGTAAGGACGGGAACCAAAACACAAGAATTGAGATGTTAGGTATTACGGATGCCTACGGTAACCAGAATCAAAACTGTAAAATATTGTTTCGATCGTTGGAGGTACTCCCTCCGTTTTAATATATAAGATATTTTAGATTTGTGAAGCAGATGTATCTAGACTACTTTTAGTATATAGGTTCACTAAGGTTTGGAGTGAATCTAGACACTAAAACAAGTCTATTTTAAATCGGAGGGAGTAGCAGGGAAGTACATGGATCATAATCCCAAAGCGAAGAAATCATGATGTACATAGAATCTCATGTTTGATTTCCTCCAAAATTCTGATATATAGCATACGTGCGTATTTTATTCTATCCTCTAAAAAATTCCCATGCTTCTCTTTTCAAAGTCGAAACGACAAAAGTGGCCTAAAAGGTGAAGCTTGTGCTACGGTTTAAAAGTAGTTTCCTCCCCTTCACTCACAATGGGGTTAATTACTTAGGTACGTTTGCCATGCATTATTGCCATTGCCTTGCGCGGGATTTGACGATGTGGTTTGCGTACCGAGTAGTTGCTGTCGTAGTTTGGTCGGTCGTTTCTTAGGTCGGAGGGAGATCTGGCATTGCAACTGCAGATCAGCTTAGCTCGCTAGATCTGATGGACCATGAATGCATTATTATCATGATATCATCATCACGTGTGTGGGTTAGCTTGTGAGAGTCCGGCTGGCTGCATGCACGCCGCGCGCGGGTGGGGCAGCCGGCAACAGCCTTGTGTTGGATCAATCATGCAATGCAGCTGAAAATGGACCGATCTATGAGTTGCGAATCGATTGGGAGTGCAGTTCCCATCGGTCGATCGATCGGTTTTGGATCAATCAGCAACAATCAATCAACCGGTCGTTAGCGTCATGCAGGTCAGGCGCCAACGCGACATGTTTTGGTCTCTACCAGCAGCTAGCACCTGCGCCCGGCCACTGTATTATTGGGATAGCCTGCACACGCAATGCATATACGTAGCCTCGCTGCCGTCTACACGCGGGCTGCCGCATCGGCATCGATCTTTCTCATCCTCCACTCTCTTATATTTGATGCGATTAAACGACTCGACTGTAGGGAAAAACTTAAAGTTCGGACTAAAGTGTTGCTAAAGCATTGGATGAGATTATTCTCCTCGATTTGTGTGATCATCATGTCGTTGAACGAATCGAGCTTCTTTCTTTCAGTCTACTCTTTCAAGTTTCAACTCAAAAGTTGTGTTGGATCTCAAATGCATGCCCTAGTTGCTGGCCCCTGCAGCATCAAATTAAGCTCGCCTTTTCTCTGTGGATGCACGTAGGGAGTAGATGTTACCAACAAAAAACTTATCCGAATATATAACGTTTGCAGCTTTACAGGGATTAACATGGTGTGTTGCGGCCAATATACAAATGAGATATTGATGCATGTTACGCTTGCCGATTCAAAATAGGCTTTCACCCCGCTTTATAAATAAAACACACATGTGAGACCGCGGATCACTGCTGGGACCGAACAACATAAGCAAAAGCCCAAGAGAAAGCACAAAAGAAAGAAAAAAAGAAAAAAATACACGACAGCACCGGGTCGACCACCGACAAAGACTCGCGACCACTACGCCCACCGAAAAGGTCCCACCTTTATCCTATGCCTCCGAATTTCCGTGTACCAAGCAACACCTTTAAGAAGGGGGACGGCGATGATGACGCCGTTTCCCGGACATCTCCTAGGATTACTCCCGGTACACGCAAGGGAGTGAGGGGAGGGTAAATCTGGCGCCCTTCAAGAAGGAAGGCACCACCCGCAGATGTCGTCGCGCCGGCGCCAGCCTAGATGGCAAGGATTTCTCCCAACCCCACAAAGACCCAAGCCCTAGCCAATCCTGGCACTCCACCAAATTGCCATCCACCAACATGCGCCAAAATGGTCCCGCCGTATTCATCAGCGTCTCGCCATGGAAAACACCACGAGGTTGGTCGGCGCGAGGCACCCACCGAAGACAAGGGACAGCAGCGCCGCTGCCACGTGGGAGGGATGGACCTCCACCGCCAGAGTGGTAGCAGACCGAATGCAGCAGCAGGATCATACAAGGCCAACTAGGCCCGACTGAGGCCAAATCAGGCCCGTGAAGCCCCCGCCGCCGCGCTGCAGTAGACGCATTGGCATCGTCGCTCCCCCTGTCCTGAAGTGTTCCCCACACCAACCATGGTAGCAACCTGAGAGCGAGCTAGCCCGCCCAAACCCAACCTGGGGTTTGGAGCCCGGCCAAGCTCGTCTCTGCCACCACCGCCGCCAAACAACAGCGCCCTCGCCCCGCCGCCATCTAGGACATCGCCGGAACGCCGCTTGCTGAAGAACACCGCCACCAGAAGAGCATGGCACCAACGCAAGACGCCTCCCGGAGCCGTCTCCACGAAAGGAACGCCCTTGCAGACCACTTCCCGAGGCTGCCGCCCTGGCATCCACGGACTCGCACCCACCGACCCAGGTGCATTGCATTTGCATGACCTACGAGGCGGAGGGGGAAGGACTGGTTGGCATAGGCTGGCGGCAACAACACAGCCGCTCAGAGGGGACTGACCTCCCCTGCTAGTGGCAGTTGCCGTTCGGACGCGGCAGCAGGGGCACACCAGGCCCTCTGGGCCGGCCGGGCTCAAAAAGGGCTCGTAAAGCCCTCACCGCCACGCTGCTGCAGAGCCGCCGTACCCGTTGCCGCCCTCCTACACGCCCCACCCCACCTCCCCACCTTCAAAGAGAGATCGAGCCGCGTGAAGCTGTCGCCGCCCTCCTACTCTTGCCGACTTCATCAATGTTTATTCAAACAAACAAAAATGGCGTGTGACTGAACGGGCCTCTTAGTAAACGTGTAGGGTGGCATATTGTTGTAGTTGTTGTTATGGCAATGAGCATAAACTTAGGAAAGCATGAATGGATTGAGACACATGGCACGGGAACCGGGCATGGAGGTCAGGGGAAACCCTGTTGCTGCATGCACGCGTCAGGTGGTGAGAGAGACGATACTCCGGAGCCATTGGAGCTCACAGCCTGCACCCTGCACCCTGGAGCCTCCAGCATTCATTACCTGCCCTGACCGGATCCATGCACGAGATAACTCGAGGCAAACCAATCTTTTGATTCTGCTGCGCTCGATCTCTATTCTAATCTACTCGATCTGGATATCTCTCTTTTCTGCTTTACAGTTTTGACAGATCACTTCCTTACCAAAGCAAAGTTCAGAATCATTTTAGCAAATCAAAGTTCATAATCGCGAGAAAGTTCAGAGTTTTTTTTTTCAAAAAGAAAGTTTAGAGTTACTACTATATAGTCCTTGAACTGCATGATGTAAGCATACGGAGTAATAATATACTCTCTTTGTTCAGAAATATAAGTTGTTTTAGCTTTGTTGTGTATCTAAACGACTTATGTGTATAGATTCGGTGAACTTATTAATTCAGGATCAAAGTTAAGAGAGGAGAGGATGAACTTATTAATTCAGGATCAAAGTTAAATCGTCTAGTAACAAAGTTAAGATAAAATCAGGTGGATCATCTATCCACACCTGCCCACAAGATTCTCTTGCTATTCTAGCCAATTCATGAGCTACGGAATTAGCCCCTGGATAACCGTGTTCAAAAATTATCTTCGGAAAATTAGTGACGAGATGGTAGCAGTCATCCAATATAGCAGCTGAAGGATCTGATGTACCATCCTCCACCATAGCATGGACAACGTCTAAACCATCTGAAAACAGAATCAGTCTATTGCAATCAATAAACTGAGCTAGATCTCTAAATACATTCGATTTCATATAAATCTAAAATGTCTTATATTCTGTACGGAGCTAGTACAGCCACTTGAGCACTGGATTACAGGGAAACAAAGGTTGTGTTCTGCATCTGCGTCATCGGCCTTGATGGAGGGGTTAACCTCTTGGGTGCCCGATCTTCACGGATCTCGTGGTCAAATCGATGGGAAAGCGAGGGGAAAGGGAGAAGGTAGCGGAAGCGAACACACACCTCGCGAAGAACACGATGAACACACGCAAAACTCACACGATACGAGGCCGATTGCTCCCGAACGTCGGCCACCGGTCCGATAGAATCCTTGTAAGGAAAGATCGGTCAACGTGCTCCCTCAAATCCACATCGGAGAGGGAAGAACACCTTGGGGAGGGTCTTGACAACTTGGAGACGAGACGTCGAACTCCAAGGCCTTGTTCAACGATGGATGCGTGATGCAAAGTCCAATCGAGGTTGGTGACGATAGTCGGTCCCCTTGGTAAAGGGGATGAGGCAAAACTAAAGCACAATGGGGGTTGTCTTTAGTCTATCATCTATGCCTCCGGGATACATAAGGGGTGGGGGCTCTATTTATAGGCCAACCACATAAACAAGGGTAGTTTGGGGATAAACTAGGCGAATAGGTAAGTAAAGGGGGATACATGGGTTGTGGCCCAACTAGTGCACGCAGGCACTGCCAGGAGCGGTAGTACCGGACTTGGGACCGGTAGTACCGCTTGGTCCGGTAGTGCCGCTCTGGGACCGGTAGTACCGCTTGCGGTCCTGGAGAGTCAGCTGGAGCCGTCTTTAGCGAGCGGTATCAGGGGACGGTAGTACCGCTGACCGGTAGTACCGGGTCCAGATCCGGTAGTACCGCCGGAGACAGAGAGTATTTGGCTTCTGTTGGCGTCGTCTGTTGGTGGCGGTAGCAGGGGGCGGTAGTGCCGCCAGGCGGTAGTACCGGTCGCCAGGTCCGGTAGTACCGCTGGCGACAGAGAGCATTTGGCGGTATTTCTTCTTCCGCCTCCTCTTCCAAGCCTCCGTCTTGTTGGGCTTGATGCTCCAGGCTTCCTCCCTTGCCTCCGTACTTGTCAATATGAACCTATCATGCATATGTGACGGAGTATGAAGTAGCATACCATTCAATAGGGTAGGAAGGGGGCTCGCATAGAGGAATGGATTCACCTTTGGAGTCCATGACGACTTGGTATAAGTTGGATACCAAGATGTGGTAACGACCGTAGGTCGGGCTACATCAGCTCCCCCCGCTTCAAAAAGAGTCGTCCTCGACTCTACATGCTCATCACAAAGTAGAAGCGGTCGAGAGACCTTCTTGATCCTGGGGTTCACCATATAGTCGTCCTCGAGAATATTGACTTGACAACACTTCAATGTTCCTTCACCTTTCATGAAGCCTACAAAGCTCACAACAAAAGCGAAGCAACAGTCAAAGCGTAGCCAATTCATGACGATTATAGCATGAGTCCTCAAGTAGAAGGAAGTCACCTTAGCTTGTAGAGATAGTTCGATGAAGGGTAGCCATAGGTAACTCTCTTCGGTTCTTCTTGTCAACATATAATCCATAGAGGTTGATGTGTATGCATTTGTACCTTCATACAACAAAGACCAAGCAACATATGTTTGTGTGTGATAGAGGAGCATGTCATTTGTGGCATGTCCATTCTTGTTCACAACACGATTAGCACAACTCAAGTATAGCAAACGGGATGCATATGCAAGGTCAATGTGCATGGAAATCGTTTGAACATCATCCAAATGTGGAAACTCAAAAACTCCATATAACATAGAAGTGGGGCATTCAAAGCATTGGATCCAAATTTCAAACAACATCTTTGATGCAAGAATAGGAGAATTTGGCAAAAACACACAAGGAAGCATATCCAAAACAAAAGTATTATGTTTGCAAACAAACCAAATGAAAGAGCAAGTGGTCCTTATGTTTGTTGCAACAACAAGACGAGATTCTTGAAAGCTCTCATGACAATACATGTTCTTAAAGGAATTGTGGTTGCACACAAAACATCGCAAAGGTAAATTGTTCAACATTTTTGTTGCAACACACAAAGCATCATTATCTAAAGGCGAAGAAACATGCATGTCACAAGGGAAGATAATACCATTAACATGCTTGCAATCAAACCATAGGGAAGAGCAATTTGCCAACATGAAAGATGCAAAGCATGCAAAAGGTATCAGAGCTGGGTTCGATCTTGAACTCACTTGTGGGATGCTCTCTAGAGCTATTTTTGTCAACTCGTGCTCAACCGAGGCTGACATTCTCGTGCGGGTACCTACACACATCATATGTAAAAGGAAGAACGTGTGTGCATGGTAGAGATACACATCATCCATCATGACGTATCTCTTCTTGTACACATCACCATTAATGTCATTCAAGTATGAAATAGATGCATGGTGAGTATGCAAGTGGGGAACATGCTTATCATGGCCATCATCAAAATCTCCAAAAATTGAGAAAGCTATGGGGGCCATCTCATTAGAACGCATTTGATCAATATTGTTGCAAGCAAAACAAGTGAAATAACAAGCATTCATCTTATCGCAAGCAACGGGAGAAATTGAATGACTAGCATGACAAGTCAAGTCCAAAGCAATTGGAGGATACACACAAGATGCATAGCATGGCATGTTTATGGCAATGATATCGCAATCAAACAATTCCACATGATCAATATTATGCAAAGGCAAATCATCACATGGGAAAGTGGATGAAGCATAAGTAATGTCACAAGTATCATCCATAGCATGCATATCCTCACAATTCATCATGTCCACTAGTGGGATCATGGCATCATCAACACCCTTATTGTTACCTTGGTCATACCTCTCATATGAAGTGGGTGTTGTGGAAGTAGTGGTCTCCTTATGGACGACTTCGTTTTCTTGATGTAGCCATGGCGTAGCATCATCTTCATGCACCATGTACATCTTCTCCATTCGAGGCATCATTGCTTCATGGCTTCGCGCTTCTTCATCCATGGAACCTAGCATAACACAAGAGAACACACTAGAGGTAGAGGGTAAGTTGTTAGAAATCGAAATGGTCTCACTTGACCTATCAACTACCACTCTCAACTCACTAGGAATATCGCTCATGCCCTCCAAGTGGAAGCACTCAATCTCACATAAGGTGGAGTCACTCATCTAACTCTTGTTCTCACTCAAGTGGGCTAAGTGGCTCTCATACTCACATGGGATTGGTACCACATCATCACTCAAGCATATGGGGATAGGCTCGGTTTCCTCAACTCCATGTGCCTCCTTTGGTGAAGGGAAAATCCCATGCTCACCATTCTTGACCTTGTCGCCTTCAAGGTTGGATGCCATAAGATGGGCATCATCGCTCTCCTCCATGGTCAAAGGGAAAATCCCATGCTCGACCGTCTTGTGGCCATCTCGTAGTAGTGGTGGAGGTAGGCTCATGCTATCCAACTTGGCGAAGTAGAGGTTTACATTTTCCTCGTTTGCGAGGTCGTGGAAGTCAATTGTAGGCGTTGAAGCTTGATGGCGTGGAGGAAGGCTTGCTCTTGGTGCCATTTTGGTGGTGGCACAAGAAGTTGAAGGTGCCTTGTGACGGTGTCGACGGAGGTCATTGGCGTGCCTTGCCGATGGTTGGTGTAGGTGGCGCACTTGGTCGTCCACATGACACTCACGACGGTGATCATTTGCCTTGGCACTCTTCTTGTGCTTATGGTGCCTTCTTGAGCTTGCGTGAGCATTATGGTTGGTGCTCATCATGAATTCTTCGTCTTTATGGCAAAGATGCCTTAGACGATTTCTTGTATCCTCTTTATGGTGGCGATGCTCATGAGAGGATGTTTGTCGATGAAGATTCTTGTTTCTTGGCGCCTCTTGATGCATATGATGTTTGGACGCCACTCTTGTTTGGATAGGAGTTGGAGCTTGGCGCCTTGGCGGTGATGAAGCTTGGCGCCTTGGAGATGGTAGAGCTTGACGCCTTGGAGGTGATGGAGCTTGGTGCCTTGGAGATGGTGGCGCTTCACGCCATCTAGGTGGTGGCACATGTCGCCTTGGAGGTGGATCATCGAAGTAGGTGGTGCCCTTTGGTGTGGCACGCTTGGCCTTGAAGGTCATGGAATCTTGATGATGCGCCTCCTCTTGCTTGGCGTAGTAGGCTTCCATCTCCAAACGGTGGAGGAATTCTTCATGGCTCATGGAGGAGCCATCAAAGTCGATGAAGTTCTCCGTGTCCTCCATGCTTGGCGAGGCGTCATCGATGTCGCACTCGAAGTCATCCATGCTTGGGGAGTAGTTGTTGATGTAGTACTCCATATCACCCAAGCATGTGGAGCCATTGTCGGTGTAGTGCTCCATGCATGAGGAGCCATTGTCGACGTAGAGCTCCATGTCTTCCATGCATGTGGAGTCGCCGTAGGTGTAGTGCTCCGGGTCCTCAAAGCATGCGGAGCCATTGTCGGTGTTGTGCTCCGTCATGTCCTCTATACTTGTGGAGTCGTAGTCATGGTGGCTCATCATGAATTCTTCATAGATATCATCCTCGGTTCCGGAGTCCCTAGACATGATGCACAAGACCAAGCGGTGTATATGGAAGTGGTAGTGGTAGTTAGGGATACAACGTCAAACCTTACTTTACCTTGGAAGATCGTATCGTACAAGTGGCCACACTTGAGAGCAATAAACCAAGCAAAGTGAAGTTCACGCGGAACACCAAAACCAACTACGAACCAAAAAACACACACACACAAGGCCTATGGTGGATAGGTATGGAAAGTGGCATGTCAAGAAACAATCTGAAATCAAGATGCTGTAATGGCAAGTAAAGAACCACAAAGATTGCAAAGCAAAACAAGTTAATCCACAAGATAGGAAATATATACAAGGAAACACACACGGTGGGATAAATGGGACTTGTGTGACGGAGAAAGTGAGCTAAGAACCAAATGATTACCTAGCGAAGACTATAAGCTCATGTCACACAAGTACAAGGAGAGACGCTAGTTCGATTGCACAAAATTGGTGGGCTACAAGATATGCACAATAAGTACCACCTATATGTTGTTCATCGAGCTTGCGCTTCCTATTCTATGAGGCACATGTATATCTCTTTCTTTTCTTTTTATTTTTCTTTTTCTATATTTTTTTTCTCTTTTTCTCTCTTTTCCTTTTCTTTTCACTTGCCTCTTCCTTGTGCCAACAACTATACAAGATAACTATATGAGATAACGCTCACAATGTTTGCTCGGAATCTACAAGGTATCAAATGTGCATAGCCCAAGCAATCATAAGAGGAACTAGTCTCAACAGGTGTTTGTTGCTCGCAAAGATAGTTGGGTTCACAAAGGAATGCAAGTGGAGAGAAGTCGCGGAATGTTTATACCTTTCGTCGACGATCTTCACCCTTTATTGTTGGATTCCGCCTTGCTCACGGAATTTGGATGGAGTAGATAGCATGAACAACGTGGATGATGATGTAGTGCTCCTTCTCCTCTTCGAAACGAGCTAAAGAACACCAAAATCCGAGTTAGAATGCAAAAGTTATGCTCAAAACGGTGAGAGGCTGAAATCTGGAATCTGCTGTTTTCTTTCTGTCTTGGGCGGTAGTACCGGATTTTGGGCCCGGTAGTACCGCTGGGGACAGAAAAGTCCAGATCTGACGCGTTTTCGCGATTTTGGGATGATTTGGGCGGAAAATCTTCAAGAAAAACACCAAATCGAAGGGGGAAATCAAGGAATTAGGCCATGGGAACGCAAAGGAAGGTAGATCAACAAGTTTAGCAAGAAATCCACGGATCAAAACCTACCAAAACGCACTTAAATGACAGATCGATCCAAAACACAAATTGGGGCTATTTTTGGTGGAATTTTCGAATTTATGGGGAAAAGACCAAATCGATGAGAAATCCGTGGCAACCAAAAGCTGCTGATACCAGACGATGGAGGGGTTAACCTCTTGGGTGACCGATCTTCACGGATCTCGTGGTCAAATCGATGGGAAAGCGAGGGGAAAGGGAGAAGGTAGCGGAAGCGAACACACACCTCGCGAAGAACACGATGAACACACGCAAAACTCACACGATACAAGGCCGATTGCTCCCGAACGGCGGCCACCGGTCCGATAGAATCCTTGCAAGGAAAGATCGGTCAACGTGCTCCCTCAAATCCACATCGGAGAGGGAAGAACACCTTGGGGAGGGTCTTGACAACTTGGAGACGAGACGTCGAACTCCAAGGCCTTGTTCAACGATGGATGCGTGATGCAAAGTCCAATCGAGGTTGGTGACGATAGTCGGTCCCCTTGGTAAAGGGGATGAGGCAAAACTAGAGATTCCACAATGGGGGTTGTCTTTAGTCTATCATCTATGCCTCCGGGATACATGAGGGGTGGGGGCTCTATTTATAGGCCAACCACATAAACAAGGGTAGTTTGGAGATAAACTAGGCGAATAGGTAAGTAAAGGGGGATACATGGGGTGTGGCCCAACTAGTGCGCGCAGGCACTGCCAGGAGCGGTAGTACCGGACTTGGGACCGGTAGTACCGCTTGGTCCGATAGTGCCGCTCTGGGACCGGTAGTACCGCTTGCGGTCCTGGAGCGTCAGCTGGAGCCGTCTGTAGCGAGCGGTATCAGGGGACGGTAGTACCGCTGACCGGTAGTACCGGGTCCAGATCCGGTAGTACCGCTGGAGACAGAGAATATTTGGCTTCTGTTGGCGTCGTCTGTTGGTGGCGGTAGCAGGGGGCGGTAGTGCCGTCGGGCGGTAGTACCGCCGCCAGGTCCGGTAGTACCGCTGGCGACAGAGAGCATTTGGCGATATTTCTTCTTCCGCCTTCTCTTCCAAGCCTCCGTCTTGTTGGGCTTGATGCTCCAGGCTTCCTCCCTTGCCTTCGTACTTGTTAATGTGAACCTATCATGCATATGTGACGGAGTATGAAGTAGCATACCATTCAATAGGATAGGAAGGGGGCTCGCATAGAGAAATTGATTCACCTTTGGAGTCCATGACGACTTGGCATAAGTTGGAGACCAAGATGTGGTAACGACCGTAGATCGGGCTACATCAGGCCTGCCGATGTCAACCCAGCACAGCTAAAAGCTTGAAAATCAGAAAAGTACTTGACACGCCGGGCCGCCGGGACCGGGCGGCGGTTAACGCACACGTCTGGGGCTCATCTTCACAGTTCCAAGTACCACTCACCATGCACATCGGTGCAGTGGTGTACGTACACTGCTCGAGTGGTCGGGCCGGCCGGCCACACGAAACGAAACAAGTAAATCCATCCAAACTCAGGATGACATACGCTCGCTCGCTCGCTCAGGGAGGCAGTCACGCAGGAGCAGGACACGCATCGCTCATGATTGCCTAAGCTAGTACAAGGACCAGCCAATAACCAGGGCCGGCCCATACCGTGGGGCAGAGGGGCCCCAGGGATGCAAAAGGGCCGGCCCAAGTAGGAGCCCGGCATAAGACTACATTTCTACTAATAAGATCTAATTGTTCAGAACAATTTTAGAAAATTCAGACAGTTTAAGATACGGTCTACCATACCTCCACTCCGACTATTCTTACCCTAAAAATATAATTTAATATTTCTGAATTACTTCTCGATGTCATAATTTCTCTCTACCCTTCTTGAACACATGCATATTTAAGAACGCTAGAGAGAAATCATGGCATCCGAAGAAATCTTGAAACGGGGGCAAAAGATTTGCCCCAATCTATTAATTAAGAAGAAGAGAATTGCCCAGTTAATTACGGAAAACCGAGCGAAAACCGTTACAACAAACACCAAACCAAAACCATAAGAGGACAACATCTAAAAAATACGCAACCTCTAGAACCAACAAACAACCTCAATCGCAAACTGACGGCACCTGGAACAGGACACCGCAAAGATGACCAACCTAATGGACGACTCAAAAGAGACTTCAAACGATCAAGTATCAACTAAAACCTTCCTCGCCACACCTCTCCTTCTTCTTCATCCTCTAAGAGAAGTCTTCTTGAGAGACTTCTCCACCTTCCTGATTATGTCCTCTGGATCCTTCCCTGCCAAGACACAATCAATGTCCTTGCCATATCCGGGGCTCGCAGCCTCTAAACAAGCGAGCAAGCCGCAAAGCTCTCTAGCAAAAAGATCTTCGGAGCTATGCGCCAACACACTTCCATTGACCACAAAGGCGGGCAACTGTGGTGGCGAGGGTGCCGTGGCCACCACCAAGTCCTCAAAAGAGCCCGACTCCAAAGGAAATACCATGCCAGATTCCCCACACAACTCATGAAGCTTTGGTGTGATCTGCAACACCGGAGCCAGGAGCCCACACGATCCATCACCCTTAGAGGCAGCTGACACATCGAGTTGTGGCAATGAGAAGGGACCGCCACGAGGAGAGAAACAACCATGTAGATGTTCTTCCTCATCTACACACGACTTCTGTTCAGTGGAGTCAAGCGGGACCAAAGCATGCGTCTCTGTCGGCTCTGAAGAAACACCATCGCACGCCAACAAACTCTTGAGCGTTGCCACCTCCTCACGAAGGGGGCGAGTCGCCTCCTCAATGCAGACATCAACCAACTGGAGGAGCTCTGAGCGCATCAGCACAATCTGGGACTGAACAAGTGATTCCAAACTTGCGTTGATCTTGAACTCCTCGCAACACCTAGGAGAGGGACTTGGTGGTACCGCAGGACACAACGACGAGTGGGACACGACATTAGCCCAACTCCGGGACAACGAGGGATGACGAGGCTGGGCGGACGGAGAGTGGCTTCGCTGGCATGGAGCACGAGCGTCCATAGAACGGGCACAAGCATCCGGAGAGCAAGAACGAGTAGCAGGAAAGCGCGCACGACAGAAATGCTCCCGATGACCAGGACGACGGCGACGAATGTATCTGAAGGGCTCACGACATGAGCTGACCTGGTGTCCACGCTCGAGGCACCGAAAACATCTCCCTCGAGCCCATCGCTTGAAGGCGAGGCTACGCTCAACACCTTCCTTGCGAAGCAACGCCGATGGCTCGCGACCAGGACGGTCGCCTCGACCCACCCGCATCCAACCTTCGTCACCACCAAGAGCCGCAGCTGCATCACAGAGAGGGCCGCAGAGCTCTGCATGCGCCTTCCCACCATGGCACACATTAGCGGTGCTACAAACCGAACCAGGAACGTCGTTGGTGGAGGCCAATGGCGTTTGTGAGACCAACTCTTCATCATCGTCGTTCTCAGAGG
The DNA here is from genome assembly GCA_910589765.1 of Avena atlantica. Lineage (NCBI taxonomy): Eukaryota > Viridiplantae > Streptophyta > Magnoliopsida > Poales > Poaceae > Avena > Avena atlantica. Next base: position 385,969,805 of record OU342738.1, read on the forward strand.
ATCTCAAAGAGCCAACCCAGTGCAGGCTCGAAGCCGGCAGCGCAACACTACTAGAAAGGATCGTCTCGGCAGAGACAACGCTGCCCGAGGAAGCCGGTGACAACGACAGGGACCCGAGCCCCTCAACCAACACAACCGGATCTTGCAGCAGCCCGTCGGGATGGCACACCAAGGACGACCGCGGCAACACCTCCCGCCAACCTCCGCTCGCCACGACCCCAATGGCCGGGGTGCCCAGGGACCCAAATTGGGAAGCCAGCAGCGTCCTCGGGGCTAACTCCTCCTCGTCGATGCCATCCACCTCGTCCTCCTCCGCAAGGGAGGTCCACGAGCTGGCACCATCGACCGGTATCCCGCCGGAGTGGAGCCCGTGCGAGGATGCAGGCAGCATCTGCGGGTCTTCAACATCTGCCGACAGGGTCAAAGTCGCCGCCGACACAGCAGGCCGGGGCAGCGGGCTCACACCTGCAGGGAGCAGCTCCAGGGACCGGCCAGAGGACGAGTGGCGAGGCGGCGGCCGGAAAAGCCTCCTTCGCGGCCTTGGGGAGGAGCGGGCGCCTCACCATCAGCCGTCCACGAATTGTAGGGGCGGACTTGCGCGAGGCAAGGATCGCTGCGGCGAGCAGAGCAGAGGGAGCAGGAGCGAGGGACGGCGAGGACAGGGCGGCCGCCATCGCGGGCACGGACAGGTGGAGCGGAAGCTCCGGACGCGGCAGCGCCACGGCGACTGCAGGCACTGCGTTACATGCCGCGCGGAGGGCTGGAAAGAGGGCGCAGAGGGGAAGCTCGATCTAGTCTCGGTGGCCGGAGAGGACGCCGGAGTGGAGAGATCAGGCCAGCGGCGACGCTAGCTCCCCCCGCGTTGCCATGGTCGCTATCCTACTTGGGAGGTTTGATAGAGTTATGTGATCGGTTTTGCTATTTCTCAGGCGACTGAGAAATGTTGAATAAACCATGTGCATCAGCTCATTAGTTTTAGTTTCAGTTTCAGAGAAATAAGCCTGTGACTGTCGTCTGCGTACGTTCAGTTAACAGGTTCAGTAGCTAGCTGTTTTCTTGTTTCAGTTAGAGGTGGGCCAGGGTTTTTAGCGTTGGCTTAGTCCTGGTTTACCTAGTCCACTCAGCGCACGATCGAACCGTGGGATGGCACGGATCAGTAGGATCGTGATGCGTGAGTTTCGCCCGGATTAGCTGGGCACGATCGTTGTACTCTGAATAAAAGGAAAAGGCAAACAGAAAATGCAGTACAGTTGTACGCTGCAACCAAAATCACCTGTGTCTCTGTGTGATCAGAGTGTTCTCGTTCTTCCTCCCTAGAATTCGTGTGTGCGTAAGTGAGTGAGGATTGGTTCTCGAAGGGTCAAGGCTGACAGTTGGTATCAGAGCCGGCGTGCTCGGTCCAGGTGAAGATGTCGACTTCCCCGTCGAAGCGCGGCGAGGTGACGCCGCGCGCCAAGATCACCGACGGCAACGAAGATGGAGAGAAGCCTGTGGTCCAGCGGGTGGTTCGAGACTCTGGTGGATCGGCGCAATGGCCGATGCTGACCAAGACCAACTACGCCGACTGGGCCCTGCTAATGCAGGTGATGCTCGAAGCGCGGCAACTGTGGGCCGCGATCTCCGTCGGCACGACGGAGAGGGAAGCTGATCGTCAGGCCATGGAGGCCCTTCTTCGTGCCGTGCCACCAGAGATGGTGTCCACGCTCGGCTCGAAGGCGACGGCAAAGGACGCCTGGGACACCGTCAAGACGATGCGCCTCGGCGTCACGCGCGTCCGCGAGGCGAAGAAGACCACCCTGCGCAAGCAGTACGAGGCGATCAAGTTTAACTCCGGTGAGTCCATTGACGATTTCGGCATGCGCCTCTCTTCACTCGTGACGCAGCGCGAGATCCTTGGAGACAAGATCGCGGAGGGGGACACGGTGAGGAAATTCCTCTCCGTCGTACCCAAGAAATACTCACAGATGGCGTGTGCGATTGAGACCCTTGTCGATCTCGACACGCTGTCTGTGGAAGAACTCATCGGCCGCCTGAAAGCTGCCGAGGAGAGGTACGAGCAGGAGCAGCTCGAGGACGCCGCCGCCGACGGCGGCAAGCTCCTCCTCACGGAAGAGGAGTGGCTGGCTCGGATGAAAATCCGTGATGGCAGCAGCTCCTCCGGGAGTGGGGCCAAGGGCGGCCGAGGCAAGAAACCGGCGCGCCCGAGCGGGGGCAAGGGAGGCGTCACCCCCAACCACGTCGCCAAGGACGAGTGCCGGTACTGCGGCAAGAAAGGCCACTGGGCTAGGGAGTGCCGCAAGAAAAAGCGTGAGCAGGAGGCTCACCTTGTGCAGCAGCAAGAAGGTGACGAGGACGGCGACGCACTGCTCATGGCGCAGGTGTGCGTGCTCACGGAATCGAACCCCACGCCACCAAACGCGCCGGTCCATCTTGATGAAGAACGTGCCCAGGTCAATCTGGGGCGTGCCGGCGACGATCGCGAGGGCGTCTGGTATCTGGACACCGGCGCCAGCAACCATATGACCGGTGACCGCGGCGTCTTCGCCGACCTCGACACCACCGTGAGCGGCACCGTCAAGTTTGGCGACGGATCTGTCGTCGACATCCGCGGACGTGGTACCGTCCTCTTCTCCGGCAAGAACGGCGAGCACCGTGCGATCACGGGTGTCTACTTCATCCCCCGCCTTCGATCCCACATCATCAGTCTGGGCCAGCTCGATGAGCTCGGCTGCCAGGTACTGATCGAGCACGGCACGCTGCGAGTACGTGACCGGCAGCGTCGCCTCATCATCAAGGTCAGCCGCGCTCGCAACCGCCTCTACATGCTAACGCTGCGTGTGGCCCAGCCAGTGTGCCTCGCAGCCCACCACGAGACAGACGCGGCGTGGACCTGGCACGCACGGTTCGGCCACCTGAACTTCGAGAGCCTGCGCAAGCTGGCGAGGCTGGACATGGTGCGTGGCCTCCCGCTGGTCGAACATGTGGAGCAACTATGCGACAGCTGTCTAGCTGGGAAACAGAGGAGGTCATCGTTCCCGCAAGCCGCCAAGTTCCGCGCAGAGAGTCGCCTTGAGCTCGTACATGGGGATCTCTGCGGGCCGATAACTCCGGCAACGGCAGGAGGGAAAAGGTACTTCCTACTCCTTGTCGACGATGCCACAAGGTACATGTGGATCAGGCTGCTGGCCACCAAGGATGAAGCAGCAGAAGCGATAAAGCGTGTACAAGCCGAAGCTGAGTCTGAATCAGGCAAGAAGCTCCGTACGCTGCGCACCGATCGCGGCGGCGAGTTCACTGCGGGCTCGTTCACCGCCTACTGCGCTGAGCTAGGCGTGACACGGCATCTCACAGCGCCGTATTCACCGCAGCAGAATGGCGTGGTGGAGCGGCGCAACGGCACAGTGGTCGGCATGGCTAGGAGCCTACTCAAGGCGAAGCAAGTCCCTGGCACGTTCTGGGGAGAGGCGGTGTCAACAGCGGTGTACATCCTCAATCGCTCTCCCACACGCTCCGTCGACGGCAAGACCCCGTTTGAAGCTTGGCACGGACGCAAGCCGACGGTGCACTACCTGCGAACCTTCGGTTGTGTGGTACACGTGAAGAACACACGCCCGGGCCTGAAGAAGCTGGAGGACCGCAGCCGCCCGATGATTTTCGTCGGATATGAGGCTGGCTTGAAGGCATACCGCGCCTATGATCCCGTGTCTCGCCGGGTGCACATCACTCGCGATGCCGTGTTTGACGAGAACGCACGGTGGGACTGGGGTGCTGGGGAGCACAGCGTGAACGACACCGCAGGAGGCGACGCGTTCACCATCGAGCACCTGGTACACAACGCGCCTGGGAGTGGTGTCGCTCCCTCGCCCGCGGCAGCTTCATCGCCCACACCAGCAACGCCGCCGAGCAACCCTCCAACGACCTCTGCATCACTGCCCACTCCAGAAGCGCAGCCGAGCAGCACTCCAACGACCTCTGCATCACCCCCGGCCGTGGTGTTCGCCTCGCCGCCATCCAACTTCATCGACGCCCTGGACGAGGCAGATGATGGTGAGCACCCGCATCGGTTCCGCACGGTGCAGAATGTGCTGGATGCTGGACCAGCACACGAAGCTGGAGCAGAGGAGCTGCACCTGATGGCAGCAGAAGAGCCTGCAACGTTTGCAGAAGCGGAGCGGCACGCAAGCTGGCGCCGCGCCATGCAGGAGGAAATGGCGTCCATCAAGGGCAACAATACCTGGCGTCTCACCTCGCTCCCGCCAGGGCACCGAGCAATTGGGCTCAAATGGGTGTACAAACTGAAGAAGGACGCTGAGGGCAACGTCCTTCGACACAAAGCCCGCCTCGTGGCAAAAGGCTATGTCCAGCAGCACGGCGTGGACTACGATGAAGTCTTTGCGCCCGTGGCTCGCCTAGAGTCCGTGCGTCTGCTCCTGGCTCTTGCCGCGGGAGCGGGATGGGGCGTCCATCATATGGATGTCAAATCCGCGTTCTTGAACGGCGAGCTCGAGGAGGAAGTCTACGTCGCACAACCACCTGACTTCATCGTCGATGGACAAGAGCATATGGTGTTGCGCCTGGACAAGGCATTGTACGGGCTGAAGCAGGCGCCCAGGGCCTGGAACACGAAGCTTGACACATGCTTGAGCGGCCTCGGTTTCACCAGGTGCGCATCGGAGCACGCCGTGTAGGGGAGTGGCACGTCCAGCTCGCGGCTTCTCGTCGGAGTGTACGTGGACGACCTGATCATCACTGGATCGGACAAGCAGGAGATCGAGAAATTCAAACAAGAGATGAAGAATCTATTTGCAATGTCTGATCTTGGTCTGCTGAGCTTCTACCTGGGCATAGAAGTTCATCAGAGCGCGGACGGCATCAGCATCTGTCAGTCCGCGTACGCACAGAAGCTCCTGGAGAAGAGCGGTATGTCAGGGTGCAATCCCTGCCACGCTCCAATGGAACCTCGCTTCAAGCTGTCCAAGGTGAGCACAGCGCCGCCGGTGGACGTCACAGAGTACAGGAGCATCGTGGGCAGTCTCAGGTACCTCGTACACACGAGGCCTGACCTCTGCTATGTTGTCGGCTACGTCTCGCGCTTCATGGAGGCGCCCACATCAGAGCATCTAGCTGCAGTCAAGCACATCCTTCGTTATGTGGCTGGTACACTGCATCTTGGTTGCAAGTATCACCGCAGTTCGGGAGTGCAGCGCATTACAGGCTTCAGCGACAGTGATATGGCAGGAGATGTGGATACTCGCAAAAGCACCACAGGCCTCGTTTTCTTCCTCGGCTCCAGCCCCATTGTTTGGCAGTCACAAAAACAGAAGACGGTGGCGCTCAGCTCATGCGAAGCAGAGTATGTCGCAGCCACTACTGCAGCTTGTCAGGGAGTATGGCTGTCTCGGCTACTCTCTGAACTCAAGGATAAAGCAGCTGATTGTGTCACTCTCAAGGTGGACAACAAGTCAGCAATCTCCCTCACCAAGAATCCTGTCTTCCACGACCGCTCGAAGCACATCGAGCTCAGGTACCATTTCATCCGTGAGTGTGTAGAAGAAGGAAAGGTGGAGGTCGAGTATGTCTCGTCAGAAAAACAACTTGCAGATCTTCTGACCAAGCCTCTCGGACGAGTTCGTCTTCAACAGCTTCGTTTGAGCATCGGCATGGTTGAGGTAACTAGGATGCAAAAGGCTTAGGGAGTGAATTGTTGAATAAACCATGTGCATCAGCTCATTAGTTTTAGTTTCAGTTTCAGAGAAATAAGCCTGTGACTGTCGTCTGCGTACGTTCAGTTAACAGGTTCAGTAGCTAGCTGTTTTCTTGTTTCCGTTAGAGGTGGGCCAGGGTTTTTAGCGTTGGCTTAGTCCTGGTTTACCTAGTCCACTCAGCGCACGATCGAACCGTGGGATGGCACGGATCAGTAGGATCGTGATGCGTGAGTTTCGCCCGGATTAGCTGGGCACGATCGTTGTACTCTGAATAAAAGGAAAAGGCAAACAGAAAATGCAGTACAGTTGTACGCTGCAACCAAAATCACCTGTGTCTCTGTGTGATCAGAGTGTTCTCGTTCTTCCTTCCTAGAATTCGTGTGTGCGTAAGTGAGTGAGGATTGGTTCTCGAGGGGTCAAGGCTGACAAGAAATAGTTATTTCTCAGTCGCCTCTTTCACCGTTTGATTTACCTCGTGATTCGTGCTATACATGAGTTGCAACTCGGGTGTAACTGAGAATTTAATGAGTTGCAACTAGGTTGTAACTGAGAACTAGTACAAATCTTAGGAGTTGCAACTAGGTTGCAACTGAGAATTAGCATAAATATTAGGATGACATCAGCGACTTAGACATAACTAATTCTCAGGCGCCTGAGATCTAGGCACTCCCTTATGTGATTGCGCAATTAATCAACACTACGCAACCTTATAAGAGCACAAGGGTGCCTGCCTAATATGTTTTTTTAAGGTTGCGAGTATTCATTATTGGAGACTAATCACAAACACATAGCTCTACCATGACGCAAGTAGCTCCCCCAATTTTCGATAGTTGTATTTGTGCCCATCATATGTTTGAGAGGTCGCCTATTTCATATTATTATTAATTTAGTGTCAACTATGTCTATACCGGTCCACTCATTTTTGCACATGCATATGAATCAGTTACTTCCTGTTCTCCGAATAATTCTAGAGGTACATATTTATATAGACGTGTATATAATAAGCAATTGTTAGAAATAAGTATCTGATATATAATTTGTTCAATCAATAGAATATGTAGTTTTGATTGTCTTCATCGAGATTCAAAGACCATGGATGTATTAAATGTAAGAATTCTTAAATTTACTTCTAAATTACAGTAATATTTCTCTGGCGAATACTAATCTATTTTTAATATTTCTTGTGTAAACAAGTGGTGGAGGTTGCCAAACATTGTTGATGATTATGCTTAAACTTTGAATAAAATTAGCGTAAATATTAGGCAAAAGATATACTTCGAGGATTTTTCAAGGATAGGGGGGCAATGGCCCCCTTGACCCTGGGAAACTTCGCCACTGTAAACAAGGAAACCTTGGTGTCTAAGCATCCTAGGGCCCCTGAAATCAGTGGAACGGACCTGCGAACAACGCCCCCCTTTCAGAACTCCCCCTCTCTCCAAGATCGCTTGCAATGGTGTTTGAGTGGTCGACGAGCAAGCTCCACCATGTCTGAGAAGCTAGAGGAATCCGTCGTGGATATAGCGCTTGGTTGTTTGTTGGTGTGAAATCGATCGAACTTGTAATATCATCGAACTTGATATTGTGTTGTCAAGCTATTTTGGATAAATATTGTCCATATGTATTGTTGTCAAAAAATATTTGCTTGTTGTCGCGAGTAATAGAATGTCTGTCACATAATACTGTTATTACACGTATATACAGAAGTTGAAGTATACTGATCAATGTCTTAAACAATTTCAATATACATCAATTTGACCATCCGAACACCATTTGGCATTCAACCTCAATATCTTGTTTTCTTCCGAATATCTAACACATCCGAACATAAATATTGGCATTCTAGTTCAATATCAATATCCTAAATATTGTTCATTCAACCCAATACAATGCCTAGCCTCCCAAAGCAAACATCCAAACGAAGCGATAGTGATGTTAGCATTGCACACAGGGAGATAGGGTCATGCATGATATATGCGCACACGTACAACACAACACAAAGCTGAAAACCAAGGTTGGGACTATGATTTCATCGCTTGTCCTCCGTTTGACCCGTAACGGGAGTTTCCTATGAGAGGTCGAGTAGTTTTATAAGTGTTATTGCATGCCCGCGAATTGTATCGCACCCGGGAGCTATGTATTGCATCTAGGAAGCTTCCATCATACTTGCGCATGTATGCTAGGGCTCCGTTGGAATCCCGGTGCTCCGGTGGTCATTTTCTAGCAACGAGAATCGTGCCATTATTTTTTGTGGGTGAAGACCGCTACTCGGAGGGTATGAATCCCTACAATTGGTGAAAGAAATATAAACACATTAAAATTGTTAAGTCTAATAAATAAATGAATATAAATATATAGCTAAATTAAATTGAAAATAAAAAAAGTCTGTGCCATCGGCACGAAAGGCTGTAACAGGGGGTCGTTCCTATGCCGAGAGCCATCGGCCCATCAGGACTGCCAAAGGAGAGGGCGGCCCTCGGCCCATCTGCGCTTCGCCGAGAGACGGACTGGCCTAGGGAGGGGCAGACACCATGGGTCCCGATATTTGACCATCGGCGTAGGAACCGGCCCTCGGCATTTTTCATGTAGTGTGGTTAGCATTGCACACGAGGAGATAGGGCCATGCATGATATATGCGCACACGTACAGCACAGCACAAAGCTGACCGATGATTGCTAGTTAATGTCGTTCGATGATCGATCACTCTCTGAACGAGCAGTGAAGCTAGCTAGTGGCGCCTCGTTTGTGTCCTACACATCCTACATCCTACGATCGAGCTACCTAGAGATAGCTAGCTAGAGAGAGATGAAAACCAACTACAGTGGTACCTAGCTATATAGCTCGAGTCTGAGGTTACTTGGATGAATCCATCGATGGTCGGTCGGCGTAAAGTACGCTGTCCTAATCATCATATGCACAAGCTGTCGTCATCCTCGACGATCCCATCCTGATCTCCAGCGCATCATTATCTCTGCCGCGCCCGCTCGCGCTCAAGAGAGAGAGAGAGAGAGAGACAGAGCACGCGTAGCCCGTGTACGGTATCACTCACGTCCATCACGGCCACCGCAAACTTTATTCGTCGTCCGGCCTCCTCGGCCCGAGATCTCATTATTGGCCTGCCGGCCACATGAACTGTCTGCATGCGTAAGCACTGCAGATATATCCATATCACTATATGGTCCTGCGGTTTGTTCATGCATGGCATTGGTCGATCCATCGTTATCTGCTGCTGCTGATGATGAAGTTGGCTAGCAGCCAAGCCAGCTTGTGCCCTCTACTTGATCCCGATCCATCGTCTAATTAACGAGCCAGGTTTGCGGGTATACTGTAATTCTCTAGGTGTTGCATCGCCGTGTCCATCCGTCAGAGGAAAAGGCCACGGCCGGAGTGGTGTGCCACTGAATTCGTACATACATACCTGCAGGCCGATGAGATCATTGGATGCCACTGAAGCACGCACATCCTATAAGTACGTATGTTTGGTGTTATGACAAGCTAGGGCAGATGCATGGATGTCGACCGGAGTTACTACACTGATGATGTTCGTGTACTGCTCTGTAACTGCAGCTGCAGACAACTACGCACGTACTATACGTATATATGTACGTTGGATCGATCGTCTTCAGGTGAACAGTGGCTGTAACGTGCAGCCATTAAGTAGGTAGAGCACGCACGCGCGCAGGGCTTGGCATGCATGCAGCGAGCCATGCATCACGGGAAAAGAAAAGCAAATCTGGCTAACAAGCTTCAGTTCATCACACGCACGATCGATCGAACGCCCACCCAGCCGACATAAATATGCGAGAGTTCCTTTAGTTCTTTTAAACTACTCTCTCTGATCTAAATTAATAAATTTAGATTTGTTTAAATTTAGTGCTATATATATTTAAATCTTGACAAATCTAATTCCATAAATTTAGATCAGAGGGAGTAATCATTCATGACTGTCAAAAAGAGTTTCTGAATACCTTCTTCAGTCCATATGCATCTTGAGTATCTTCACTCAGAGCATGTACAGATCGTGCATGTTGCGATCGCTAGTTGTCTACTAGTCAGTCAGTAGCACCGCGCTTTAATAAGTACACGTGATGTGGATCAAATTCAGTTCCCAGCATGCATGCATGCATGCAACTATATAGCGTTGCACGCAGCATAGGATTCGATCGCCGATCAGCGTACGTGTACATCCGTACGTGCGTGCTGGAACCGCGGCCTGATACGGCGGGCCAGCGCACGGACCTCTGCTTCCTAGCTACCTGGCCACCAGCGTGAGAGCATCTGGAAATCATTTGGACGCGCGCGCGCGTTCCGAACAAATTTTCGTTTACCGCGCATGCAGGCAGTGAGGCGCGCGGAAAAATCAGTCTACCCACGCACGGATCACGGCACGCTCGCTCGCCGCACGAGTGTAGTTATCGGCGGCAATCATTCCGTCCTTGCCGCTACCTGCGTCCGTCCTTGCCGCCGGCCGCCGCGCGCAGCCATGTCATGCATGCAACTGTCCTCGCCGCTCTCCACGTCCGCGAGCTCATGTGCGCGATGCCAGCTGACCTTACGTCTGTCCTGTAGCCGCACTAGTATGTAACGACTTTTTTTTTAGATGAAAAATAAACAGGAAAGTGCACTAGAAAAATGGATGCATTTTTACAGACTCTTTTTTCTTAGTGGAACGAACCGCGAAGAAAGTACCACGGTGCAATCAGCGAGCGCATCAAAATAACCAGAGGGAGCAGGAACATGTCATGGGAGACCCACAGCGATCAGAGAACGGGCCTGATCCCCTGCTAGCTCCCTGGCCCGAGCTGAAAGGAACAATTAACCGACAGGCCCACAAACGGACGCAGGGACCCCGCGTACGCGCGCGTACATTCAACGCCCAGCGGCCCTTCCGGGTCCAGCAGCGGTTAATGGTGGCCCCGGCCCGGCTGCCCAGTCAGACGTACGCAACTGTTTCTGTAACTACCCTTGTGCGGCTGCTTCCTGGCTTCAGTTTTGTTTCTTACTTGTAACCGTCACGCATGTCCTGAAAGTAAATTAAATTATGTGGCGGCAGCCATGCGTACCGGTCATCATTTTGACGGTGCATATCGGTCGCCAAAAGCACTTGTTATCTTCGAGGAGTATTCCGCGTAGAACCAGTCGAAAACCGTGTTTTCTGCTTTTGACCGTGAGTGCCCATGGTAGTGACAGACTCAGAAACTTCTAAAAGTTTAGGCTAACATACCCACAATATTAGTTTAGGCTAAAAATTCCATATGAATTCGTGTTTTGCAAGGCGAGGAGGCATCGCCAACAACTCTGGGCGGCAACCCTGACTAGAGGGAGGGTAGGTTCGCCCATGCCCACGAGCAATTACCGTGTTACTAATCTATTCTTACCTTGACGAAAGACCACTTAGAGGTCGTTTGGCATCCAGGTAGAAATGAAATGAATACATTAATATATTTCATTTATAATATTATGATTCCAAAAACACCCATATGTTTGGCTGTCACCGGAATTTAGAAATGACATGTCTGAGATAGGAATCAGGTTTACACATGGGGATATTTCAATGGATTTGCCAAATAAAATGACGACCAAATTCCGTGTCAACCAAACAGCATAGAGATGGAATTGCAAAATGAATTTCAGAATTTCAGGCCCAAATAATGGATACCAAACGACCTCTTAGGTCTTTTGGGGACGAGAGATGGAGGTGCTTCTAGCTTGTGGTTGCCAGTCCTTTCGGGCATTGTTTCTAGCTGGCTTCGGGCCAAGGGTCCGTGGGTTGGCCAATATCGGAGCTAGCCAGTTGTGGGAGCCTGAAGGAACTTAATTGCTGGTAGGTCGACGATTGTCCACCAAAAAGGTCATTACCAACCTATGATATGCCATACTTTTCAAAGGAATCTCACCGATCGAGCCAAGCATCCACATGGGGTCGCCGAGAGGTGGCTCCGCCACTAAGCTTGGCGGCTTGTTCATGTACTGGTAGATCTTGGTTGTGTTGGGCAGCCCCTAATCTCGACCTTGTTTCTGTGACAATGAAGATGGTGGCGAGCGGATCACCTTCTGGATCTCCTTCAAAATTGGTTTTCTTCATATCGTGGGTTAATTGGCTAATGTGACTTCGCTTGTGAGGTCTGAGTAGTCGTTGTATTGACCGTTGTGTCTTTGGTTGTCCATGGTGAGGTCTTATTTGCTGGATAACGGTGCGGGAGGCAATGATGTAATAAGTAGTTTCAAATGGTTGTCATGGGTTTATGCTAGCATAACCATGCATGTCGGTTATGGTCAGTGGCAAAGAGACGGTTGACCAGCAGGGGTGTGGTCCCTTAACATGGATTTTGTTTTGGTTTAGAGCCCATTTATCTTGAAAATTATATATTTTTGCATTCCGTCGTCCCTCCCCAACACTCCCCCTCTTCCCGCCGCCCTGCCCTCATTAATTTTTTCTGGCTCCGCCCCTTGTTGTGGTGTACATATCCAAGGTTGGGTACGTAGGTTTTCTGGATTTGTGCAATCTTGCTTCTAATTAACTTGGCAGAAATTTCCTAATTACTATTAAAAAAGGTCTTTATGTGACAGGAACCGAAAACACATGGCTTGAGATGTAAAAGGTATTTATTATGGATGCCTATATATAGTAAAAAAATCATGGAAAAACTGTAAAATGTCGTTTGGATCATTGGAGGTAGCATGAAAAGTATATAGAACATAAACACAAAGAGAAGAAATCATCACTAGAGGAAAAAGGGCCATCCGTTCGCGGCCCCTGGGAGCATTAGTCCCGGTTGCGCCACCAACCGGGACTAATGCTGGCACGCGTCCCGGTTGGAGCGGGCACGGGGCCAGGGGGCATGGGTCCCGGTTGGTAAGGGGGCATGCGTCCCGGTTGGAGCCACCAACCGGGACTAAAGGTTTGGCCACAGCCACGTGGCGTGGCACGCACCTTTAGTCCCGGTTGCTGGCTCCAACCGGGACTAAAGACCCCTTGCCCTCTATAAATGCAACGCCCCAGCCCCCTCTGCCTCCACTCTGTTTTTTCGAATGGTGTAAGGTGTGAGGGTGTGTGCTAGTTTTTTCTCATGCATGCATTGAAGGTGTTTGTTGAAATGTTTGAGTGAAAAATCCAGTTGAATTTCTCATAGAACAAAAATATAGAAGGTGTCCGAGACGCACTTGAGCTTTCTCCTCTTTATTTCCCTCGATCGAGGTTAGCAATCTTATCTTTTCTAGGTCATTGATACAATTCATGTGTCGGTGTGAATTGGTTATTTCACTATTTATGATGTCCTGTTTTTTGATAAACTTACTTATATGATGCAGATGAACGGTCGGGAATGGATGTACGGTGACCGGCGGGTAGCCGGGTATATCAAAGGCGTGGATAAATTTATCGATGTGGCTACGGCAAACAAAGAGAATGGATTTATACGTTGTCCATGTGTTCAATGTCGGAACAACAAGGAGTACTCTTCCTCGAAAATCATTCGCGGCCACCTGATTATGAAAGGTTTCATGCCCAACTATAATTGCTGGACCAAGCACGGGGAAAGAGGGGTTATGATGGAAGATGGTGAAGAAGAACATGATGATAACAACTATCATCATATGTTTCCTGAATACAGTGATACTGCAATGGAAGACAATGGAGAGGAAAAAGGTGAAGAACGGGCATCAGATGAGCCGGCTGATGAACTTGGTAGGGTCATTTCTGATGCAAAGCGAGACTGTGAAACAGAAAATGAGAAGTTGAAGTTAGAGGGCATGTTAGAAGATCACAAGAAATTGTTGTACCCAAATTGTGAAGATGGCAGCACAAAGCTCGGTACCACACTGGAATTGTTGCGATGGTAGGCAGAGTGTGGTCTAACTGACTCCTCATTTGAAAAGATGCTGAAAATAATGAAGCCGAAGTTTCCAAAACATAACGAACTTCCCGAGAGTACCTACGAAGCAAAGAAGACTCTCTGTCCTCTAGGATTAGATGTGCAAAAGATACATGCATGCATTAATGACTGCATCCTCTACCGCGGTAAGGAGTATGATAATTTAGATAAATGCCCGGTATGCAACGCGTTGCGGTATAAGATCAGACGAGATGACCCTGGTGATGTTGAGGGAGAGCCCCTCCGGAAGAGGGTTCCTGCTAAGGTTATGTGGTATGCTCCTATAATACCAAGGTTGAAACGCATGTTCAGAAACAAAGAGCATGCCAGGTTGTTGCGATGGCACAAAGAAGACCGTAAGAAAGACGGGGAGTTGAGACACCCTGCTGATGGGTCACAGTGGAGAAAAATCGAGAGAGACTTCCCAGACTTTGCAGGTGACGCAAGGAACTTATGGTTTGGTCTAAGTACGGATGGCATGAATCCTTTTGGGGAGCAGAGCTGCAGTCACAGCACCTGGCCCGTGACTCTATGTATCTACAACCTGCCTCCTTGGTTGTGCATGAAGCGTAAGTTCATTATGATGCCAGTGCTCATCCAAGGCCCGAAGCAACCGGGCAACGACATTGATGTGTACCTTAGGCCATTAGTTGAAGAACTCTTACAGTTGTGGGGCAAACCAGGTGTACGTGCGTGGGATGAGAACAAACAGGAGCCATTTAATCTACGAGGGTTGTTATTCATAACCATCAATGATTGGCCTGCTCTTAGTAACCTTTCAGGACAGACAAACAAAGTATATAAGGCATGCACCCACTGTTTAGATAAGACCGAAGGTACATATTTGCATAAATGCAAGAAGGTTGTGTACCTAGCGAATCGACGATTTCTTCCGACCAATCATCCCGTAAGAAAGAAAGGCAAGCATTTTAAAGGTGAGGCAGATCACCGGAAGAAGCCTGAACTCCCTGCTGGTGATGATGTATTTGGTATGGTCAAGGACATAGAAGTAATCTTTGGAAAGGGTCCCGGCGGTCAATCAGTTCCGAACGACGTCGCTACAGGACACGCACCCATGTGGAAGAAGAAATCTATATTTTGGGAGCTGCCATATTGGAAAGTCCTGCGTGTCCGCTCTTCAATCGACGTGATGCACGTGACGAAGAATCTCTGCGTGAACCTGCTAGGATTCCTAGGCGTGTATGGTAAGACAAAAGATACACCTGAAGCACGGGAGGACCAACAAATTATGAAAGACCCAAAGAACATGCATACAGATAACAAGACGGATAAAGGGCGTCACTTAAGTCGTGCCAGCTATGCTCTTACCAAAGCAGAGAAGGAAATCTTTTTTGAAGTCCTTTACAGTATCAAGGTGCCGTCGGGATTCTCATCTAATATAAAGGGGATAATAAATATGGCAGAGAAAAAGTTCCAAAACCTGAAGTCTCATGACTGTCACGTGATTATGACGCAGTTGCTTCCGATTGCATTGAGGGGGCTTCTACCGGAAAATGTTCGAGTACCCATTGTGAAGCTGTGTGCATTCCTCAATGCAATATCTCAGAAGGCAATCAATCCAGATATTCTGCCAAGGTTACAGAAGGATGTGGTACAATGTCTTGTTAGTTTTGAATTGGTGTTCCCACCATCCTTCTTCAATATTATGACGCATCTCCTGGTTCATCTAGTGGAAGAGATTGCCATTCTCGGTCCGGTATTTCTGCACAATATGTTCCCCTTTGAGAGGTTCATGGGAGTCTTAAAGATATATGTTCATAACCGTGCTAGACCAGAAGGAAGCATCTCCAAGGGATATGGAACAGAGGAGGTCATTGAGTTTTGTGTTGACTTTATTCCTGACCTTAAGCCGATTGGTGTTTCTGACTCGCGTCATAAGGGAAGACTAAGTGGAAAAGGCACGCTGGTAAAGAAAGCAATGATATGTAGGGACGGGGATTCTTTCACTAAAGCACACTACACAGTTCTACATAATTCCACCTTGGCAGCTCCGTATATCGAGGAACACAAGAATATTGTACGCTCCAAAAACCCGGGGAAGCCTGAATCATGGATTACAGATGAACACATGAAGTCTTTCGGTGGTTGGATGCGGACACATCTCTTGAATGACACCACTGTTGGAGATCAGCTATACTTGTTGGCCGCGTCACCATCTTCTACTGTATTGAATTTCCAAGGGTACGAAATAAATGGGAATACATTCTACACGATCGCCCAAGATAAAAAGAGCACCAACCAAAATAGTGGTGTCCGCTTTGATGCAATAGACGAGAATGGACAAAAGGACACATATTATGGTTACATAGAGGAGATATGGGAACTAGACTATGGAGTCTCTTTTAAGGTCCCTTTGTTTCGCTGCAAATGGGTCAACCTGAATGGGGAAGGGGTAAAGATAGACCAGTTGTACGGAATGACAACAGTGGATCTCAACAATCTTGGTTATAGAGATGAACCATTCGTCCTAGCCAATGATGTGTCTCAGGTTTTCTATGTGAAGGACATGTCCTCCAGACCGAAAAAAAGAAAAATATGCAAACGAATACATCATATGATGAGCCAAAGCGTCACATAGTTCTTTCAGGGAAAAGAAACATCGTGGGAATCGAGGACAAGACAGACATGTCAGAAGATTATAATAAGTTTGATGAAATTCCGCCCTTCACAGTGAAAACAGACCCAAGCATTCCGTTAAGTAAAGAAGATGCTCCATGGTTACGTCTGAAGCGGTCATAAGGAATGACATATGCCAAGAAGTTCATGCTCATATTATGTAACTCTAGTTCATGTCTTTCGCAGTTTGTGGCTTGACCGAAGGATATCTTTCGCGGTTTGTGGCCTTTAGTCCCGGTTTTGTAGTCTCAGTTTTTAATATTAATAAATGTCTTGAGTGTTAGTCCCATTTTGTGGCTGGACCGGGAGTGCCTCTATGACCAGTTTCTTGGAGATGCCGGAGAACTGGGCTCCGTCGGCATCTCCCTGAAACTGGTCGTAGTGGTGGCCCTGCTCTCGAAAACCATCTTGCAGCTTGTAACTTCACTAACTAGATCAATACGCCTCGGAGCTAACTAATTTCACATATTAGGGAGTGCCTCTATGACCAGTTTCTCGGAGATGCCGGAGGACTGGGCTCCGTCGGCATCTCCCTGAAACTGGCCGCAGTGGTGTCCCTGCTCTCGAAAACCATCTTGCAGCTTGTAACTTCACTAACTAGATCAATACGCCTCGGAGCTAACTAATTTCACATATTAGGGAGTGCCTCTATGACCAGTTTCTCGGAGATGCCGGAGGACTGAGCTCCGTCGGCATCTCCCTGAAACTGGCCGCAGTGGTGTCCCTGCTCTCGAAAACCATCTTGCAGCTTGTAACTTCACTAACTAGATCAATACGCCTCGGAGCTAACTAATTTCACATATTAGGGAGTGCCTCTATGACCAGTTTCTCGGAGATGCCGGAGGACTGGGCTCCGTCGGCATCTCCCTGAAACTGGCCGTAGTGGTGTCCCTGCTCTCTAAAACCATCTTGGAGATGCCTCAAACTGGCTGGAGGACTGGACTCACAAGGATGCATATTTATAGTACAAGCAGCACGGCATAATGTCGACACTCACGACATAATGTCGACACTCACCCCTATTATTAGTGCTGACTCATCTTTAGTCCCGGTTGGTGTCTCCAACCGGGACTAAAGGTTCATCTTTAGTCCCGGTTGGTGACACCATCCGGGACAAGGTACAAGCCGCACGACATAATGTCGACACTCACCCCTATTATTAGTGTTGTCTGGCCCACTCTGCCGCAATCCCTTTAGTCCCGGTTTGTGACTACATCCGGGACTAAATGTGTGCCGAACAATGATCATGTTTCGAAAAAACCTTCACAAAATGACCTATCATGTTCGAGGTTTCATGGCTTTCGGTCCAAATGACCGATGTTATGTGCTGAATCACGGCATAGTTTGTGATGTTGTGCCCATATTATGCATGTGTGTGGACATTGGTATGTAGATCAATGTTGCAGGAGGAAGTTTTCCTTTTTGTCGCACGGAAAATCCCTTTTTCATTTTCCGAGCGCAAAAAACGGGTCGTTTTGTGAAGTAACCACCAAAATGCCGTTTCAGAATGCTACCGTCCTATTTTCCTAAAATACTAGACCACCTTACATGGACTATATCCCAACCGGTACATCTCAAACCTTTTCGTCCATCCCGGGTAAAAAGGACAAATGTCTGCCGAATCGGTAGGAAGTGGGTCCGGTTTGTACTACAGGTACATGATCTATCGCCCGTGATTTTTTGAAAAAATCATTTTTAGACTCGCAATATGTGGTTTCTTCAGAGATCCAATGCAAGTTATAACGATGCCCGTCCCCTATCTTCATGCACACCGATTCGACCATAGTTAGAAATTCAGATAATTCAAAACGGGCATAATAAATTAAAAAAAAATCCGAACAATGAAAATCCTTCGCGTGGTGTCATATTATGTTACATAGTTGAAAGGAAAAATACCAGACTTGGTATATTGTTCATGTTTCGGAAAAACCTTCACAAAATGACCTATCATGTTCGAGGTTTCATGGCTTTCGATCCAAATGACCGATGTTATGTGCTGAATCACGGCAT
Source organism: Avena atlantica (assembly GCA_910589765.1). Taxonomy (NCBI): domain Eukaryota; kingdom Viridiplantae; phylum Streptophyta; class Magnoliopsida; order Poales; family Poaceae; genus Avena; species Avena atlantica. The sequence goes on from OU342738.1 coordinate 385,988,028, forward strand.
AGTTTGTGATGTTGTGCCCATATTATGCATGTGTGTACATTGGTATGTAGAACAATGTTGCAGGAGGAAGTTTTCCTTTTTGTCGCACGGAAAATCCCTTTTCCATTTTCCGAGCGCAAAAAACGGGTCTTTTTGTGAAGTAACCACCAAAATGCCGTTTCAGAATACTACCGTCCTATTTTCCTAAAATACTAGACCACCTTACATGGACTATATCCCAACCGGTACATCTCAAACCTTTTCGTCCATCCCGGGTAAAAAGGACAAATGTCTGCCGAATCGGTAGGAAGTGGGTCCGGTTTGTACTACAGGTACATGATCTATCGCCCGTGATTTTTTGAAAAAATCATTTTTAGACTCGCAATATGTGGTTTCTTCAGAGATCCAATGCAAGTTCTAACGATGCCCGTCCCCTATCTTCATGCACACCGGTTCGACCATAGTTAGAAATTCAGATAATTCAAAACGGGCATAATAAATTCAAAAAAAATCCGAACAATGAAAATCCTTCGCGTGGTGTCATATTATGTTACATAGTTGAAAGGAAAAATACCAGACTTGGTATATTGATCATGTTTCGAAAAAACCTTCACAAAATGACCTATCATGTTCGAGGTTTCATGGCTTTCGGTCCAAATGACCGATGTTATGTGCTGAATCACGGCATAGTTTGTGATGTTGTGCCCATATTATGCATGTGTGTGGACATTGGTATGTAGAACAATGTTGCAGGAGGAAGTTTTCCTTTTTGTCGCACGGAAAATCCCTTTTCCATTTTCCGAGCGCAAAAAACGGGTCGTTTTGTGAAGTAACCACCAAAATGCCGTTTCAGAATGCTACCGTCCTATTTTCCTAAAATACTAGACCACCTTACATGGACTATATCCCAACCGGTACATCTCAAACCTTTTCGTCCATCCCGGGTAAAAAGGACAAATGTCTGCCGAATCGGTAGGAAGTGGGTCCGGTTTGTACTACAGGTACATGATCTATCGCCCGTGATTTTTTGAAAAAATCATTTTTAGACTCGCAATATGTGGTTTCTTCAGAGATCCAATGCAAGTTCTAACGATGCCCGTCCCCTATCTTCATGCACACCGGTTCGACCATAGTTAGAAATTCAGATAATTCAAAACGGGCATAATAAATTAAAAAAAACGGGCATATAAGTTAATTCATTTTAAAAGGTTACATTAATTATTTTTTAAAAATAGAATATGTTTTTGAATTATTTATTCAAATCCATACACTTCTTATGTTTAAAGTTTTTCTAAATTCCAAATTGATATTAAAAAATATAAGTTAATTCATTTTTAATTGTAAATGGTTCATATTTTAAATGGTTACATTAATTATTTTTTAAAACATAAAATGTTTTTGAATTATTTATTTAAATCCAAACACTTTTTATGTTTAAATTTTTTCTAAATTCCAAATTAATATTCAAAAATATAAGTTAATTCATTTTAAAAGGTTACATTAATTATTTTTTAAAATAGAATATGTTTTTGAATTATTTATTCAAATCCATACACTTCTTATGTTTAAAGTTTTTCTAAATTCCAAATTGATATTAAAAAATATAAGTTAATTCATTTTTAATTGTAAATGGTTCATATTTTAAATGGTTACATTAATTATTTTTTAAAACATAAAATGGTTTTGAATTATTTATTCAAATCCAAACACTTTTTATGTTTAAATTTTTTCTAAATTCCAAATTAATTATCATTTAAAAAACAATACAAATTTAAACCCCAAAATAAAAAATAAGGCGGGAACAGAGAGAAAATACCTGAATTGTTTTGAAAACAGGGGAATATGTCCCGGTTGGAGCCACCAACCGGGACTAAAGACCCCCTGCGCGCCAACCCTTGGCCTGCTGAAAATATTGGAGTATAGGTCCCGGTTGGTGGCTCCAACCGGGACGTATAACCCTTTAGTCCCGGTTGGAGCCACCAACCGGGACTAAAGGTCCTTTGGTTATAACCCTTTAGCCCTGCCTCTTCTTCTTCCCTTCCCCATCACTTCTCTGCTTCACCGACGCGCGCACAACCGCCCCCGACGCCGGCAGGCTGCCCGAGCTCGCCGCCCCCGACGCCGTCAGGCTGCCCGAGCCCACGCGTCGCCGTCAGGCTCGATCCGCCAGCACCGCCGCCTCCGTTCGTGCGCGCACCAGTCGTCGCCCACGACTCCATCTTCCTCGACCCCGATCGTGCTCGCCGGCGTCGATTCGCTCAACCTCGACCTCCCGCGCTCTCTCCGACCAACCTCACGCGCTCAGGGTGAGCAAGCGAACCTTCTGGATGCTTCCTTCCTACCCCTCTCACTGTAGTTCATGCCTGCGCCGTTAGATTCCGCGTTCGCCGCCGTCGGCCGTCGTTGTACCACCTTCTCCGGCAACCAACAGAGGGCGGCGCCGCCAATTTTGAGTAGGCGCGGGCGACGCGGAGGGATCGACGAGGCGAGGCGCGGTCGGGAAGCGTCGGAATTGTGTCGGGGAGCGACGGATGGCGTCGGGAGAGAAGAGGTCGATGGCGACGATTCGAAGAACGCGGGGCTGATTCCTCCGGTGGAGATGATCTTCGCGATGAGGCGGTTCCAACGGCGGCCTCGACTGGCCGTGAGGTGGCCAGAGACGGCGGGGCGACGCAACACCTACGCAGCTAGGGTTCGGGCAAAGGGGGAAAACGGGGAAGAAGAGAAGCTAGGGTTGTTGATGGCGGCGCTGGAGCTCTTATAGGCTCGCGGGGGCGGCGACGATGATCTTGGCATGCGGCGGCACATCGGGTGGCCGGCGGCGAGCCACCGAGCTGCTTGCGTCGGGGAGGAAGAAGATAGAAACAGAAAGGCCGAAGGGGTACGGGCCTGGCTGGGCTGCTCTTGGGCCCCGGGTGGGCTTCCTGCTAGCACCAGAGAGAGAGAAGGAGAGATGGGCTCGGCCCAGTAGCTAGGTTGGATACATTTTTTATTTCCAGAAATTTTTTTCTATTTCTATTTCTGATTTCCCTTTTGTAATTTGAATTTCAAATCTGTTTTGAATCTTTTCAACTTACATAAACTTTTATAAAGTATATGAAATAGTGTGAGACCCTTTTATACACTTTGGGCTCAACTCATGTAGTTAGTTGTTTAAATACAAAACTCATTTGAATGGTTTTCAAATGGAGGGGGAAGTTAGGGTTTAGGGTTTGATTTGTTCTTTCTTTATTAAACCAAAATGCAAGTTCAACAATTTAAATGACAAGTATAATTAGAAGAACAAATGCACCCCTCTCATATGTTCCGGAGTTTCCCCGAGTTAGGGTTTTCACCCGTCGGAACCCCGATTAAATCGTCGAGCATGTCTTAGGGTTACATTCCAATGCAAATTAACTTGTCATATCATCATACTTGCTTGAGCATTGCATCGATGCCATGTGTTGATTGTTTCCCTTTCTTTTCGGTGTTTCGATTATTAGGTTTATTATTAGTTAGGTATTATTAGGTTTATTAATTAGTTTGGTATTATTGGTCTTCGACCCCACTGGTCAGTCAATGTGGGTAGCCCCAGACCCGATTCACATTGTCAGTCGCTGTGGTTAGATAAGGAATCATTAATACCCCTTAGGTGCATGTGGGTTCGACGATGTGCCTTCGCCAGGGCATTCTGAACCCTCTTAAATCGATTCCAATATGGTATTTTGTTAGTATCTAGTGTTACCTATCTGCTGGATAGTTTCCCTTTTGTAGCCTTATACTCATGTTCCCCTCTCATATGCATCGGAGGTTTCTCCGAACTAGGTTACACCCCTCGGAACTCCGGAATATTGATTTTAGTTGATTTTAGCTAGAGTTACCTATCTACTACACGGTTTCCTTTTTGTAGCTAGGTTTAGGGTTTCTCTTCATTTTTATTATTGTGTATGTATATATTAGGGTTTCTCCTTAACTTTCTCCTTTAGCCGCTTTGACTTATTCGTTTTTCCACCTATGCAGAAAATATGGACCCACACGTCAGAGACGAAGAAAAGGAAGAGTTGATCCAAGGTGTGATCCGTGGGGAAGATAATTTAGACGTATCAACGTTTCTGAACAACTCCAGTGAGGGTGATCCTCTTTTTACCGGAGTAGACAACTTGTTTGAGGTTGAAGGTGTTGCCTTCCGCCAGGGAGAAGGCGATGCCTTGTGTAATCGAGAAGACGACCGCTCCGGCGAGGTGCATGTAATATAAATCAATTCATTAATTAATCATCTGCTATCTATATAGAAATAGTAACGACGATCTTTCTTCTTTTAGCCCTCCGGATCGAAGGAATCTACTGAAAAGAGCAGACGAGGCCCAACCAAAAAGTTGCAAGACCATGAGAGGTTTAGGATCGAAGATGTCGCTGAAGACGGCAGACCGACAGCTCCCGAAGTTGTCGCAACCAAATTTGTGGCACAATGCGGAGTAATCGTTAGGGACTTAATCCCGATCACCATTAGAAATTGGAATAGGCCTGCTAAAGCGGATGAAGAGGGAACATGTTTATTTGTCCCTAACCACGCCAAAGATTTACTGTGGAAGAGGCTCATGGTTAATTTCAAACTACCGAAGATAGAGCTGGATCCAAATGTGGAGGATCCAGTTGAGGACGCCTTACAACATGGGAGAGCCATGGAGGCTAAGGTCAGGGAGTGGGCTTTGAAGAAGACGGCCCAGTGTTTCACCAACTGGAAGAAAAGATTGCACCTTGACTATGTCGTGAAAAAGAAGACTCCCGATTTCAAGAATATTCAGTTTGAGAAGATAAAACCATTCTGGGATGAGTTTGTGGAATACAAGAAATCAGAAAAAGCTAAGGAAATGTCTGAAACGAATAAGCTGAATGCTGCTAAGAAGAAGTATCACCATACTATGGGGCAAGGTGGCTACAAGGTTGGCATTCCTAAGTGGGAGAAACTTGAGCAGGAACTGCGTGATAAAAATATCACCCCAGAGACAGACGATTGGGTAGAACGTGCAAGGAATTGGTTTTACGGGCATGGGGGCACGTTGGACTCGGAAGGGAGGTGCATATATAACATACGACATAAAGAAGACCCCTTGCCAATCGAGAGGATGAGAAAAGCAGTAAAGGCTGTTAAAGATGGGGACTTCATTCCTGATAGAGAGAATGATGAGCTCACACTCGCCCTTGGAAATAAGGAACATGATGGACGAACACGAGGCACAATAGGCTCCCAATCATGAAGGACTGGGTTTCCCGAAGAGAGGAAGAAATATCCTGATAGAAGCCGTCAGAGGAGTAAGGACAGGGCGGCAGTTGAAGCAGAAAGTCAGAAAGAGCGAATGCGTTTAATTGAAGAACGATTAAAGCAACAACAAGATGAAATTAACTCACTTAAAGAGCAAAGTACTACCGGCCCATCTCAGCAGCACACTGCATTCGATGCTACCGGCCTATCGAATAATCGAAAAAGCAGTGTGGCTTCCACCGAGGTCCCGGGTGATGACAATGGCGATGCCGATGATGCACCGACGATGGCTCCTGTTGGCTACCCAGTGGATGATATCACAGAGATGACACACTGCGAGCTACATGTCAAAGTTGTGAACATATCAATGAAAGTGGCGGTCGGCTATGCCTTACCAATTGGACCCACACCAACTTACCATAGTCGTCCGGTTCCAGAGGGCTACGCTGTTGTCGGCGTGGATGAAATCATGCCCACCTTTGAGGTTTTGGATCTTCACTACCCTGCTGGTGAAGGGGATGTGACTGTGCTGGGTGACGCAAAAAACGTCACCATTCTATGGCCGAAGGATTGTATCGTGCTTCGAAATCACACGCCAAGGCCATCTTCGCCGCCGCCTCACCCGGCTCCGTCGCCTCACCCGGCTCCGTCGCCTCACCCGGCTCCGTCGCCTCACCCGGCTCCGTCGCCTCACCCGGCTCCGTCGCCTCACCAATCTCCGGTGCAGCCATCGCCGCGGGAGCCATCGCCGGCGCCTCAGGATAAAAAGCGTAAGCGTACCGCTACTATGCGTCGTAAGCGATCGCCGAAACGTAAACAAGAGCCTCTTCCAAAAGTACCAACGGTTCCTCCCAAGAGAGCTTATGACTGTACTGAAGAGGAGACTGCGGCGATCGTTGATGCGGAAACGACAGCGTTTTTCGCTAAGCTGAGGCAGCCGAAAGAGCCAGAGTTCCCCAGCACCAAAGAAGAAAAAGCCAAAGTGTTGAAAATGCTAAAGACTCTTCATCAACCCGAGCCAAAGCTGTCATCAGACTATGAGCGTTCTATTCTCAAGTCACATGCAGCACAAAAAGCCTCGAAGAGCAGTACTGATGCAAGCGGGAAATCTGTTGCCCAGCTCGGAGAACAAGCAAAACAGACTTGCGCCCCTCTCAAGGTGATTTCTCAAACCAATGTGGGGTCGAGAAAATATGGGGCCGAAGAGCAGTATGATCCAGAGGTAGTTGCACAATACGGAGAAGCTGCCGCTGCTCAAGGTATGAGTATTGCCCAGTACTTATCCCAGTTAGAGTTCTTCCCCGTGAGTGAAGTAGCATACCAATACCAGTACGGAAAACCTCTCGTCAAACCTGAGGAGGTAAACAATCTTTCAACAAAAATGCGAAGATTGCATAACTGGTACATGCATGCCACAAGGGCCGGGGCTAACTGGATAGTGTTGAGGGTTACAAAAAAGCATCATGGGAAAGATAAGGATGACATGATATCCATTGAATTTGATGAAATATTTCAATTATTCAATCAAGACGCCTTGGACAAATCGATCATGAGTGCCTATTGTCTGTAAGTACTAATTCTGTAATTAATTTAGTCTCCATCTATATTATTTTGTTTATTGCATGTATATAATCATACTTTAATATGCAGAATGAAGATTCTCGAATGCGACAGAGGACAAATCTATGACATTGGCTTCATTGACCCATATTGGGTTCATGAAGCTAATCTCAAAATAATCCCCCAGGATACGGAGGATAATATAGTACACGCGTTAAGGTTTCAAGAAACCAAAAGGGAAATACTATTTCCTTACAACTTCCAGTGAGTGTTATTGTCTTGTATACACTTTCTATTTCGTTTACTCGATGTTAAGTATATAATTGATTAGTTCTGCATTCGCAGGTACCACTATATTCTGTTAATCATTCAAATTGACAAAGGGTGTGTACTAGTCATGGACTCGAAACATAAACCCCTTGAGACGTGGAAGGACATGCAGATACTTCTCCAGCGGTAATTCTAATCATTACGACACTATATCGGCAACGTTCGTGAATTTTATGATATCAAGTACTTAATAACTTATTTTATTCGTTTTCTACGCCGAGCAGCGCTTGGAAACGGTTCACCGAGAAGGCTAGGGGTGTTTGGAAAGAGGAGCTTACATTTCAACCACTAGATGTAAGCACCACTAGCTATATCCGCGCATCTCTTTGATTCTAGTTTTGATACAGTTATTATCATGCTTGATTATTATTTTGATTGAACTCTGTTGTCGTAAAGTGCCTGACGCAGGGACCAGGTAACAATCTATGTGGATACTATGTATGCGAGTTCATCCGGCAGACGTGCGATGAGAAGGGCAGAAATTTAGAGCAACTCCACGTACGTAAACAATTTCTATAGTTTTTAATTACAATCAAATTGTGTTTAGTTTCATATTCATATAGGCTGACTCCTTTTTTAAATCAGATCGAACGTCTACGGGGCGGTCTTCTGCCAAAGGATCGCATACGAGCAATACAGGAGGAATTGGCGGGATTCTTGGATGCAGAAGTCCTAGACCCAAAAGGGGAATACTACTCGGCTGTGTATAGACAATAGGAATTGTAAAAATAGCAACTTTCAAGAAATTGGCCGGTAGCATCGAATAGCAACTTTTGTATGTAGTGCATGAACTCGATCCGTGTATTGAATGTAAAATGTTGTCATGATGATCTTGTGTAATATAAGGTTCCTTCATTGATAAGTGCAAAACACTAAATAAACAATAAAACAACCTAAATGAATTCTCTGCCCGGCACAAAAAGTGGCGAAAATGCTGCCGCGGCAACAAATGTGCCAAAATGAATTCTCTGCCGCGGCAGAGCAATGAGCCAAATCTCTGCCGCGGCAGCAGGAACCGGGACTAAAGCCCCCCTCGCACGGAGCAGCTGCCACGTGTGTGGCCTTTTGTCCCGGTTGGTGGGGCAACCGGGACTAAAGGTTCGGGCTTTAGTCCCGATTGCCCCGTCCCGATTGGGCAACCGGGACTAAAGCCCCTTACCAACCGGGACGCATGGCACGTTTTCTACCAGTGCATGATGCTCAGTTTCCTACTAGTATTTGATTTCCTCGAAATTTTCTATGGAATTTATAGCCCATTCCCATTGTCCTAAACCGTAACATTATGGATTTTTTCTATCCTCTAAAAAGAATTCGCTTCTCTTTTTCGAAGCTAAAACGCAAACGGGACCTAAAAAGCCAAAGCTTGTGCTACGGTCTAAAAGTAGTTTCCTCTCCTTCATTGACAAGTTGACAACGGGGTTAGGTACCTTTCCCATGCATTGCCATTGACATGTTTGGATTCAACGATAGATTACGTACCGAGTAGTTGCTGTCTTAGTTTGGTCGGTCGTTTTTTCAGGTCGGAGATCTGGCACTGCAACTGAAGAACTTCGCTAGCTCGCTAGATCTGATGGACCGTGGATGCATTATCGCCATCAGCGTGAGTGCGAGTCCGGCCGGCCGGCCGGCCAGCTGCATGCACGCCGCGGGTGGGGTAGCCAGCAGCAGCCTTGTGTGTTGGATCAATCATGCAGACGGACCGATCGATGAGTTGCGAATCGATTGGGAGTGCAGTTCTCATCGATCGATCCATCGGTTTTGGATCAATCAGCAATCAATCAACCGGTCGTTAGCATCATGCACGTCAGGCGCCAACGCGACATGTTTTGGTCTCTACCAGCACCTAGCACCTGCGCCCCCCAGCCGCTGTATTATTGGGATAGCCTGCACGCCATGCATCCTAGCTGTCGCCCGCATCGGCATCTTCATCTTCTCCTCCTCCACGCTCAGATATATGATCCGATTAAACGACTTAATTGTAGGGGTAAAACTTAAAGTTCAGACACTAAAGTGTAGATAAAGCACTGGATGAGATTATTCTCCTCTGCGTGATCATCATGTCGTTGTAGCAATCTGCTTCTTTCTTTCCCTCTGCTCTTTCAACTCGAAAGTTGTGGTAGATCTCAAATGCATGCCTTAATTATTCGGCCCTGCATGCAGGGTTTCTATTCCAACCTCACCATCAAATTAAGCTGGACTTTTCTTCTGTGATGTAGCTGGATCTTTCCAACAAAAAACCTTATCCGAATATATAACTTTTGCAGCTTTACAGGGATTATGATGGTGTGTTGTTGCCGATATACATATGATATTGATGGAGCCAAATCGTTACTCTTGCCGACCTCTTCAATGTCGTTTATTCAAACAAAAAAATGGTTGTGGTTGAACAGCCTGCTAGCAAACGTGTATGATGGCATACTGTTGTTGTGGCAATGGGCATAATAAACTTACGAAAATAACTTCAAAACTCACCAACTAGAGTAGTTATTCTCTTTTAGTACGACGAAACATACAGATGGTGCAAAGAAACTGTGCAACGATAAGCCTTAAAAGGTAAGGAAGGCATGTTCATTCTTGGCCACCAGATCCAGCACCAAAGCCTTGCAGCCATGTAAAGGGAGATCAAGAATGTCAAGTGCTGGTCCAAGGAGTTGGATCTGGTTTTCCTGCAGTGGGATGACCATTCCAAAGCAGATTCCTACTTAGCCGTACATGAGAAAAAAAAAACAAGCTAAAGAGGGAGCAGAAAAGGGATACTGCTTTGAAGCTGGCCAGATTGGCAATGCAATAATCATGTGATTTTTCTTCATAAACTTAAGATATGCAATGAATCGGTTTTCTTGGATTGGTATTTTGTTCAGGAGAAGTTGAGTGGAGATTTGTTGCACATGTACATCAGTGATCCTATTCTTTTAAAATCAAAAATAATATTTTGAGTTGCAAAAAAATAATCAAAACAATATGGTTTGTAGCCAGTGATGTATACCCCAAACTTGCAAACTATCAATTGGAAAAAATGTGTAATTTGAGATGTCTTGGCTTTGTCTATATTCAAATGTATCTACATACTAAAACATGTCTAGATACATGCGAATTTAGACAAATCCAAGTCACTTATCTCTGAACGGAGGGAGTACATAAAAATGACAAAACCGTGGATCTGAGTATCACATTTTCAAATCTTCAAATAATATTATATTTTGTCATTTTTTCGTAGCCCATAATAAAAAGTATTTTGTATTGCGATTTTGCATACTTGTAAGTACGATATATATAAAGTCCAGAATTGTTAGTTTCCAATTTTTGAAAAAACTTATAAATATGAAAAAAAATAGAGTGATCACTGAATCTCACATACTTCCTCCGTTTTAGGTTTGTGAAGAAAATATATCTAGACTTGTTTTACTGTGTAGATTCACTCCAAACATAAGTGAACCTATATACTAAAAGTAGTCTAGATACATTTGCTTTACAAAGCTAAAACATCTTATATTTTGAAACGGAGGGAGTACATGCGAAAAGAACTTTTCGAGAAGAAGTGTTCTTCACTTGTGATTGTACTGTTACTTTGCATGCTTTAGCTTTTAGGTTTGCCAATGTTGACGACAAGTGCATAGTACGGTTAAGGTTTAAAAGTTTTCACATGTCTTAGTTCTTTCTTTAAGGGCCTTCTAGGCCTTAATGCCCCAGCCCAGTCTGCAACTACCGGAGCCGAGATCCCTTTCTGAGCGCCAGCACTAATCTCACTTAATGCGAATTGTATACGCGCTCGCCCGCGTGCATCCAATGATGGGCCGCAGCCCACCTAGCGCTTTCTTCCTCTGTTTTCGGTTTTACTTTTTGCTGTTTCATACTCCCTCCGTTTTAAAATATAAGATGTTTTAGCTTTGTGAAGCAAATGTATGTAGACTAATTTTAGTATATAGGTTCACTCATGTTTAGAATAAATCTATACATTAAAAGAAGTCTAGATTTATTTTATTCATAAACCTAAAACATCTTATATTTTGAAACAGAGAGAGTACTTTTCAAATTCTGAACCATTCGAAACTATTCATAGTTTTAAAATTCTGAACCATTTTCAAAATTTGGTTTATGCTTTTTGAATTTTATTCATGATTTTTTGAAATTGGTTTATGGGTTTCAAATTTTAGTTCATGAATTTACGAAATTGGTTCTCGAGTCTCCATTGTAGTAACCTCCATTGGCTCAATTCCGCAAACATTGCTCTTCTACCCAAGAAGGAAGGGGCCGACGAGGTTATCGACTTCCGCCCCATTAGCCTTACTCATGCCACTGCAAAACTCATCTCCAAAGTGATGGCCGCCCGCCTTGCCCCTCACATGAACAAGCTTGTGTCAAAGGCTCAAGTGCCTTCATCAAAACAAGAAGCATTCATGACAATTTTTTATATGTGAGAAACCTTGCGAGAAAACTTCACAAGTCAAAGAAGGCTACCCTTCTCTTCAAGCTTGACATCAAGAAAGCTTTCGACTCGGTTAGATGGGATTACTTGATGGAGGTTTTGCAACATTTGGGCTTCCCTAGCAAATTTTGTGATTGGATTTCCGCACTTCTATCCACTTCATCATCAAGAGTGATTCTAAATGGAATAGCCGGTGACCCAATCAAGCATGGGATGGGTCTTAGATAAGGAGATCCTTTGTCGCCCCTCCTCTTTGTCTTGGCTATTGACCCTCTCCATCACATACTTCGCAAGGCCACCACTCAAGGTCTACTACACAATATTGGTGGGAGAGCTCCCACAGTCCGCACCTTCCTTTACGCAGATGACGCCGCCATCTTCATCAAGCCAATAAAGAGTGATATCAACTTCCTTGTTTCAACCTTGGAAAAGTTTGGACACGTCAGTGGGCTTGTTACAAATTGTTCTAAGATCCAAGTGGCACCAATCCGATGTGAAGGCCTTGATCTTGATGATATTTTGCAAGCCTTCCCGTCTACATGCACCACTTTTCCCATGAGATACTTAGGCCTGCCGTTGTCGGTGCACCGTCTTAGAAGAATTCACTTCCAACCTTTATAAGACAAAGTGGCCGCCAAGCTTGTCCTGCGGATGGGGAAGCATGTCACTATGGCTGGTCAGGGCACCCTTGTCAAGTAGGTGCTTACAAGCATTGTCATTTATTTTGTCACCGTGCTTGACGTCCCCATGGAGGTCCTCACAAAGATAGATAGTATAAGGAGATCGTTTCTTTGGGCCGCGTGTGACAAGGTTACCAGAGGAATGTGTAAGGTACATTGGAAAACGGTTTGCAAGCCGAAAAAGTTTGGTGGACTTGGCATCCTCAACCTCAAGAAGTTTTCTTCGACTCTTCGCATGCGGTGGCTTTGGAGCGAATGGAGTGATGACCCAAAGCCTTGGATTGATCTTGGGACGCCTTGCAATGCGAATGACAAGGAGCTATTTGGGAAGGCAACGACTATCACAATTGGAAATGGGGAAAAGGCTTCCTTTTGGGATGCGTCTTGGCTCCAAGGTTTGATGCCAAAGGATATTGCCCCACTCATCTTTGACCTCTCAAAAAGGATAAAATGTTCGGTCAAGAAAGCGTTGGAAAATGATTTCTGGGTCTCACAAATCAACATGCAAAGTGGCCTCTTCGTGGAGCACATTGTCCAATTTTCCAAACTTTGGGAAATGCTTCAAAATGTCCATTTGGAAAATGACACCATTGACAAGATCACATGGAAGACTTCCAATGATGGGTGTTACTCGGTCAAGACCGCTTACAACATGCACTTTGAGAATCTCTCCATTTTCCCTTTGCCCGCCATGGTTTGGAAGCCGTGGGCACCCCCAAAGTGCAATTTTTTTGCTTGGTTGATCATACAAAATATGATGTGGATGGCGGATAGGCTTAAAAAAGAGGCTAGCCTAATTGTGGGCTATGCAAGCTTTGTAATCAAGTACAAGAGTCGTCCGACCACCTTCTCTTCAAGTGTCGGTTCACCGTTAGAGTTTGGTCATCTTTAAAAAAATGGCTTGGTCTACATGATGTTGAACCAAGGGATTGGCAAATTATAAGCACGGTCAAAGAATGGTGGCTCCAAGGCGTCCACAAGAGAGGGCAATCGAGAAGGACGATGGCTTTGCTTGCCATTTTGGTTAATAGGAAATTTGGAAAGAAAGAAACGTCCGCGTCTGCCGCAACACTTTCATGACGTCTTTCATGCTAGTAACAAAAAATAAAAGACGAGGCGACAATGTGGTGCCCAGCCGGGGCCAAAGCGTTGAGTAGCGTATTACCGCGAGAGTAGGTTTTTTTGTATTGGCTAGGCTATGGCCTAACTCGGTTTGTAAGACCTCTAAAAACCCTTCTCCTTAATTAAAAAAAATGATAAATCTTTTGCCTTGTTTAAAAAAAAAGTGTTCACTAGGTCCACTGGGGAGCTCGCTCGCGTGCATCCACTGGGTCAACTCACGCAGGGAAACACTAGACGAAGGCTTGTACGGGCGAGTGAGTAAAAGGTCTCGCTTGAAGCGAGACATAGGGGATCCCCATTCTGAGTCATAAAATGTCTCGCTTGAAGGAGTCCCTAGTTGCCGCTCTAAGCAGGAGACATTCGCTCCCGCCTAAAGTGTTTTGCTTCATGGGCCGCGTCCAATAAAATGGTACTCTCTTCGCCTTAAAATAGATGTTACCAAAATTTAGATAAAGTTAGACATTAATTAGTATTTAGATCTATCTAAATTTTAACAAATCTAAGACATCTATTTTGAGACGCAGGGAGTACTATTTTTTTTTCTACTTCCTATGACTAGAAATAAGTGACTTGGTTTGGTCTAGATTCAATGTACTAGACATGTTTTGGTATATAGATACATTTAAATCAAACAAAGTCAGTCACTTATTTTTGAACATAGGAAATAGGTATTATAAAGTTTAAAATATAAAAATATACAAAACTAAAAAATATTTGTATTTTAAAAAATAAGTAAAAATGTACTAATTAAAAAATAGAATTTTAAAGAAAAATCAAATTAAAAAATGTTCAACTTTGAAAATTGTTTGAAAATAATACTGTCCAAATTTGGAAAAATATCGAATTTGAAAAAACAGAAAATAAAAACATAAACCGGAAAAAAGCAGTCGAAAAAGCCTAAACATAAAACCGAGAAACACCAAAAGTTGCTCCCAGCAAACAAATAAGGATCCCAGAAAAAACAGAAAACCAGAAAGAATAAACCAGACCCTGACTGTCCATCCTTGCTAACGGGCAACAGCCCAGTTCCCCGGCCGCGCGTGCGGGACTCAATCCGTCCCGCAACAGGCGGAGAATAGGATTTGCGATACACAGACCAGTAGCTATTTTTGGGCTCATTGCTCTACCGGACCAAGCCAATTTCTACATCCTAAAACTTGCATCACAAGTGTTTTCAATTTACCCCTAAAAAAGTGTCTCCAATTTTCTTCCCTGAAAAAATGTTTTCGATTTTCCGGCTTGCATATAGCACACCTCACATGCATGAATTTGTCAAACATCGAAACGCCAACAGGGTTAGAGCAAATTGTGATTTTTCCAGAGAGACACTGGGCTTAATTCCCAACAGAAATTCTTTTGCAACCAAACAAGTTCTAAAGTTGAAGACATAACAATGCATGTTTCTAGCCTATTCTGACAGTCTTAGGCTGCAAGAACCAAGAGTCCAATTGCAGTTTGCAACCCTGAATCTATCAGCTCATAACATATGCGACCGACTAAATCACCAACCAATCCCAGCTTCTCCCATCTCCCCTGACCGCTTCGGCTTCTCCGTTGATCCCTACACGATGATCACTCGATCAGATAAGAATATCATACAGTAGTTCAGAAACATACTTAATGTGCAAAAAGACACTTGCGGTTGGGTATGATGTGGAGAATGTCTATTGCTACTACCTTGTCGCGCCGCGCTAGATCATCAGCTGGACGCGCAGGCCGGCTTGCGGGGAGGAAGCTGGTGATGGGGCGTCCTCTGCACGCAAAGAGCAGAGCAAAGTTCAGCGATGAATGATAGATAACTTGCAGTGCGGTGTAATGCATAGCGGTTCGGGTGAAAAGGAGGAGTCGAAAAGGAGTGACTGTCCTTACCTTTAGCTTTGGCTTCAAGGACTCGATTGCTGCTGCCTGTGCACTGTTGCTTGCTGATTGCTGAAGCAAAAGGAAACATAAGATTTAGACTCCTGATTCTGTTTCTGTAGATAGCATATATCTAACTTGTCAAGTCAGTAAATAATATTCAGTCTGTGAATTACATGTACCTTGCCGAGGACCCAGTCTGCGGAGTCGAAGTAGGCGCGCTCATGGTCCTGAAGTAGTAGAATGCAACCAAGTAATCAGATTCCGATCACAAATTTATTTCTTCAGTAATTCAGGATAATACCTATTTTAGTTTCAGAAAAAAAAGAGTTGATGTACTGTGTGACGCTACAATGATAGATTGTTTTTTATTTTGTTGGAACGAATGTGATGAAAAAATGCATGGTGATTGACTGTGTTGGAATTCAAGATTAATCAGGGCCGTCTGTGAAGTTGGGTACCTTTGAAATCAGAGGCTTCTTAGGCGCAATTCCTCCGAACTTCTTCTCAGTGGCCGTCTGCAACTCAAAAAAAACACAGGGGTTTCAGAGAACGGAAATATGTCATATGCGCAATTATACTGGCTGCAAGCATCAGACTGAACCAGGATTGGTGTATACTCTTGCAAACATCTTCACTTAAAAATCATCGGAATCCAAGGCAATGTAAGCATCTGAACCAGGCCAGGCCACACTGATAGACAGTGATCCCATAACAAATCCATCCCTGACCCTGACACGGACAGAATTCCAGAAACTATTCTGCTAAGCCTACTCGAATGATTGAATCGAGGCAACACAAAACCGAGGGGTTTTTTTCTGCACTGTTCACCTTTTCTGAAGGACCCCGCAAATCCAGCGCAAGAGATTCTTCAGAACAGAACAGAAGAGAACAAAAAACCGTGTAAAGTGGACGCAGCGATTATATGGTTGTCACATGTCTAGTCAACAAAGGCAGTCTCCTCCTACTGGGCCTACTGAGACGCACGAATTGACCGGTTTTGTTTTGTAGCTGTTGGGGATAAGTGGGGAAGAGAAAAGCTTTATGCTAACCGACTGGCTGGGGTGCGATTCGAATAAGATGACCCCGATGTCTCATGTTAAAGAAATAGTCGTTTTCTTTTTGCAAGAAAAAAACTAGACAACATCGGTAGTCATATGTCCCAACTCGAGTTCAGGCATGACTCTGATTTCTCATGTTAAAGCAAAATTGCGTTGTTTTTTAAGTAGTAGAAAAATTAAACAACAACAGTAGACAGATGTTCCAACAGGGTTCAGGCACGAATCGAGAAACATGACCAACAACCGGCCCCAAAATCTTCTTCAGACAGCCGATCCTCGGCAATCTACATTACACAATTATTACACAGAGAGAGAAAAGAGGGGAAGACGAACAGCAAGAACAACAACAGCAGGGTAGTACTTGTGAGTGAAAGGAAAAATTCCTCAACAAGAAATCGGTGGGTTTTCCCAGATCAGAATTGCCGTGTGTGACCTGACAGACAGTTTCAGAAGAACAGGGGGATTCGAAAAGAGATCGCATCGACACAAGTACCTGCTGTTCCGCGGGCGAGGCGGATGAGTTGCCGTTGCAGCCTGCCATCTGGGCGGTCGATCGATCTCTCCCCGATGAACTGCGAAGAAGAGGAAGACGATGATGAAGAAGAAGAAGAAGAAGAAGCAAGGTGTTTCAGAGAGGAGCCTGTAAGAGATGGAGGAGGCTATTTAAACATGTGAATTGTGCGGAGATTTGGGGTTAGGTGAGGGAGAACCTCGGCACTGCGTGTGGAGACGAGGCGGAGGCAGAGGCACGGCTCGGGAAGAAGAGACGATCGATCGACGGAATAGGTAAGTATGTGTGATGGGTTAATCGCCGAGGGAAACGTGTGAATCGACTTGATTCTATATATAGGGAGAGAGGGAGCAGAGAATATTTACGCTCGTGGGCGTGGGAAAGAGCGAGAAAAAGGCAAGGAAAAAAGGTGGCTTGCAATATAATCACTCGCCTGTTTCAGATTTTTCGAAAGACTTGATCGCAAAAAAAGATCTTCCAAAGATGGTGCTTACTTATGAGTTTCCTATGGATCGAGTTAATTTGGTATACCGCACTAGTATGGAAAATAATTACTGTATTCGGTTTCCAAATGTGATGGCAAGATGCACGTGACGAGCACGCGTACGCTCGGGCCATGCGTTGCGTGAAGCAAGAACCTGATGTTGCCAAGATATGCACGGAGGATGCGTGAAAGAACAGCAGGTGCGAAGCCGGTGGTTCAGGGTTGGGAACCCATGACGAGAACTTGTCGTGCCTGCACCGAGTCTGCACATACATACGATAATACGAACGACGAAATATATTACTACCGTAATAAGAAACAAAGGCTAATAGTACTGTCTTTGTCAGAAACAAATTATAGTAAATTATTTGAGACATGTACAGGACAAATTGGCACGCCGTGGAACGCAGAATAGTATCGCTCGCAAATTAGTCGGCCATATTCCGTGCTTGCTTGCTTGGGCTGCTTCTAGTAGCTAGCAGGCCATATACGGAGCATGTTTATTTTCTGTGTGGTCTGGCTTATTCTTTTTCGTCGGTGGTGCCTTGCATCTCTTCATCAAAATCCTCCTGCAGGCAGACTTATCAAGCTATATCTTAATTGCCAGATCCAGGAATTCTTGAAACATAGTACTTATTTTCCTATATATCGCCATACATATATAGTTAAGAGTTAATTAATACTCCCTCCGTTTTAAAATATAAGATGTTTTAGGTTTGTAAAGAAGATGAATCTAGACTTGTTTTAGTATATAGGTTCACTCAACTTTGGGATGAATCTACACACTAAAAAAAATCTAGATTTATTTTCTTCACAAACCTAAAACGTCTTATATTTTAAAACGGAGGGATTATATAATAATAGTCGCATATCATTTGTTTTACAGTAGTGATGGCAGGGATGCCAATACGCTCTAACATGCCATTTCTGTCGCACTCGCACCACCCATGCATCCCGATTGATTTATTGCTTTTACAAGGTGAGGTCATCGCGAGGTCGATACGCAAGACTCCTAATTTATATATACCTGCTACTGCTATACGTGCGTGCAGGCTAGCGGCACTTTTATTTATATGTAAGCCTGCAGTGCAGATGATTAACTGGCCGGTCACGTATAGTACAATCCAACCATGCATGCGTCAAGCAATAACCTGATGTTGCACGTGAGGACGACTGTACGAGCACATATACTTTGGAAGAACGTACGTATTGTTGGTTCAGGTGATACGAATCTGACACGCAAACGAGTACTGAGAGCTATATATATAACCTGTGAACACCTGCGATGCGAATGACGTATAAATTAGTAACAACAGATATCATTTTTTTTTTTTTTGTGAACAACAGATATCATTAGTATAGCTGACAGATAGATAGACACAAGCAGGCCGGACACTGAAAAAATCCCCAACATGCCGTGGCGAAGAAACGAATACGAGCCCCACATGCAAGCGACACCGTCGGCGGCCATGCTCCTTTCCTGTGGAGATTCTGACAACGGGAGCCTGCTGTTTGTTTTCTTGCGGTCTCGCATATTCTTTGCCTTGCCCCATCTCTCTCTCCGTGGTGCTTTGCCTTGGCCTCTCTCCATCAAAATTCCCCTCGCTCCCCCTGGGCCCTGGCCGACTTGTCGACCTAGCTCATGAATTATGGCATCTTCTTAGCTGACGTCAATTCCACTCCTTGTTGCAAATGTTCCTCCATATCTGCGGAATGGATGGCGTGGACTGGTTTCCAATCTTCCGTTTTGACCCAGCACCCACCCACTTAAATCCCTCGCGTGCGCAGCGCAGCCGTGTTGTCTGTTTCCATGGTTGGTTCGGGAGTCGGGACGTAACGCTTGCCATTGCCAAGATGCCAATGTTACACGCCTCGTGAGTTGTGTCGGCACCGTGGTGGTAATTTAGACAAGTCTCTTTTCAGGCCAGAGGCCGAGCTAGTATCGTGGAACCTCTTGGAACACCCGCCTCGGTCCCGAGGCTGTTTCATACCTGAGAAGAAGACTAGTAGAAGGCATACAGAGTACACAAGTAGATGACACAGGAAATAAAGGAAACTTTTATTAACTTTTCCCTCGGTAACCTCACGTACACAGATTGTTCCTCTATTTATAGACTAAGGGGGATACGATACCCACATGGGTCAACCCTAGCCTGGTAGAGGCCACACCGAGTGGGCCTCTATCGGCCAAGTTTCCCAACACTCCCCCTGGGTATCTTATCTGTATAACCATGGCTTAAAACTCCGAAAAACCCAGTGGGAAAAATATGGAGAAATGCACACGGTATACTTCTTGCTATGTTGCACGAATTGCCTCGTTAAAAACCTCAAGTGAGAAACTTCATAAAAACTCACTAAAGGAAAAAGAGTACAATTCACTTAACTATAAAGTTAAGCACTCAATCATCGGGATCAAAATTTCAGCGATGAGTTTGTGAAGATTCTCCCCCTGAACCTTGCATCTCCCTAAGTCTCATCATGCCGATCCCACGGACACATCTCTCGAAAGAAGATGCTGGCAATGATTTAGTGAACAAACCAGCGAGATTTTCACACGACTTAGTATGCAAGACTTTCACTTCATTCATCTTTTGCAGTTCATGTGCATAGAAGAACTTGGGGTTTATATGCTTCGTGAGATTTCTCTTCACATAACCCGTCTGGACTTGTGCAACACAAGCGGCATTATCTTCATAGATAATTGTTGGGGTTTGTATGGTGTTCAGTCCACATGACATCTGGATGTGGCTGACTACTCGTCGAAGCCATACACATTCTCGTGATGCTTCATATAATGCTATGATTTCCGAGTGGTTCGTCGAAGTTGACACAAGAGTTTGCTTAGACGATTTCCAGGAAATTGTTGTTCCACCACAAAGGAAAACATATCCAGTCTGTGACTTGGATGTATGCGGGTCCGAAAGGTACCCAGCATCTGCATAGCCTACAAAAGATAGGTCTTGGTTCTTTTGGTAAAACAAGCCAAGGTCCTTTGTCCCTTGTATGTACCTAAAGATGTCCTTAACGCCTTTCCAATGCCTCTTGGTAGGCTCAGAACTGTACCTTGCAAGCAAATTGACGGCGAATGCAATATCCGGCCGTGTACAATTTGCGAGGTACATAAGTGCGCCAACTGCACTTAAGTAGGGGAATTTCGGTCCTAGAATTTCCTGCCCCTCTTCTTTAGGCCTGGACGGGTCCTTGTCTTGCTGCAAAGATCTTCCGACCATCGGGGTCTTAGAAGGATATGCCTTTTCAAACCCAAATCGTTCCAACACCTGCTGGGTGTAGGCCGACTGGTGAACTAGAATCCCAGCAGGGGAATGCTCAAGTTGCAGACCGAGGCAGAACTTGGTTTTGCCTAAGTCTTTCATCTCGAATTCCGACATCAGGTAGGAACTCGCTTCCTCAATATCGTCAGGTGTACCGATTATATTCAAATCGTCCACGTACACCGAGATAATACAGAAACCATCCTGGGATCTCCTTATAAAAACACATGGTCAATCTTCATTGCTCGTGTAGTCCTTCTGATGAAGGAAATCGCTTAAACGATTGTACCACATCCTACCTGACTGTTTTAGTCCATACAATGACTTCTTAAGCTGAACACTGTATAAGCTCCTGTTTTCTCTATCCTGGTTCGGGACAGGGATACCTTCTGGTACTTTCATGTATATGTCCGAATCCAAGTTACCATATAGGTAAGCGGTGACAACATCCATTAGTTTCATTTTTAAGTCCATGTTTACTGCCATTGAGATCAAGTATCTAAAGGTAATTCCATCCATGACTGGGGAGTAAGTTTCCTCAAAGTCGACACCTGGTCGCTGAGTGAAACCTTGAGCAACGAGCCTTGCTTTGTACCTTACTACTTCATTATTCTCATTTCTCTTTCGAACAAAAACCCACTTATGGCCAACGTGGCGAATGTGGGGAGGAGTTAGACAAACAGGTCCAAATACCTCTCTTTTGTTTAACGATAATAATTCAGCAGTAATTGCCTTCTGCCAATCTTTCCAATTCGACATTTTCTTGCAATCAGCGAGCGTGTTAGGCTCATGGTCAAGATCTATGATTGAGGCAATTTTCTTGGCAAAATTAACGTCGACATTTTCCATGGCTCGGTTGTATGACTCGCCCGAATTAACATAGTTAATGGCCATTTCGTCATGGAGTGCATCAGGCACATCCTCTTGCTCCACCGGATTTCCCAATCCAGGATCTAGGTCCTTTAGCTTTTCTGCTCCGATGTGTGCGCACATAACTTCGCTGGGTATTTCCGATATAGGAAAGTTCAAGTCCGGAATTTCGTGCACTGAAATATCCATACTTGTGCCAGGTCTCAACTGGCTCCCCTCAACAGGGGTAGACTGTAATGAATCTCTCTTATCCTTTTTCTTCGGGCGTCCCCGGGTACTTGGGATTTGAGAAACCGGAATCCGCGTCCTCTTAGGTCTTGGAGCAAGAGCGGGTATACCATCATTTTTCTTTGCTATTTCAACCCTTTTCGGTGCATTGCGTGCATGCACATGCGACTTTGTCACAGTATTTAAATCACTAAAATGATCGGGCAGTTGATTCGCTAGGGAGTGCAAATCTAGTATCTTTTGGACTTCTCTATTAGTCTCAACAGTGCGCGGGTCATGAGCGTGGATCCCCGTGGCTTTCCACGTGATTTCTCGACTTTTGTCATCCAGGGGTTGATTACCTCCCCCCAAAGTCAGAAAAAGATCCTCGTCAAAAATGCAGTCAGCAAAACGGGCCGTGTGACAGTCACCTGTCAAGGGGTCCAAGAACCTGATTATGGACACAGTCTCATAACCAACGTAAATCCCCGACTTACGGAGCGGTCCCATTGCCGATCGCTGAGGTGGTGGTATAGGTACATATACCTGGCAGCCGAACCTACGTAGGTGGGAAATTTTCGGTGCCGACCCTTGCGCAAGTTAGATGGGAGAGTGGATGTTGTAGGCTGATGGTCGAAAGTTGATGAGATTAGCGGCGTGTAACACCGCGTGTCCCCAACATGTAGTTGGTAAATTACAACCCTGAAGGAGTGGTCTGGCAATGAATTTAATCCTTTTAATCAATGCCTCCGCAAGTCCATTTTGAGTGTGGACATGCGGTACGGAGTGCTCAAGTTTGATTCCAGTTGCCATGCAATAATCATCGAATGCCTTTGAAGTAAATTCTCCGGCATTGTCCATTCGAATAGACTTTAAACGATAATCAGGGAATTTATTCCTTATTTGTATGATCTGGGAGATCAACTTTGCAAAAGCATGGTTCCTTGTTTACAGCAGACAAACATTGGACCATTTAGAGGAAGCATCGATGAGCACCATGAAGTACCGAAACGGCCCTGAGAGGGGCTGAATTGGACCACATATATCCTCTTGAATGTGTTCCAAGAATGCGGGGAGTTCATCCTTCACCTTTAGGGGGACGGTCTAATGATCAATTTCCCCGTAGCGCATGCGGAGCACACGAAATCATCGGGATTCAGGAAAATTTTCACATTAATATTATGACCATTCGAGTTGTTAATTATATTTCTCATCATCCTAAGACCGGGGTGACCTAACCTATCATGCCAAAGGCAGAATAGTTCGGAGCTTCTAAAGACAGTCTTAAGGGTAGTGTAAATAGGTGGTGCTACTATCTTAGTGTAGTACAGCCCAGTAGCTAATGAAGGGAGTCTTTCGACAACATGTTTACCATTTTCGTCGCGCTTGGTAATGAGTAGGAACTCCTTTCCATTCTCATCATCATCAGTTTCGACATGGAAGCCATTTGCGCGGATGTCTCTAAAACTTAAGAGAGTACGAGTCGACTCCTGATACAACAATGCATCTTCAATGATCAGAGTTGTTCCATTTGGGAGTATGATATTTGCTCTTTCGGAGCCAACTACATTCGGACCGCAGCCGGCGATCGTCATTATGTTACCGGGTTTTTTGGTAATGGACTCAAAATACTTTGTTTCTCTAAAGATGGTATTTGTGGTGCCGCTATCAGCAAGGCACGTTTCCTCCATTTGGGCGCCACACGCGTTCTAAAATATAGTGCCTAATTAATATAATGGAGCGAGGAAGATGCTACATAAAATAAGTAAAACACATAAACATTTCAGAACATCACACAACCAAATAATGGAATAAATGTCATCCAATCGCCGAAAACAAATAAGTGTTATGCTCTCATAGAGCTTACAACCATATCGAAAAATTATATCTGATTATTTGCGGAAAAGAAATTAGCACAACAAAAAGGAGCTCAGGTGGATTCTGCAAAGAAACCATCAAGCTCATCCTGTATCTCCAGGTCAGTGAGCTTCTCTTCTTTGGCCATCATCATCGAGGCAACGGAGATGTCTATCTGAGGCGGGGGGGGGCACAACGTGCTCAACCTCCATGGGCACAGCGGCGTCTGTGGGAACCGCCGAGGGTGCTGTCACTTGTGCTACGTCCTGCGCCACTACGGGCGTGACATTCTGCACAGGCGCCGCTCCGGGCGCCAGTGGTGCCTCAACCTGGACAAGGTGCGCCTCGCGCGCCTTCTTGTTGGCCTTGAACGCGTCCACGACGTGTTTAGGGGCCAAACACTGTAGGGTTTCGTAGCATGGAAAACAAAAATTTTCTACCGCATACAAACAAACAAGCCAAGATCTATATACTAGATTGTAGCAACGAGTCGATGGAATAACTCACCCTCGAAGATTCCAAAGTGTTTAACGAGAGTGGATTCTCGTGGGTGATGTAGTCGTACTCTTCCCGATCTCAAGATCGCGTGGACGATCCTTCCGGCGCTGCGTTCCGGCAGCGCTCCCGCAGTCGGTCACACGTTCGGTACTCGACGAAGACCTTCCTCTCCCTTGTTCCAGCAGGCAGCGGAGGTTGTAGCACTCTCCTCGCAATTCCGGCAGCACAACGGCGTGGTACCAGAAGTAGAGGGGAGATCTCGCAGGGCTTCGCCTTAAGCTGGAGCGAGTATGGTGGATTATGAGAGAGCTCCTCGGCGATCTAGGGTTTAGACACACCAAGGAGGAGGTGCTAGAGCCGACGGCTAGGGATTGGGGCAGCCCAAGTCGGCGGCTAGGGCAACCCTAGGAGGCGGCGGCAGCTGCAGGAGGTGGTGGCGCCAAGCTAGGGTTTGGGGCAGGGAACTTGTGTGCCAGGAGGGGCAGCCCTGCCCCTCCCTTTATAGGTGGGAGGTGCGGCCAAGGGGAGCGGAGTCCCTCCCCAACTCGGCTTGGAGGTGGGCCACCGGTTGGAGGAGGGAACTCCTCCCCAACTCGGTTTCCACCTCTCCTCTTCTTTCCAAAAACTGTCGTTTGACTTTTCAAACTAGCCGTTTGACTTTTCAAACTAGCCGTTTGACTTTTCAAACTAGGATTTGAATAAACCCTTTATTTTGGGCAGCGATGACACCTAGTACATGATGCAATCATTCCAACTTGTAATGACACATTCATGTACCCCTTCCCCTCCGGAGTGCCGAACATTCCGGAACCTTCTAGAACATTCCCGATGAAAACACCGGAATCATTCCCCAACTCCGAAACGAGACCTTCCTTATATGAATCTTATTCTCCGGACCATTCCGGATCTCCTCGTGATATCCCGAATTCCATTCGAGACTTCGAACAACATTCGGTCTCTTTCTCATCATTCCATAACTACCCAAACAACGTCGAATCCTTAAGTGTGTCTCCCTACGGTTCGTGAATTATGCGGACATGATCGAGACACTTCTCCAAACAATAACCAATAGAGGAATATGGAAATTCATATGGCTCCCACATATTTCTACGATTACTTTGCGATCGAATGAACCACTTACATACGATACCAATTTCCCTTTGTCTCACGATAGTTTACTTATCCGAGGTTATGATCATCGGTATCTCTGCATACCTAGTTCAACCTCGTTACCGATAAGTACTCTTTTCTTGTTCCCATGATATGTGATCCCTTGTGAGCCAGTCACATGCTTGCAAGCTAATTGGATGACATTCCACCGAGAGGGCCCAAAGTATATCTATCCGTCATATGGATGGACAAATCCCACTCTTGATCCATGTGTCTCAACCAATACTTTCCGAACACTCAATGCCACCTTTATAGCCACCCAGTTACGGTGTGGTGTTTGATGTCATCAAAGCATCCATCCGGTAAAGGTGATATGCATGATCTCATGGTCGAAGGAATTAGGTTACTATGTATCAGAAAGCATATAGCAATTGAACTATTGAAATGACTTGATCTTTATGCTACGCTTATCTATAGGAGTATGTCCACCATATCATTCTCCTAATGATATGATCTTGTTGTTGATAACATCTCAATGTTCATGATAGGGAAACCACAATCATTTATCAACCAACAAGCTAGTGATGTATAGAGGCTTTACTAGGGACTTCATTTTAAGTTTACAAATCACACAAGTATTAATGTTTCCTTGTTAATACTATTATAGCATGAATGTAAACATTTATCATAAACACAAAGATATAATAATAACTACATTTATTATTGCCTCTAGGGCATATCTCCAACAGTCTCCCACTTGCACTAGAGTCATCTAATCTAGATTACATGGTAATATACCGAACACCCATGGCAGTTTGGTGCTGGTCATGTTTTGCCCTCGGAGAGGTTTAGTCAACGGATCCACCACATTCAGATCTGTGTGTACTTTGCAAATCTTTATATCCCCATCTTGGATATGTTCTCGAATAGCGTGAAAACGTAGCTTGATATGCTTCAACTTCTTGTGTGACCTTGGTTCTTGCGCATTGGCTATGGCGCCCATGTTATCACAGTAGATAGACATTGGGTCCAGCGCACTTGGAACCACACCCAGCTCTGTAATGAACTCTTGCATCCATATCGCTTCTTGTGAAGCCTCCGAAGCAGCCATGTATTCCGATTCAGTTGAAGATCTCGCCACAACGCTTTGCTTTGCACTCCTCCAGCTAACTGCTACACCATTCAAAATAAATACGTATCCAGATTGTGATTTAGAATCATCCGGATCGGTGTTCCAACTAGCATCAGTGTAACCATTAACAACGATCTGTTCATCACCTCCATAAGAAAGAACCATATCCTTAGTTCTTCTCAAGTACTTAAGGATGTTTTTGACCGCTGTCCAATGATCCACTCCTGGATCACTTTGATATCTGCTAGTTAGACTAACAAAATATGCAATGTCGGGTCTAGTACATAGCATGGCATACATTAGAGATCCTATGGCTGAGGCATAGGGAGTCTTACTCATCCTTTCTCTATCTTCTGCCGATGTCGGACTTTGAGTTTTACTCAAGGTCGTATTGGGAAACATGGGCAAGAACCCTTTCTTGCTTTCTTCCATTCCAAACCTCTTTAGAACTTTGTCCAAATATGTACTTTGTGACAATGATATTTGGCGTTTCGATCTATCTCTATAAATCTTTATGCCTAATATGTAAGCTGCTTCGCCAAGATCCTTTATTGAAAAACTATTATTCAAATATTTCTTGACACTATTAAGAAGGTCTACATCATTCCCAATCAACAATATGTCATCTACATATAGTATTAAGAATGCTACAGAGCTACCACTCACTTTCTTGTAAATACAAGCTTCTCCATAAGTTTGTATAAAACCAAAACTTTTGATCACCTTCCGGCCATCCGGCCAAGCGTGATGCAGGCTCGACGGTGGCTTGACGGAGGCTCGACGGAGAGACACGTGCTGACAACGTGTTGGAACACCCCCTGCCGACTGGTCAGTCCCGAGGCTGTTCCACACCCGAGAAGAAGACTAGTAGAAGGCACACAGAGTACATAAGTAGATGACACGGGGAACAAAGGAAACTTTTATTAACTTTTCTCTCGATAACCTCACGTACATAGATTGTTCCTCTATTTATCCTCCTCGAAACAGGCATACGCCCAGCTATATAAATATAGCAACCAAGTTGAGACCGCTGCTGGGCCAGACAGCACATCGCCCAAAATAAAACAAAGAAGACTAAAAAGAAAAAAACAGAGAAAGTAAAGCCGACAACAGTAGCTTGACGACAAGGGATGACCCGCAACCGCTGCGCCCTCCGGAGAATTTCCACCACGCTCCTAGCACTCCGAAGTGACACGCACCAAGCAGCACCTCCAAGAAGGAAGCGACGACGACGATGCTGCTGCCCGGACTACTCCTAGGGTTTCCCCTGGTACGCTACAAGAGGTGGGAAAGAGGTACACCCGACGCCCTTCATGAAGGAAGGTGACACCCGCAGGCGTCACCGCGTTGGTGTCTAGTCGACAAGGATTTCTCCTGACCCCTCAAAAAAACCACACTCCCGGACCCTTCGAAGGCTCCACCAAGCTTGATGTAGCATCCCAGTTGTCTAACACCTGTAATGCTACTTGTTCTAGTAATAAAAGGGCCACTTCCAACATATAATTGTTGCATCATCATCATGTCATGCTCATGTCATCATGTCACCTTGCATTTGAGCATCATATAAAACCCCTTCTTGTTTGGTTCTTATCTCATGTGCATTATTAATTGTAGTTGCCTCTTGATATTGCATTTGGATCTTGATATATTTTTAAATGCCCAAGTTGATTTGGGGGCATATCTCTTATTAACTCCACCACCTTTTCTTTTCACCACCTCATAATTCCACCATCCAACTAAATATGAGCTTGGCATTTATGGGTTTGCTTCTAGCTCATGTGGGTTGGGATGGATCCATTTCTTTTCCACATGTTCTCATCTTGGCATCATTTTGTTTTCACATTATTGATGCATGAGAGCCACATGGCCACCTTTGCATGCCTTGTGAGTGGGACCCTTTCTCCCTAGCTTCCATATGTGTGTTTGTGGGGTTATCATCATGTGGGGATATTCTGTGGGCTTATTAAATATCTAGTGGCATATACACACTAGCAAGTCCCAAATATAATCCAATGTGATCATCTCCTCATACTCCACTTGGAATTCTATCTAATTTCTTTTGCTTGGGCCTTATTCCACACTTTGGAATGCATAAGAAATGCCATGTAAATAATCTTGTTTTCACAAAGATAAATATGGTACCAATTAACTATGCATGGCCCATGCAAGTGCCCCTTAGCTTGACATTTGTTTTTATTTGGATTTTACCATGGATCAACTCATCTACCCCTTAGGCTTGGTCTTGTTTGGTCATTGCCAAAACCCTACCACCTTTTTCCCTCTCTCTTTTTCTTGTCTTGTTCTTGTGAGCTTGAGTGGATCATACTTGATCAACTCAAGACCATAAGCCTCTCGTTTTAGTCCATCCCCATGCTTGCATACACATGTGATCATGTGGTGAGCATAAGCCTAAACCCCCATCCTTCTCCCTACCTCTTTTCTTTTTTATCTTGCTTGGTGTTTAATTGGAGCATGCATGATTCAAAGAAAACCTAATCCACCCCTCTCTCAACTTTCTCCCTAAACCTATCTCTATCACTCTAACCATCCAACCCTAGTCTACATCTAACCCTAGCCCTGCCCTCTCGACCACCCAGCTGGGAACCACCCTGACCACCCTCCCATGTGCTTTCCCTGACCTCTCTCTCTTCCCCTCCTAAACCCTAGCTACCCGAGCCGGCCCCCTCTCCTCTCTTTCTTCTCTCTGCCTGGCGCGCCCCCACCCGAACCTCCCTCTCTGGACGAGCCCCTGGCCCCCCTGGCAGCCCCCTGCGCCTGTCTGCCCTGCCCTAGCGGACCCCTGCTCGAGCACGTGAAGGAGTAGATAAAAGGTGGCACCCGAGCCACCTTTTCCCCAACCACTCCCGCACGGCATCTCTCCCCTCCCCCCTCGCTCATACCTCTGCCCCACAGCCCTCTGCCTCGCCCAGATCTCCCCAGGCCGTCCCCTCCCTCTCTGGCTACCCCTACCACCGTCCTCCCCATCGCCGGCCACCGTCGGAGACCACCACCGTCTACTCGAACCAGGAGGCGGGCGCGGAGTTGCGGGTGTCGACGAAGCTTCGGAGGACGTCCGCGTCGCCCCCGTACTCAGCCGCGAGGAGGAGGAGCTCCCCAGGAACGCTGCACGTTGGCGCCTCCCCGACAAACCCTAGCGCCAGCGCGTCTGCCCTGCCGTCGATCGCGACCGCCCCTGCGCGAACCAAGCACGCCACCGAGCCCGCGGTGAGCTCCTAGCCCTCCCAGACATCCTCCCGACCTTAGTCGCTTCCTGGACGCGACGATCCTTTCGTCGAGCGGCCTCCGCGCGCCAGAGCTCGTCGACGTCTGCCGCTAACCCGCGCCGCATAGCCCTATCTAGCACGCGCCCTTCCTCCTGTCAACACACCCAGACCAGCCCAGTGGTAGCCGCCCCCGCGCGCGCGCCCCAGGTCGCTGGTTCGAAGCCCAGCCTCGCCACGCCGCGCGCCGCGCGCGTCAGAGGCACGCGCGAGAAGATCCATAGTGCGCGCCTGACGCTTTGCACAAAACCCCCCCAAACCTTTTTGCTTAACCCGCCGTACCTCGGATCCCCACCTGTCAGCGTCGTTGCTGTTTTATAAAAAGGCTCCCCAACTTCTCACAAACCAACCCGCAGTCCCCCCCTGAACCACGTGGGCAACCGCAGCGTCTCGCTGTCAAGTGGGCCTGCATGCCAGCAGGACCCACCTGTCCGTTTCAGAGCCTGGAGCAGCGGCGGTGTGAAACGCCGTCTGCGCGTGGGTGTCTGTCCAGTCAGCGCCGGTCCCCCCTGTCAGCGACTGGGGCTGGCTGAGCCTGGGTGCACAAAGTCCAGCTGGCTGCCTGTTTCAAATTCAAAACTAAATCAAATTATTTAAATTCAAACTCAAATCCTGTTGTAATATAACTTTTGAAATACAAACTCAAATAATACATGTGTTATATGTTTCTGAACCAGAAAAATGTAAGGATTTCAAATATGCCATTCAAATTGCCTTTTGCACATTTAAAATTCCAAGTTGAATTAAATTACCACAAATGCCACTAGAACTTAAATAATTAATAACTTTTGATTTATAATTCCAAATTTAACAAATGATATGTCTAAAATGATCAGCTCGACGAGACCTTTCTGTTTATGCTATCCATGACTTCAATTGCAGCATGCATCATATAAAAATATAGTGCACAACAACTATTATGGCAACAAATGTGATCCAAAACCCTATTAAAATGCTATTTCTTGTCGTCCACACCTCACCCATGCCATGCTACTTTAATGCCATGCAAATTGTGCATCATTCATCATGGCATGATTGTTTGCTTGACGCATCTTATTCATATGCTTGTGCTCTATATACATGTTGGCCCTTGTTTGTTTGGTTTTCTCGGATAGACTCTGAGCAGGGAGCATATCAAGAGAACCAGGAGCACTACCCAGATCCGTCTCTCGCTTCAACTGAGTTGCCAGGCAAGCACTACCACATGCTTGCATACATACAGTACCTATTGCCTCTATCTTATTCTTGCATCATTGAGTCGCGATTGCATTAAATTGAATCCCAAGTATTGCATAGCCTTTACTTTTAAACCCCACCAAGCCTGTTTCCTCCATCCCATGAGCCATTACCATAGGAGTTGTTTGAGCCATGCGAGTCGTAGAACAGCATGTGTAGGGTTTGTGAGAGTCTGATGGATAACGAGGTACCTAAACAACTTAACCTGAGTAGTAATGGGATAACTAATGAAAGTGGCATCGGTGAGCAATATATGCTATTTGGTTTTTCCTGCTCACTTGTGTCCCGTAAGACTCCGAGTACTTGATTCCTGTTCCAAGTTTTATCGCGCTATCCACATCCGGGAGGTATATGGGACCCCCCTGAGCCAGAGCTTGATTCCGTCTTATTTCTTGGGGCCACAACTAGTTTGAGGTTTTATTTACTATCCTGTACCTATGCCATGCTTTACCGCTTTATTTCCGATTGTGTGAGGAGCACGCTGTACTGTTTTGGAAGCGGAATGTTTTCGCGGTATCGACAGTCCCCGTTTGGGGATCTGCTGTCGTTTACAGCCATTGTCGCAAACCTTGAGTCCGTCTCGGAGCTTGCTTACTTTGTTGCGGGTGTACTCCAAGGGGTGGCCCCCTGAAATATTTCTGAATCCTGTGATTGCTTTGTCGTGAAGGCCTCGTTGGGTTTTGATTTGGTTTTTCCGAGGTTGATCGAGTGTGTGTTGCTATTTGTGCACCCCTGCAGGGTAAAACTTTCTGAAAGCCGTGTCCGCGATTATGGACGACTTGGAGCACAGTTTCTCGACCATAGACAAGCACAACTAAAGTACCGCCTTTAATTTGACTAAGCAATTGATTAGTAAATAGTGCAACACTCATGGAATGGTTAATAAAATTGCCAACGGATGGGGGGTTGTTCGTCCGCTTCCTCGTCGGTAAGCGAGGAGGAGGATGGATCTGATGAAATTACTATTATAACTGTTGTCATTAATTCACGGACATCCGTCTATCATTGGTTAGGCGGATGGTTAGCGAGTATCTATAGAACTGCTAGGGTTTATCTTTTGCTACAATTGCGTCACCCCCAGGTTGTGTCCCCTTTAGAGGCATTAAGACTTGCTGAGTACCCTTAGGGTCTCACACGATAAATTATTGGTTCAGATGAACAGGTACCCTCGCAGGACGGATACTGGGTGGAAGAGGCTGATGATGTGGGCAACGATCGTTCGGTGTAGAGATTCCGGGCACGGGGATCCGTGAGATCTGTGGTTGGGATGTGCTTATTTCTATGGCATCTTATGCCGATTTGCTTCTTATCCGTACTCGGACTTTGTTTGCCGCTTCCGCATGATACTCTGATGTGTGCTGTATGAGGAAGTATCCTAAAATACTAGATCTATCTAGGTCATTTGAATCTTGCCGTATGGCGTTGCTATATTTCCTTTCTTTCTAGATGGTGTGGCTTTGATGTACTCTTGTATGGTGGCTTGCATACATACCCACTTATGTATGTAGTTGATCCCTTCGCCTGCCGATTACGCCGCCCGTACAGGTCCCGATGAGATGGGAGTGGTTGGGACGGCCGAAAGGTCTACCCGTGAGTGTCTTTTGGGGCCCCACCGTACTATTTCAACCACTACCGCTCATCCAGGCTTGTATCTAGGAGCGTAATTCACCGAGGTAGTTACAATTGGTATCAGAGCCAGGTTTCGATCCTGGGACCTGTGGGTTGTGGGTTGTGGTGCATCGCATTCTTTTGTTTCTATCAAGTTTGCAAGTGAGAATGGGTTAGAGGCGGTTTCTCTTCTCAAGAAGTTAATGGTTCTTTCTCCTGGAGCAAATATGGTAGCATCTAAAGTCAGCCATGGCAATCAAATTGAGATTGGTGGCTCTTCGTTCTCGGCTTCCTTAATTGTTCTGGGCAATTCTGACATTGATGTCATCTTGGGCATGGATTGGTTGACAGCAAATGCAGCTGTGATTGATTGTGCTGAACGCTCAGTTTCTCTGAAGATTCCTAAAGGCCATATAGTCTTTTCTCCAAGTCTGACTCCTGCTGTCCAGCTTTTCTCTTTGGCGGCTCTGAATGATGATGCTATGGAAGCTATTCAGAGTGTACCGGTGGTCTGTGAGTTCCCAGATGTTTTTCCTGAAGAGTTGCCGGGTATGCCTCCGGATCGTGAGGTTGAGTTTGTCATTGAACTTCAACCTGGAACGGCTCCTATCTCCAAGCGGCCTTATAAAATGGGACCTTCTGAGTTGGCTGAACTCAAACGACAGCTTGACGAACAAGAGAAGTTGGGTTTCATTCAACACAATACTTCTTCTTGGGGTAGCCCAACAATCTTTGTGAAGAAGCGTGACAGAACTGATAGACTTTGTGTTGACTACCGGGCTCTCAATGCTAAAACCATCAAGAACAAATATCCCCTTCCGCGGATTAATGATCTCTTCGATCAGCTAGCTGGAGCTGTGGTATTCTCTAAGCTGGATTTGAGGAGTGGTTATCACCAAATCAAGATTCGCAAGGAAGATGTGCCCAAAACAGCTTTCACCACCCGCTATGGCCTGTATGAGTACACAGTCATGTCTTTCGGTCTCACCAACGCACCTGCTACCTTCTCGAGGCTTATGAACTCGGTTTCCATGGAGTACCTTGATAAGTTCGTTGTGGTATATCTGGATGACATCCTGGTCTATTCTAAGTCCAAGGAGGAGCACGAAGAACACCTGCGGTGTGTCCTAAACAAGCTTCGTGAGAACCGCTTGTATGCAAAGTTCTCAAAGTGTGAGTTTTGGCTGCCTGAAGTAACCTATCTGGGTCATGTCATCTCTGCCAAGGGCATTGCAGTCAACCCGGAAACTGTGAAGACAATTGTTGAATGGCTTCCTCCTGTTAATGTCAAAGAACTGCGGAGTTTCCTCGGTTTGGCTAGTTATTGCCGTCGCTTCGTTCAGAACTTCTCGAAGATAGCGAAGCCTCTTACCGATCTCCTCAAGAAAGGCAAGAAATACCTGTGGACTCCTGCGTGTCAAGCAAGTTTTGATACACTCAAAGAGAAGCTCACTTCCACACCAGTCTTGGTTCCTCCGGATACATCTAAGCCTTTCCAGATATTCTGCGACGCCTCTTTGCAAGGATTGGGTGCGGTCCTTATGCAAGAAAAACAAGTTGTTGCTTATGCCTCTCGTCAGCTGAAGACGCATGAGATCAACTATCCCACACATGACCTCGAGCTAGCAGCAGTTGTCTTTGCCTTGAAGCTATGGAGGCACTACTTGCTTGGCAACCGTTGTGAGATCTTTTCTGACCACAAAAGTTTGAAGTATATCTTCACTCAGCCTGATCTCAACCTTCGGCAGAGGAGATGGATTGAAGCAATCAATGATTTTGATTTGACCATCAACTACACACCAGGCAAAGCTAATGTCATGGCCGATGCTCTCAGCCGCAAAGCTTATGTTAACAACCTCATGATAGAAGAGCAGCAGCCTCTCTTGTGCGAGGAATTCCGTCAGCTCAACCTGGAAGTTGTGGAACAAGGGCATCTCCTGAACCTTCTGGCTACTCCTCTCTTGGAAGAAAAGATTCGCTCTCGTCAGCTGGGTGATCCGCACACCAAAAAGCTCATCTCTAAACTTGGGCTTCCGAAGTATGAGTCCTTCCACGTGGATGATCTAGGCACGCTTTTCTTTGAACACCGGATGTTTGTTCCAAACTACCCGGGTTTGAGAGAGCAAGTTCTCAAGGAGGCGCATGATTCGGTTCTTTCTATCCATCCTGGCAGCACAAAGATGTACATGGACTTGAAAACACAATATTGGTGGCCTGGTTTGAAACGGTATTGTGCCAAGTATGTCTCGGAGTGTGATGTCTGCCGCAGAGTGAAAGCTGTCCATCAGAAACCTTTCGGTCTTCTACAGCCATTGAAACCACCGGAATGGAAATGGGAGAAAGTAGAGATGGACTTCATCACTGGCTTTCCAAGGTCGCAGAAAGGCAACAACGCAATTTTTGTTGTCATCGACAGGCTTTCTAAAGTGGCTCATTTCTTCCCAGTCAAGGAAACAATTTCTGGAATTCAGTTGGCTGAGCTCTATATCAACAGAATTGTCTCTCTGTATGGGGTTCCGCTTGAAATCAGTTCAGACCGTGGAAGCATCTTCACTTCAAAGTTCTGGGAGAGTTTCCAAAAGGCTTTGGGGACAAAGTTGAACTTCAGCACTGCTTACCACCCTCAGTCTCAAGGACAAGTCGAAAGGATCAATCAGATTCTGGAGGATATGCTTCGTGCTTGCGTTATCTCTTTTGGCATGAAGTGGGAGGAATGTCTTCCTTATGCTGAATTCTCTTACAACAACAGCTTCCAGAAGAGTCTGAAGATGGCACCATTTGAGGCTCTCTATGGTCGCAAGTGCAGAACTCCGATTGGGTGGTCAGGTGCAGGAGAAAGAATCTGGTTTGGCCCTGACATTGTAACTCAAGCAGAGGAGAAGGTGCATATCATTCTTGAGAACCTGAAGATTGCTCAAAGTCGTCAGAAGAGCAACTATGACAGGAAGCACACGGACATGGTGTATGCCCCTGGTGATCTCGTCTACCTTCGTGTCACTCCCATGAGAGATACACACCGCTTCGGTATCAAAGGAAAGTTGGCTCCTAGATACATCGGTCCATTCAAGATTCGTGGTAGAAGAGGAGAAGTTGCTTATGCACTTGAGCTTCCTGAAAAACTCAAAGTCCATGATGTTTTCCACATCTCTCAGCTCAAGAAGTGCTTCAAAGATCCCGGCAGGACCGTGGATCATGAGCTAATCGATCTCCAAGAAGACCTGTCTTATCAAGAACACCCCACCAAAATCCTTGAGACCGCAGAAAGAAGGACTCGCAACAAGTCCATCAAGTTCTGCAAGGTGCAGTGGTCACACCATTCCGTGGATGAAGCCACTTGGGAGCGTGAAGATGAACTCCGTGCCAACCATCCTACCCTCTTTGTGTCTTCTTCTTCCTAGAATCTCGGGGCGAGATTCCTGTTTAGTGGGGGAGAGTTGTAGCATCCCACTTGTCTAACACCTGTAATGCTACTTGTTCTAGTAATAAAAGGGCCACTTCCAACATATAATTGTTGCATCATCATCATGTCATGCTCATGTCATCATGTCACCTTGCATTTGAGCATCATATAAAACCCCTTCTTGTTTGGTTCTTATCTCATGTGCATTATTAATTGTAGTTGCCTCTTGATATTGCATTTGGATCTTGATATATTGTTAAATGCCCAAGTTGATTTGGGGGCATATCTCTTATTAACTCCACCACCTTTTCTTTTCACCACCTCATAATTCCACCATCCAACTAAATATGAGCTTGGCATTTATGGGTTTGCTTCTAGCTCATGTGGGTTGGGATGGATCCATTTCTTTTCCACATGTTCTCATCTTGGCATCATTTTGTTTTCACATTATTGATGCATGAGATCCACATGGCCACCTTTGCATGCCTTGTGAGTGGGACCCTTTCTCCCTAGCTTCCATATGTGTGTTTGTGGGGTTATCATCATGTGGGGATATTCTGTGGGCTTATTAAATATCTAGTGGCATATACACACTAGCAAGTCCCAAATATAATCCAATGTGATCATCTCCTCATACTCCACTTGGAATTCTATCTAATTTCTTTTGCTTGGGCCTTATTCCACACTTTGGAATGCATAAGAAATGCCATGTAAATAATCTTGTTTTCACAAAGATAAATATGGTACCAATTAACTATGCATGGCCCATGCAAGTGCCCCTTAGCTTGACATTTGTTTTTATTTGGATTTTACCATGGATCAACTCATCTACCCCTTAGGCTTGGTCTTGTTTGGTCATTGCCAAAACCCTACCACCTTTTTCCCTCTCTCTTTTTCTTGTCTTGTTCTTGTGAGCTTGAGTGGATCATACTTGATCAACTCAAGACCATAAGCCTCTCCTTTTAGTCCATCCCCATGCTTGCATACACATGTGATCATGTGGTGAGCATAAGCCTAAACCCCCATCCTTCTCCCTACCTCTTTTCTTTTTGATCTTGCTTGGTCTTTAATTGGAGCATGCATGATTCAAAGAAAACCTAATCCACCCCTCTCTCAACTTTCTCCCTAAACCTATCTCTATCACTCTAACCATCCAACCCTAGTCTACATCTAACCCTAGCCCTGCCCTCTCGACCACCCAGCTGGGAACCACCCTGACCACCCTCCCATGTGCTTTCCCTGACCTCTCTCTCTTCCCCTCCTAAACCCTAGCTACCCGAGCCGGCCCCCTCTCCTCTCTTTCTTCTCTCTGCCTGGCGCGCCCCCACCCGAACCTCCCTCTCTGGACGAGCCCCTGGCCCCCTGGCAGCCCCCTGCGCCTGTCTGCCCTGCCCTAGCGGACCCCTGCTCGAGCACGTGAAGGAGTAGATAAAAGGTGGCACCCGAGCCACCTTTTCCCCAACCACTCCCGCACGGCATCTCTCCCCTCCCCCCTCGCTCATACCTCTGCCCCACAGCCCTCTGCCTCGCCCAGATCTCCCCAGGCCGTCCCCTCCCTCTCTGGCTACCCCTACCACCGTCCTCCCCATCGCCGGCCACCGTCGGAGACCACCACCGTCTACTCGAACCAGGAGGCGGGCACGGAGTTGCGGGTGTCGAGGAAGCTTCGGAGGACGTCCGCGTCGCCCCCGTACTCAGCCGCGAGGAGGAGGAGCTCCCCAGGAACGCTGCACGTCGGCGCCGCCCCGACAAACCCTAGCGCCAGCGCGTCTGCCCCGCCGTCGATCGCGACCGCCCCTGCGCGAACCAAGCACGCCACCGAGCCCGCGGTGAGCTCCTAGCCCTCCCAGACATCCTCCCGACCTTAGTCGCTTCCTGGACGCGACGATCCTTTCGTCGAGCGGCCTCCGCGCGCCAGAGCTCGTCGACGTCTGCCGCTAACCCGCGCCGCATAGCCCTATCTAGCACGCGCCCTTCCTCCTGTCAACACACCCAGACCAGCCCAGTGGTAGCCGCCCCCGCGCGCGCCCCCCAGGTCGCTGGTTCGAAGCCCAGCCTCGCCACGCCGCGCGCCGCGCGCGTCAGAGGCACGCGCGAGAAGATCCACAGTGCGCGCCTGACGCTTTGCACAAAACCCCCCCAAACCTTTTTGCTTAACCCGCCGTCCCTCGGATCCCCACCTGTCAGCGTCGTTGCTGTTTTATAAAAAGGCTCCCCAACTTCTCACAAACCAACCCGCAGTCCCCCCCTGAACCACGTGGGCAACCGCAGCGTCTCGCTGTCAAGTGGGCCTGCACGCCAGCAGGACCCAGCTGTCCGTCTCAGAGCCTGGAGCAGCCGCGGTGTGAAACGCCGTCAGCGCGTGGGTGTCTGTCCAGTCAGCGCCGGTCCCCCTGTCAGCGACTGGGGCTGGCTGAGCCTGGGTGCACAAAGTCCAGCTGGCTGCCTGTTTCAAATTCAAAACTAAATCAAATTATTTAAATTCAAACTCAAATCCTGTTGTAATATAACTTTTGAAATACAAACTCAAATAATACATGTGTTATATGTTTCTGAACCAGAAAAATGTAAGGATTTCAAATATGCCATTCAAATTGCCTTTTGCACATTTAAAATTCCAAGTTGAATTAAATTACCACAAATGCCACTAGAACTTAAATAATTAATAACTTTTGATTTATAATTCCAAATTTAACAAATGATATGTCTAAAATGATCAGCTCGACGAGACATTTCTGTTTATGCTATCCATGACTTCAATTGCAGCATGCATCATATAAAAATATAGTGTACAGCAACTATTATGGCAACAAATGTGATCCAAAACCCTATTAAAATGCTATTTCTTGTCGTCCACACCTCACCCATGCCATGCTACTTTAATGCCATGCAAATTGTGCATCATTCATCATGGCATGATTGTTTGCTTGACGCATCTTATTCATATGCTTGTGCTCTATATTCATGTTGGCCCTTGTTTGTTTGGTTTTCTCGGATAGACTCTGAGCAGGAAGCATATCAAGAGAACCAGGAGCACTACCCAGATCCGTCTCTCGCTTCAACTGAGTTGCCAGGCAAGCACTACCACATGCTTGCATACATACAGTACCTATTGCCTCTATCTTATTCTTGCATCATTGAGTCGCGATTGCATTAAATTGAATCCCAAGTATTGCATAGCCTTTACTTTTAAACCCCACCAAGCCCGTTTCCTCCATCCCATGAGCCATTACCATAGGAGTTGTTTGAGCCATGCGAGTCGTAGAACAGCATGTGTAGGGTTTGTGAGAGTCTGATGGATAACGCGGTACCTAAACAACTTAACCTGAGTAGTAATGGGATAACTAATGAAAGTGCCATCGGTGAGCAATATATGCTATTTGGTTTTTCCTGCTCACTTGTGTCCCGTAAGACTCCGAGTACTTGATTCCTGTTCCAAGTTTTATCGCGCTATCCACATCCGGGAGGTATATGGGACCCCCCTGAGCCAGATCTTGATTCCGTCTTATTTCTTGGGGCCACAACTAGTTTGAGGTTTTATTTACTATCATGTACCTATGCCATGCTTTACCGCTTTATTTACGATTGTGTGAGGAGCACGCTGTACTGTTTTGGAAGCGGAATGTTTTCGCGGTATCGACAGTCCCCGTTTGGGGATCTGCTGTCGTTTACAGCCATTGTCGGAAACCTTGAGTCCGTCTCGGAGCTTGCTTACTTCGTTGCGGGTGTACTCCAAGGGGTGGCCCCCTGAAATATTTCTGAATCCTGTGATTGCTTTGTCGTGAAGGCCTCGTTGGGTTTTGATTTGGTTTTTCCGAGGTTGATCGAGTGTGTGTTGCTATTTGTGCACCCCTGCAGGGTAAAACTTTCTGAAAGCCATGTCCGCGGTTATGGACGACTTGGAGCACAGTTTCTCGACCATAGACAAGCACAACTAAAGTACCGCCTTTAATTTGACTAAGCAATTGATTAGTAAATAGTGCAACACTCGTGGAATGGTTAATAAAATTGCCAACGGATGGGGGGTTGTTCGTCCGCTTCCTCGTCGGTAAGCGAGGAGGAGGATGGATCTGATGAAATTACTACTATAACTGTTGTCATTAATTCACGGACATCCGTCTATCATTGGTTAGGCGGATGGTTAGCGAGTATCTATAGAACTGCTAGGTATCTTTTGCTGCAATTGCGTCACCCCCAGGTTGTGTCCCCTTTAGAGGCATTAAGACTTGCTGAGTACCCTTAGGGTCTCACACGATAAATTATTGGTTCAGATGAACAGGTACCCTCGCAGGACGGATACTGGGTGGAAGAGGCTGATGATGTGGGCAACGATCGTTCGGTGTAGAGATTCCGGGCACGGGGATCCGTGAGATCTGTGGTTGGGATGTGCTTATTTCTATGGCATCTTATGCCGATTTGCTTCTTATCCGTACTCGGACTTTGTTTGCCGCTTCCGCATGATACTCTGATGTGTGCTGTATGAGGAAGTATCCTAAAATACTAGATCTATCTAGGTCATTTGAATCTTGCCGTATGGCGTTGCTATATTTCCTTTCTTTCTAGATGGTGTGGCTCTGATGTACTCTTGTATGGTGGCTTGCATACATACCCACTTGTGTATGTAGTTGATCCCTTCGCCTGCCGATTACGCCGCCCGTACAGGTCCCGATGAGATGGGAGTGGTTGGGACGGCCGAAAGGTCTACCCGTGAGTGGCTTTTGGGGCCCCACCGTACTATTTCAACCACTACCGCTCATCCAGGCTTGTATCTAGGAGCGTAATTCACCGAGGTAGTTACAATTGGTATCAGAGCTCAGCAGTTGCGATACCCCACAAGTCCAGCCTGTAGGATAACCTAGCTAACGGCCGAAGTAGAGTGTCAAAACTATTTTTGCAAAATCGGTTGGATAGTTCTGATTAGGTCTGAATTTACTCCTTACCCCTCTGCTGTTCTCCTCTTACCTCTACGTGTTTTGAATCCACCTCTTATCTTTTCTTCGAGTCCAGGATTTCTCGTGGTTGGGTTTCCGTCGTACCTTCAGGGTTTCGCTTTCTTCCTTTTGTAACGGAGGTGCTACGATCATCAATCTGCAACTCGTCTGTTGTACCCTTCATCCAATCTTTTGTTCTTGAGCTCTTTATCTATATGTGTTCCTTGCTGGATATCAGTGTCGTTGAAAAACATATGAGAAGGACGAGCATTGGTGAAGTTGGAGTTAACCTTGAGCATGTGTTGTTCATGCCAATGGAACCATTGCGGAACCTAATCAGTGTGTCTTTCATATGATTCCTGTTGTATCTTCCGGCGCTTTCCGATGTGATGACCTCAGCCACCTCAGATCCAATGCAGAGCTGGCATCATTCCTTTGTTCCGGATACCGCTTATGAAGGTCTTCATTCTAAATCTCGAGAGTTGAGTTGCCTGATTTTCCTATTCATGTATAGAGTTGATAGTTTGGGTACGGGATGGATTGATCACCCTAACCAACTCTTACTGTTCGCTCTGTACATCGAACCGGTTGATCAATGTAACTTTTTCTCTTCTAATGGAAGTTAGAGGTGGCCTTATTGTTTGATACCTCCACCGCTGTCCTTTGTTCCTCCGAAGTGTTCTCTCGACGATCAGGAGCAACGACCCTTTGTTGGTGGTGTCGCCGATTTCCAGATGAAGAAGGAACCATTGTTAGTGGTGTCGCGACGATCTACACGAAGCGAGAAGACGCAGATCGCCGACCTTTCCTTCTGGTACCATGAGGCGGATCTCGAGGGCGAGATCCATTGTTAGTGGTGTCGAATTGTGGCATCCCGCAAAACCACTACTAGAAAATCGCGTTGTTTTTGTGCATTGCGTCATCGTGACCGCATGCTCCTGTCATCATGCCACATTGCATTTGAGCATCGTCATCATCTTGCATTTGCTCGCATAAAACTATTTCGGAAAAACCCAGTTTTGTTTTCTAAACGCCCCGACTTTGTTCAAACACAAAACCCCGGGTGCTGCCGGATATTTTGTTTGTCTAAAAACTAGTTACAAAATGTATTGCAAATTAAATAAGATGTTATATTATTTTAGTGGGGCAGTCGAACGGGCCGGATAGACCCGAACGACCGCCCTAGGATTTAAATCGGTCCACCTAACCCGCCCTTCTAAATCCTACAGCTACCCACCTATCTACCCACACACCCTCTCCACATCACCCCACCCAATCCCTGAACGCCACCTCACCTCTCTCCCTTCCTCCACCACTCCCCATCTTCCACCTAGACTAAACCACCTCCACTCCCTCTCTCCACCTGAACACACAGCACACACCCCAACCAGCAACCTACGCACACACGCGCACGCCACGCTGCAGCCTGGCCCCACCGCCCAGCCTCTCTCTCTCTCTCCCCTGGTCAAACCGACCCTCTCCCCCTGGCCCACATGTCTGCCCACCACCACCCAATCACCCCACCCAGTCCCCACACAGCCCCTGGCCCACCCCTGTCGGTTCCTTCCCCCAGCACGCCTCGCACGCGCGCCTCTCTCCTCCCCCGAACCCCACTCCCTCCCCGACAGCCTCCCTCGCCCCA
Source organism: Avena atlantica (assembly GCA_910589765.1). Taxonomy (NCBI): domain Eukaryota; kingdom Viridiplantae; phylum Streptophyta; class Magnoliopsida; order Poales; family Poaceae; genus Avena; species Avena atlantica. The sequence goes on from OU342738.1 coordinate 386,030,324, forward strand.
TCCCTTTTCTTCCTCCGCTCCGGCCCCTCCAGAACCCCCCCTCTCCGGCTATTCCCTCATCCCCAACCCTCCGCCGCTCCCTCCGTTTCTCCCCTTCCCCGCGCCGGCGCGCCCGGCCGCACCCCGTCGGACCTCCCTCCCCGCCAGCGACCGCGGCCCCCGCGCCTGCGCTACCGCCGGCCCGCGCTCGCCTGGCCGCCTCGCCACCGTCCCCGCCGCCGTGCCCTCCTACCACCACCGGCCCAGCGTCCTCCCCGCCTGCGCTAGCAGCCGCCGCCGGCGCGCTCTCCACCTCGCCGGTCGCTCGCATCCTCCTCCTCCTCCTCCGCCTCGCCGGCCGCTCGCCCCAGGCGTCCGCCGCCGCAACCCCCAGAGCTCCTCCGCCCCGGCCCCACCCAGCGCGCGTCGCCAGCAACCTCCGTCGCCAGCGAGCCACCCCACCTCCGCGCGGCCCCTTCCCCTTCGGCCAAGCTCGCCATCGCCCCCGCTCTCCCTGGCGGCGCCCCCTCTGCCGTCCCGGGCCTGCTCCTCGTCGGCGCCTGCCTCGTCGTGCCGCCTCCCCGTGACCCTGCTGTGGCTCGCCATGGTCGCCCCGTCTCTCGTTGGCAGACGCCGCCATGGTACTGTCGCCTGCGTCGCCCTGTCCAGTACCTGGTAGCCTCGCCGTTGTACCTCCGTGTGTGTGCGTGTTTGACCAGCAGCGGACGTGTTTTTCCCCTTCGGCAAGATCAGCCTCAGCATGTACCTTGGGCCAAGGACGGTCACGACGAGTTGTTTCGCTCTCAAGATCTACTGACGCCAAGATCTCCTGATGCCGGTGCGTGGAACCAGACCCGAAGAACCACATCATACTCGATGGTACCTGATGCTGTGAACCCAAGTTCTTCATCTCAGATGGCAACATCATCACGGAATCCGAAGCCCGATCCCGACGCCCGAAGCCGAGGACCCCGGCAAGAACCACGACACGGATACCCCAAGTTGTCCATCGAGGACACCAAGACCGTCAACAGGGAACCGAAGTACATCAAGCACTGCATCCCGGACGCCAAGACCGTCCCGATACGAGGACCCGATAAGTTCTTCGCGACGACAAGAACGACAGCGACCAGGGGCACCCGATGCGCCCGACACCGAGACCCCGGTGCGACAAGTGCTTCATCCCGAATGCCATGACCGTCAACATGGCCCGACCACCGCGAATGCGCCAAGATCTACCCCGATCCGAAGACCCTAACCCCGGAGTCCGAACCTCGATCCCGTCGAACCCTGGACCCTGAGACCAACCCCGAACCCCGGAACCCCAAGATCGTCGAGAACCCTAAAGTGTGACCCTTACCCGAACCCCTATTTTTATAAATGCTAAATATAAAACCTGTTGCATATTAATCATTCATCTCGCGTGCATATTTGTGTGGTTTGGGGGCCTTATGCCGATTCACCTAATAATTAAATATGGGGCCCATATGCGGGCAAATCTAGTCTCATATTGGCCTCATTTAAATTTGTGTAGCGAACCCGGTGCTATCTTCTGCCATGTTAAGACAACATTAAATTGCGGGGTTTCTAAATAACTTGAACCGTCTAATTAAATTGTCGGGACCCCGGTTCCGCTTAATCTGGCCTAATTGCATCGCACTTCTGCCATATCATACATCATACATGCATCATGCCGATCTTCTGCCGTTGTATTAAATATTGCATCCGGTGTTTCTTCTAGTGTTTTGCTTCTTCGCGGATAAGGCCGTTGAGTTGATGTGAGCTTCGCCCCGATCTTCGGTTGAACCCTTCGACACTGTTTTCAGGCGAGCATCTCCCCCTTTCTACCTATCTTACTTTTATAGTATTTATTCCCTCCTGTTGATCTATTGCTATCTGTGTTACGATGCTCTAGCTTCGATCCCTGGATATTCCCTGCAGCCTCATATTGCCTTGGACACATCCTATTACCTATTGTTTGGTAGATAGTTGGACTTGCGCGTCATAGTCGCTTGCTCAATTGCTGTTGCGTGTCGCCATGTACCACAGTTGTTGGAGCCTTGCCACCTGTTTGATGTTGGAGATGATCTCGGCTTTATTTATCGTTCACTTTAATTCCTGTTTAACAACTAAAATTGAAGTAAGCAGAGGCATCGGTGGGTGATAGATAATATTTGGTTTCCGAACGCCCACTTGTGTCCCGTAGGACCCCGAGTACTTGATACCTGTTCCTTGATTTATCGCGCTATCCACATATGGGGAGTATGGGCCCCCCTTAGCCAGAACTTGATTCCGTCTTATTTCTTGGGGCCACAACTAGTTTGAGGTTTTATTTACTATCCTGTACCTATGCCATGCTTTACTGCTTTATTTACGATTGTGTGAGGAGCACGCTGTACTGTTTTGGAAGCGGAATGTTTTCGCGGTATCGACAGTCCCCGTTTGGGGATTTGCTATCGTTTACAGCCATTGTCGCAAACCTTGAGTCCGTCTCGGAGCTTGCTTACTTCGTTGCGGGTGTACTCCAAGGGGTGGCCCCCTGAAATATTTCTGAATCTTGTGATTGCTCTGTCGTGAAGACCTCGTTGGGTTTTGATTTGGTTTTTCCGAGGTTGATCATGTGTGTGTTGCTATTTGTGCACCCCGGCCGGGTTAAAACTTTCTGAAAGCCGTGTCCGTGGTTATGGACGACTTGGAGCACAGTATCTCGACCATAGACAAGCATAACTAAAGTTTATTGCTATAAATTTGACTTTATAATGACTAGTAATCAGCTTCACTATAATGGAATGGTTAAATAATACTGCCCACAATTGCTTGTTTGGATTGTCACTTGTGACCATTGTACCTGACTAGTAAGTATTGCAATTACAACGGAATGGCTGAATAAAAGTACCAACAACTGCTGGGTTTTTGGGTTACCTCATGTTAATTGTATCTGATTAGTAAGTGATGCCACTACAACGGAATGGTTAACTAAAATGGCCCACTGCTTATTTTATCAGGACGATTATCTAAACCTGACTAGTACTTGCTGCAACGATAACTGAATAAGTAAAACTGCCAACGGTGTGAGTTCCTCGGTTGACTTCCTCGTTGGTCTCGAGGGGGAAACGCCAGGATGGGTTTGTTTGATGATAGTATCAGGTTGGATCCGGATAGGTCCTTCTTCCCCTCTCTGATTACCGCCAGTTGTATCGAGTCTCTATAGGTTGTTTAGTGCATGCTGCCGCTGCCGCTTCAGCCCACCATACCTATGTAGGCGAGGACCGCCGAATTCTAGTCTCGCCGTGTACTGGCCTCAGTACTGACGCTCCTCTTTTTCCTTTGCCCTTTGTCGGCACCCCTTTTGTTTAAGCAGGTTGAGATCGACGTCGTTAGCAGGGTTACCCTTCCGGCTTGGCCTGGGCAGGGTTATGGACGCCATTGGTTATTCTTCAGGGCTCTTAGCCCCATTTGCATCTTGTCCGTACTCGGACGCTCTATCGTTTTTCAAGGTGATTTGGATCTTTGTATATTATATCTGTATTCTTGACTCATGGAGTCGCTGTTATATATATCTGTTCTGTGAGTCCCATCGAGGACTGTTGTGTAATGTTATTACTTCGTTTTCCACCCGCACGAAAGTGCCTGGTGGGCACCTTTGAATCGTTTCTATGCGGGTTTGGCGGGTTTCGCTAAAACTTGCATAGGTCCGGGAGAGGGGTTCGGGGGAGGAGAGAGGCGCGCGTGCGAGGCGTGCTAGGGGAAGGAACCGACAGGGGTGGGCCAGGGGGCTGTGTGGGGACTGGGTGGGGTGATTGGGTGGTGGTGGGGCAGACATGTGGGCCAGGGGGAGAGGGTCGGTTTGACCAGGGGAGAGAGAGAGAGAGAGGCTGGGCGGTGGGGCCAGGCTGCAGCGTGGCGTGCGCGTGTGTGCGTGGGTTGCTGGTTGGGGTGTGTGCTGTGTGTTCAGGTGGAGAGAGGGAGTGGAGGTGGTTTAGTCTAGGTGGCAAATGGGGAGTGGTGGAGGAAGGGAGAGAGGTGAGGTGGCGTTCAGGGATTGGGTGGGGTGATGTGGAGAGGGTGTGTGGGTAGATAGGTGGGTAGCTGTAGGATTTAGAAGGGCGGGTTAGGTGGACCGATTTAAATCCTGGGGCGGTCGTTCGGGTCTATCCGGCCCGTTCGACTGCCCCACTAAAATAATATAACATCTTATTTAATTTGCAATACATTTTGTAACTAGTTTTTAGACAAACAAAATATCCGGCAGCACCCGGGGTTTTGTGTTTGAACAAAGTCGGGGCGTTTAGAAAACAAAACTGGGTTTTTTCGAAATAGTTTTATGCGAGCAAATGCAAGATGATGACGATGCTCAAATGCAATGTGGCATGATGACAGGAGCATGCGGTCACGATGATGCAATGCACAAAAACAACGCGATTTTCTAGTAGTGGTTTTGCGGGATGCCACAATTCGACACCCCTAACAATGGATCTCGCCCTCGAGATCCGCCTCATGGTACCGGAAGGAAAGGTCGGCGATCTGCGTCTTCTCGCTTCGTGTAGATCCTCGCGACACCACTAACAATGGTTCCTTCTTCATCTGGAAATCGGCGACACCACCAACAAAGGGTCGTTGCTCCTGATCGTCGAGAGAACACTCCGGAGGAACAAAGGACGGAGGTGGAGGTATCAAACAATAAGGCCACCTCTAACTTCCATTAGAAGAGAAAAAGTTATATTGATCAACCGGTTCGATGTACAGAGCGAACAGTAAGAGTCGGTTAGGGTGATCAATCCATCCCGTACCCAAACTATCAACTCTATACATGAATAGGAAAATCAGGCAACTCAACTCTCGAGATTTAGAATGAAGACCTTCATAAGCGGTATCCGGAACAAAGGAATGATGCCAGCTCTGCATTGGATCTGAGGTGGCTGAGGTCATCACATCGGAAAGCGCCGGAAGATACAACAGGAATCATATGAAAGACACACTGATTAGGTTCCGCAATGGTTCCATTGGCATGAACAACACATGCTCAAGGTTAACTCCAACTTCACCAATGCTCGTCCTTCTCATATGTTTTTCAACGACACTGATATCCAGCAAGGAACACATATAGATAAAGAGCTCAAGAACAAAAGATTGGATGAAGGGTACAACAGACGAGTTGCAGATTGATGATCGTAGCACCTCCGTTACAAAAGGAAGAAAGCGAAACCCTGAAGGTACGACGGAAACCCAACCACGAGAAATCCTGGACTCGAAGAAAAGATAAGAGGTGGATTCAAAACACGTAGAGGTAAGAGGAGAACAGCAGAGGGGTAAGGAGTAAATTCAGACCTAATCAGAACTATCCAACCGTTTTTGCAAAAATAGTTTTGACACTCTACTTCGGCCGTTAGCTAGGTTATCCTACAGGCTGGACTTGTGGGGTATCGCAACTGCTGAGCTCTGATACCACTCTGTAACACCCTCAGAATCGGACCTATGCAAGTTTTAGCGAAACCCGCCAAACCCGCATAGAAACGATTCAAAGGTGCCCACCAGGCACTTTCGTGCGGGTGGAAAACGAAGTAATAACATTACACAACAGTCCTCGATGGGACCCACAGAACAGATATATATAACAGCGACTCCATGAGTCAAGAATACAGATATAATATACAAAGATCCAAATCACCTTGAAAAACGATAGAGCGTCCGAGTACGGACAAGATGCAAATGGGGCTAAGAGCCCTGAAGAATAACCAATGGCGTCCATAACCCTGCCCAGGCCAAGCCGGAAGGGTAACCCTGCTAACGACGTCGATCTCAACCTGCTTAAACAAAAGGGGTGCCGACAAAGGGCAAAGGAAAAAGAGGAGCGTCAGTACTGAGGCCAGTACACGGCGAGACTAGAATTCGGCGGTCCTCGCCTACATAGGTATGGTGGGCTGAAGCGGCAGCGGCAGCATGCACTAAACAACCTATAGAGACTCGATACAACTGGCGGTAATCAGAGAGGGGAAGAAGGACCTATCTGGATCCAACCTGATACTATCATCAAACAAACCCATCCTGGCGTTTCCCCCTCGAGACCAACGAGGAAGTCAACCGAGGAACTCACACCGTTGGCAGTTTTACTTATTCAGTTATCGTTGCAGCAAGTACTAGTCAGGTTTAGATAATCGTCCTGATAAAATAAGCAGTGGGCCATTTTAGTTAACCATTCCGTTGTAGTGGCATCACTTACTAATCAGATACAATTAACATGAGGTAACCCAAAAACCCAGCAGTTGTTGGTACTTTTATTCAGCCATTCCGTTGTAATTGCAATACTTACTAGTCAGGTACAATGGTCGCAAGTGACAATCCAAACAAGCAATTGTGGGCAGTATTATTTAACCATTCCATTATAGTGAAGCTGATTACTAGTCATTATAAAGTCAAATTTATAGCAATAAACTTTAGTTATGCTTGTCTATGGTCGAGATACTGTGCTCCAAGTCGTCCATAACCGCGGACACGGCTTTCAGAAAGTTTTAACCCGGTCGGGGTGCACAAATAGCAACACACACACGATCAACCTCGGAAAAACCAAATCAAAACCCAACGAGGTCTTCACGACAGAGCAATCACAAGATTCAGAAATATTTTAGGGGCCACCCCTTGGAGTACACCCGCAACGAAGTAAGCAAGCTCCGAGACGGACTCAAGGTTTGCGACAATGGCTGTAAACGACAGCAAATCCCCAAACGGGGACTGTCGATACCGCGAAAACATTCCGCTTCCAAAACAGTACAGCGTGCTCCTCACACAATCGTAAATAAAGCAGTAAAGCATGGCATAGGTACAGGATAGTAAATAAAACCTCAAACTAGTTGTGGCCCCAAGAAATAAGACGGAATCAAGCTCTGGCTAAGGGGGGCCCATACTCCCCATATGTGGATAGCGCGATAAATCAAGGAACAGGTATCAAGTACTCGGGGTCCTACGGGACACAAGTGGGCGTTCGGAAACCAAATATTATCTATCACCCACCGATGCCTCTGCTTACTTCAATTTTAGTTGTTAAACAGGAATTAAAGTGAACGATAAATAAAGCCGAGATCATCTCCAACATCAAACAGGTGGCAAGGCTCCAACAACTGTGGTACATGGCGACACGCAACAGCAATTGAACAAGCGACTATGACGCGCAAGTCCAACTATCTACCAAACAATAGGTAATAGGATGTGTCCAAGGCAATATGAGGCTGCAGGGAATATCCAGGGATCGAAGCTAGAGCATCGCAACACAGATAGCAATAGATCAACAGGAGGGAATAAATACTATAAAAGTAAGATAGGTAGAAAGGGGGAGATGCTCGCCTGAAAACAGTGTCGAAGGGTTCAACCGAAGATCGGGGCGAAGCTCACATCAACTCAACGGCCTTATCCGCGAAGAAGCAAAACACTAGAAGAAACACCGGATGCAATATTTAATACAACGGCAGAAGATCGGCATGATGCATGTATGATGTATGATATGGCAGAAGTGCGATGCAATTAGGCCAGATTAAGCGGAACCGGGGTCCCGGCAATTTAATTAGACGGTTCAAGTTATTTAGAAACCCCGCAATTTAATGTTGTCTTAACATGGCAGAAGATAGCACCGGGTTCGCTACACAAATTTAAATGAGGCCAATATGAGACTAGATTTGCCCGCATATGGGCCCCATATTTAATTATTAGGTGAATCGGCATAAGGCCCCCAAACCACACAAATATGCATGCGAGATGAATGATTAATATGCAACAGGTTTTATATTTAGCATTTATAAAAATAGGGGTTCGGGTAAGGGTCACACTTTAGGGTTCTCGATGATCTTGGGGTTCCGGGGTTCGGGGTTGGTCTCAGGGTCCAGGGTTCGACGGGATCGAGGTTCGGACTCCGGGGTTAGGGTCTTCGGATCGGGGTAGATCTTGGCGCATTCGCGGTGGTCGGGCCATGTTGACGGTCATGGCGTTCGGGATGAAGCACTTGTCGCACCGGGGTCTCGGTGTCGGGCGCATCGGGTGCCCCTGGTCGCTGTCTTTTCTTGTCGTCGCGAAGAACTTGTCGGGTCCTCGTATCGGGACGGTCTTGGCGTCCGGGATGCAGTGCTTGATGTACTTCGGTTCCCTGTTGACGGTCTTGGTGTCCTCGATGGACAACTTGGGGTATCCGTGTCATGGTTCTTGCCGGGGTCCTCGGCTTCGGGCGTCGGGATCGGGTTTCGGATTCCGTGATGATGTTGCCATCTGAGATGAAGAACTTGGGTTCACAGCATCAGGTACCATCGAGTACGATGTGGTTCTTTGGGTCTGGTTCCGCGCACCGGCATCAGGAGATCTTGGCGTCAGTAGATCTTGAGAGCGAAACAACTCGTCGCGACCGTCCTTGGCCCAAGGTACATGCTGAGGCTGATCTTGCCAAAGGGGAAAAACACGTCCGCTGCTGGTCAAACACGCACACACACGGAGGTACAACGGCGAGGCTACCAGGTACTAGACAGGGCGACGCAGGCGACAGTACCATGGCGGCGTCTGCCAACGAGAGACGGGGCGACCATGGCGAGCCACAGCAGGGTCACGGGGAGGCGGCACGACGAGGCAGGCGCCGACGAGGAGCAGGCCCGGGACGGCAGAGGGGGCGCCGCCAGGGAGAGCGGGGGCGATGGCGAGCTTGGCTGAAGGGGAAGGGGCCGCGCGGAGGTGGGGTGGCTCGCTGGCGACGGAGGTTGCTGGCGACGCGCGCTGGGTGGGGGCGGGGCGGAGGAGCTCTGGGGGTTGCGGCGGCGGACGCCTGGGGCGAGCGGCCGGCGAGGCGGAGGAGGAGGAGGAGGATGCGAGCGACCGGCGAGGTGGAGAGCGCGCCGGCGGCAGCTGCTAGCGCAGGCGGGGAGGACGCTGGGCCGATGGTGGCAGGAGGGCACGGCGGCGGGGACGGTGGCGAGGCGGCCAGGCGAGCGCGGGCCGGCGGTAGCGCAGACGCGGGGGCCGCGGTCGCTGGCGGGGAGGGAGGTCCGACGGGGTGCGGCCGGGCGCGCCGGCGCGGGGAAGGGGAGAAACGGAGGGAGCGGCGGAGGGTTGGGGATGAGGGAATAGCCGCAGAGGGGGGGTTCTGGCGGGGCCGGAGCGGAGGAAGAAAAGGGATGGGGCGAGGGAGGCTGTCGGGGAGGGAGTGGGGTTCGGGGGAGGAGAGAGGCGCGCGTGCGAGGCGTGCTGGGGGAAGGAACCGATAGGGGTGGGGCCAGGGGGCTGTGTGGGGACTGGGTGGGGTGATTGGGTGGTGGTGGGGCAGACATGTGGGCCAGGGGGAGAGGGTCGGTTTGACCAGGGGAGAGAGAGAGAGGCTGGGCGGTGGGGCCAGGCTGCAGCGTGGCGTGCGCGTGTGTGCGTGGGTTGCTGGTTGGGGTGTGTGCTGTGTGTTCAGGTGGAGAGAGGGAGTGGAGGTGGTTTAGTCTAGGTGGCAGATGGGGAGTGGTGGAGGAAGGGAGAGAGGTGAGGTGGCGTTCAGGGATTGGTTGGGGTGATGTGGAGAGGGTGTGTGGGTAGATAGGTGGGTAGCTGTAGGATTTAGAAGGGCGGGTTAGGTGGACCGATTTAAATCCTGGGGCGGTCGTTCGGGTCTATCCGGCCCGTTCGACTGCCCCACTAAAATAATATAACATCTTATTTAATTTGCAATACATTTTGTAACTAGTTTTTAGACAAACAAAATATCCGGCAGCACCCGGGGTTTTGTGTTTGAACAAAGTCGGGGCGTTTAGAAAACAAAACTGGGTTTTTCCGAAATAGTTTTATGCGAGCAAATGCAAGATGATGACGATGCTCAAATGCAATGTGGCATGATGACAGGAGCATGCGGTCACGATGATGCAATGCACAAAAACAACGCGATTTTCTAGTAGTGGTTTTGCGGTCGAACCGCTTGTATGCAAAGTTCTCAAAGTGTGAGTTTTGGCTGCCTGAAGTAACCTATCTGGGTCATGTCATATCTGCCAAGGGCATTGCAGTCAACCCGGAAACTGTGAAGACAATTGTTGAATGGCTTCCTCCTGTTAATGTCAAAGAAGTGCGGAGTTTCCTCGGTTTGGCTAGTTATTGCCGTCGCTTCGTTCAGAACTTCTCGAAGATAGCGAAGCCTCTTACCGATCTCCTCAAGAAAGGCAAGAAATACCTGTGGACTCCTGCGTGTCAAGCAAGTTTTGATACACTCAAAGAGAAGCTCACTTCCACACCAGTCTTGGTTCCTCTGGGTACATCTAAGCCTTTCCAGATATTCTGCGACGCCTCTTTTCAAGGATTGGGTGCGGTCCTTATGCAAGAAAAACAAGTTGTTGCTTATGCCTCTCGTCAGCTGAAGACGCATGAGATCAACTATCCCACACATGACCTCGAGCTAGCAGCAGTTGTCTTTGCCTTGAAGCTATGGAGGCACTACTTGCTTGGCAACCGTTGTGAGATCTTTTCTGACCACAAAAGTTTGAAGTATATCTTCACTCAGCCTGATCTCAACCTTCGGCAGAGGAGATGGATTGAAGCAATCAATGATTTTGATTTGACCATCAACTACACACCAGGCAAAGCTAATGTCATGGCCGATGCTCTCAGCCGCAAAGCTTATGTTAACAACCTCATGATAGAAGAGCAGCAGCCTCTCTTGTGCGAGGAATTCCGTCAGCTCAACCTGGAAGTTGTGGAACAAGGGCATCTCCTGAACCTTCTGGCTACTCCTCTCTTGGAAGAAAAGATTCGCTCTCGTCAGCTGGGTGATCCGCACACCAAAAAGCTCATCTCTAAACTTGGGCTTCCGAAGTATGAGTCCTTCCACGTGGATGATCTAGGCACGCTTTTCTTTGAACACCGGATGTTTGTTCCAAACTACCCGGGTTTAAGAGAGCAAGTTCTCAAGGAGGCGCATGATTCGGTTCTTTCTATCCATCCTGGCAGCACAAAGATGTACATGGACTTGAAAACACAATATTGGTGGCCTGGTTTGAAACGGTATTGTGCCAAGTATGTCTCGGAGTGTGATGTCTGCCGCAGAGTGAAAGCTGTCCATCAGAAACCTTTCGGTCTTCTACAGCCATTGAAACCACCGGAATGGAAATGGGAGAAAGTAGAGATGGACTTCATCACTGGCTTTCCAAGGTCGCAGAAAGGCAACAACGCAATTTTTGTTGTCATCGACAGGCTTTCTAAAGTGGCTCATTTCTTCCCAGTCAAGGAAACAATTTCTGGAATTCAGTTGGCTGAGCTCTATATCAACAGAATTGTCTCTCTGTATGGGGTTCCGCTTGAAATCAGTTCAGACCGTGGAAGCATCTTCACTTCAAAGTTCTGGGAGAGTTTCCAAAAGGCTTTGGGGACAAAGTTGAACTTCAGCACTGCTTACCACCCTCAGTCTCAAGGACAAGTCGAAAGGATCAATCAGATTCTGGAGGATATGCTTCGTGCTTGCGTTATCTCTTTTGGCATGAAGTGGGAGGAATGTCTTCCTTATGCTGAATTCTCTTACAACAACAGCTTCCAGAAGAGTCTGAAGATGGCACCATTTGAGGCTCTCTATGGTCGCAAGTGCAGAACTCCGATTGGGTGGTCAGGTGCAGGAGAAAGAATCTGGTTTGGCCCTGACATTGTAACTCAAGCAGAGGAGAAGGTGCATATCATTCTTGAGAACCTGAAGATTGCTCAAAGTCGTCAGAAGAGCAACTATGACAGGAAGCACACGGACATGGTGTATGCCCCTGGTGATCTCGTCTACCTTCGTGTCACTCCCATGAGAGGTACACACCGCTTCGGTATCAAAGGAAAGTTGGCTCCTAGATACATCGGTCCATTCAAGATTCGTGGTAGAAGAGGAGAAGTTGCTTATGCACTTGAGCTTCCGGAAAAACTCAAAGTCCATGATGTTTTCCACATCTCTCAGCTCAAGAAGTGCTTCAAAGATCCCGGCAGGACCGTGGATCATGAGCTAATCGATCTCCAAGAAGACCCGTCTTATCAAGAACACCCCACCAAAATCCTTGAGACCGCAGAAAGAAGGACTCGCAACAAGTCCATCAAGTTCTGCAAGGTGCAATGGTCACACCATTCCGTGGATGAAGCCACTTGGGAGCGTGAAGATGAACTCCGTGCCAACCATCCTACCCTCTTTGTGTCTTCTTCTTCCTAGAATCTCGGGGCGAGATTCCTGTTTAGTGGGGGAGAGTTGTAGCATCCCAGTTGTCTAACACCTGTAATGCTACTTGTTCTAGTAATAAAAGGGCCACTTCCAACATATAATTGTTGCATCATCATCATGTCATGCTCATGTCATCATGTCACCTTGCATTTGAGCATCATATAAAACCCCTTCTTGTTTGGTTCTTATCTCATGTGCATTATTAATTGTAGTTGCCTCTTGATATTGCATTTGGATCTTGATATATTGTTAAATGCCCAAGTTGATTTGGGGGCATATCTCTTATTAACTCCACCACCTTTTCTTTTCACCACCTCATAATTCCACCATCCAACTAAATATGAGCTTGGAATTTATGGGTTTGCTTCTAGCTCATGTGGGTTGGGACGGATCCATTTCTTTTCCACATGTTCTCATCTTGGCATCATTTTGTTTTCACATTATTGATGCATGAGAGCCACATGGCCACCTTTGCATGCCTTGTGAGTGGGACCCTTTCTCCCTAGCTTCCATATGTGTGTTTGTGGGGTTATCATCATGTGGGGATATTCTGTGGGCTTATTAAATATCTAGTGGAATATACACACTAGCAAGTCCCAAATATAATCCAATGTGATCATCTCCTCATACTCCACTTGGAATTCTATCTAATTTCTTTTGCTTGGGCCTTATTCCACACTTTGGAATGCATAAGAAATGCCATGTAAATAATCTTGTTTTCACAAAGATAAATATGGTACCAATTAACTATACATGGCCCATGCAAGTGCCCCTTAGCTTGACATTTGTTTTTATTTGGATTTTACCATGGATCAACTCATCTACCCCTTAGGCTTGGTCTTGTTTGGTCATTGCCAAAATCCTACCACCTTTTTCCCTCTCTCTTTTTCTTGTCTTGTTCTTGTGAGCTTGAGTGGATCATACTTGATCAACTCAAGACCATAAGCCTCTCCTTTTAGTCCATCCCCATGCTTGCATACACATGTGATCATGTGGTGAGCATAAGCCTAAACCCCCATCCTTCTCCCTACCTCTTTTCTTTTTGATCTTGCTTGGTCTTTAATTGGAGCATGCATGATTCAAAGAAAACCTAATCCACCCCTCTCTCAACTTTCTCCCTAAACCTATCTCTATCACTCTAACCATCCAACCCTAGTCTACATCTAACCCTAGCCCTGCCCTCTCGACCACCCAGCTGGGAACCACCCTGACCACCATCCCATGTGCTTTCCCTGACCTCTCTCTCTTCCCCTCCTAAACCCTAGCTACCCGAGCCGGCCCCCTCTCCTCTCTTTCTTCTCTCTGCCTGGCGCGCCCCCACCCGAACCTCCCTCTCTGGACGAGCCCCTGGCCCCCTGGCAGCCCCCTGCGCCTGTCTGCCCTGCCCTAGCGGACCCCTGCTCGAGCACGTGAAGGAGTAGATAAAAGGTGGCACCCGAGCCACCTTTTCCCCAACCACTCCCGCACGGCATATCTCCCCTCCCCCCTCGCTCATACCTCTGCCCCACAGCCCTCTGCCTCGCCCAGATCTCCCCAGGCCGTCCCCTCCCTCTCTGGCTACCCTTACCACCGTCCTCCCCATCGCCGGCCACCGTCGGAGACCACCACCGTCTACTCGAACCAGGAGGCGGGCGCAGAGTTGCGGGTGTCGAGGAAGCTTCGGAGGACGTCCGCGTCGGCCCCCGTACTCAGCCGCGAGGAGGAGGAGCTCCCCAGGAACGCTGCACGTCGGCGCCGCCCCGACAAACCCTAGCGCCAGCGCGTCTGCCCCGCCGTCGATCGCGACCGCCCCTGCGCGAACCAAGCACGCCACCGAGCCCGCGGTGAGCTCCTAGCCCTCCCAGACATCCTCCCGACCTTAGTCGCTTCCTGGACGCGACGATCCTTTCGTTGAGCGGCCTCCGCGCGCCAGAGCTCGTCGACGTCTGCCGCTAACCCGCGCCGCATAGCCCTATCTAGCACGCGCCCTTCCTCCTGTCAACACACCCAGACCAGCCCAGTGGTAGCCGCCCCCGCGCGCGCGCCCCAGGTCGCTGGTTCGAAGCCCAGCCTCGCCACGCCGCGCGCCGCGCGCGTCAGAGGCACGCGCGAGAAGATCCACAGTGCGCGCCTGACGCTTTGCACAAAACCCCCCCAAACCTTTTTGCTTAACCCGCCGTCCCTCGGATCCCCACCTGTCAGCGTCGTTGCTATTTTATAAAAAGGCTCCCCAACTTCTCACAAACCAACCCGCAGTCCCCCCCCCCCCCCGAACCACGTGGGCAACCGCAGCGTCTCGCTGTCAAGTGGGCCTGCACGCCAGCAGGACCCACCTGTCCGTCTCAGAGCCTGGAGCAGCCGCGGTGTGAAACGCCGTCAGCGCGTGGGTGTCTTTCCAGTCAGCGCCGGTCCCCCCTGTCAGCGACTGGGGCTGGCTGAGCCTGGGTGCACAAAGTCCAGCTGGCTGCCTGTTTCAAATTCAAAACTAAATCAAATTATTTAAATTCAAACTCAAATCCTGTTGTAATATAACTTTTGAAATACAAACTCAAATAATACATGTGTTATATGTTTCTGAACCAGAAAAATGTAAGGATTTCAAATATGCCATTCAAATTGCCTTTTGCACATTTAAAATTCCAAGTTGAATTAAATTACCACAAATGCCACTAGAACTTAAATAATTAATAACTTTTGATTTATAATTCCAAATTTAACAAATGATATGTCTAAAATGATCAGCTCGACGAGACATTTCTGTTTATGCTATCCATGACTTCAATTGCAGCATGCATCATATAAAAATATAGTGTACAGCAACTATTATGGCAACAAATGTGATCCAAAACCCTATTAAAATGCTATTTCTTGTCGTCCACACCTCACCCATGCCATGCTACTTTAATGCCATGCAAATTGTGCATCATTCATCATGGCATGATTGTTTGCTTGACGCATCTTATTCATATGCTTGTGCTCTATATTCATGTTGGCCCTTGTTTGTTTGGTTTTCTCGGATAGACTCTGAGCAGGGAGCATATCAAGAGAACCAGGAGCACTACCCAGATCCGTCTCTCGCTTCAACTGAGTTGCCAGGCAAGCACTACCACATGCTTGCATACATACAGTACCTATTGCCTCTATCTTATTCTTGCATCATTGAGTCGCGATTGCATTAAATTGAATCCCAAGTATTGCATAGCCTTTACTTTTAAACCCCACCAAGCCTGTTTCCTCCATCCCATGAGCCATTACCATAGGAGTTGTTTGAGCCATGCGAGTCGTAGAACAACATGTGTAGGGTTTGTGAGAGTCTGATGGATAACGCGGTACCTAAACAACTTAACCTGAGTAGTAATGGGATAACTAATGAAAGTGCCATCGGTGAGCAATATATGCTATTTGGTTTTTCCTGCTCACTTGTGTCCCGTAAGACTCCGAGTACCTTATTCCTGTTCCAAGTTTTATCGCGCTATCCACATCCGGGAGGTATATGGGACCCCCCTGAGCCAGAGCTTGATTCCGTCTTATTTCTTGGGGCCACAACTAGTTTGAGGTTTTATTTACTATCCTGTACCTATGCCATGCTTTACCGCTTTATTTACGATTGTGTGAGGAGCACGCTGTACTGTTTTGGAAGCGGAATGTTTTCGCGGTATCGACAGTCCCTGTTTGGGGATCTGCTGTCGTTTACAGCCATTGTCGCAAACCTTGAGTCCGTCTCGGAGCTTGCTTACTTCATTGCGGGTGTACTCCAAGGGGTGGCCCCCTGAAATATTTCTGAATCCTGTGATTGCTTTGTCGTGAAGGCCTCGTTGGGTTTTGATTTGGTTTTTCCGAGGTTGATCGAGTGTGTGTTGCTATTTGTGCACCCCTGCAGGGTAAAACTTTCTGAAAGCCGTGTCCGCGGTTATGGACGACTTGGAGCACAGTTTCTCGACCATAGACAAGCACAACTAAAGTACCGCCTTTAATTTGACTAAGCAATTGATTTGTAAATAGTGCAACACTCATGGAATGGTTAATAAAATTGCCAACGGATGGGGGGTTGTTCGTCCGCTTCCTCGTCGGTAAGCGAGGAGGAGGATGGATCTGATGAAATTACTATTATAACTGTTGTCATTAATTCACGGACATCCGTCTATCATTGGTTAGGCGGATGGTTAGCGAGTATCTATAGAACTGCTAGGGTTTATCTTTTGCTGCAATTGCGTCACCCCCAGGTTGTGTCCCCTTTAGAGGCATTAAGACTTGCTGAGTACCCTTAGGGTCTCACACGATAAATTATTGGTTCAGATGAACAGGTACCCTCGCAGGACGGATACTGGGTGGAAGAGGCTGATGATGTGGGCAACGATCGTTCGGTGTAGAGATTCCGGGCACGGGGATCCGTGAGATCTGTGGTTGGGATGTGCTTATTTCTATGGCATCTTATGCCGATTTGCTTCTTATCCGTACTCGGACTTTGTTTGCCGCTTCCGCATGATACTCTGATGTGTGCTGTATGAGGAAGTATCCTAAAATACTAGATCTATCTAGGTCATTTGAATCTTGCCGTATGGCGTTGCTATATTTCCTTTCTTTCTAGATGGTGTGGCTCTGATGTACTCTTGTATGGTGGCTTTCATACATACCCACTTGTGTATGTAGTTGATCCCTTCGCCTGCCGATTACGCCGCCCGTACAGGTCCCGATGAAATGGGAGTGGTTGGGACGGCCGAAAGGTCTACCGGTGAGTGGCTTTTGGGGCCCCACCGTACTATTTCAACCACTACCGCTCATCCAGGCTTGTATCTAGGAGCGTAATTCACCGAGGTAGTTACACTTGACCGCCCACCAACATACGCCACCACGGCCTTGCAGTCAACCCCGACATCTCACCGCGACCCATGTTGTGAGGCTGGCAAGAACGAAAAAGGAGGAACATCGGCGAGAGTCGGCAAGATAGTAACACACGGGAGGGAACTTCCTCCACCACCTTCCGGCGGTAGCCGACCGGATGTAGCGAGAGGGGCAAACCAGACCCTCACTGGTCCAGCCGAGCCCAAATGGGCGCGTGAAGCCCTTCCACCGCACTGCAGCAAGGGTGCCACTGTCCTCGCCAACTCCAACACTAGTCCCTCCCCCTCCTCCTACCAGAAGATCCACCACGGCAGATCCCCGCTGCCAAGCAGCAGCGCCATCGACCTCGTGATCACCCGGGCTTGCCGGACCATCGCCAGTCTGAGGAGCAACACCACGAGCTACCTCCCGGAGCCACCTCCGCCGGAGGGCTTCCCGCACAAACCACCTTCCAGGGCCGCCGCCCCGGCTTCCACGAACTCGCACCCACGGGGCAGCAAACACCACCATAACAGGTCCATTGGCGTAGACGGGGAAGGTCGGCACATGAAGACTATTCTAGGCGGCAGGAGGCCGGCGAGCACGACAGCCAAGCGAGCCGTGTGCAAGTCAACCTCGCAAACCATGGCTATGGATGCCATCTGGCCACCAGATCTGGACCCGCCTGGTCCGGAACGGGGTTTCCAGCAACCATGGCAAGGAACCGGAGAGCACAACAACCAGAGCCCGCCATGAACGTGCCCGCCGCGGCCCGTCAGGCCCAGATCGGGCCCTCCATGGCCCAGATCGGGCCCGCGAGGCCCGGCTGCTGTGCTTCCCCTGCCGTCCGCCGCCGCCCTTCATAGCTCCGCGCCGAGCTCGCCCCTGCCACCGCCGCCCAGCTACCGTCGTCCTGATGCGCCACCTCGTGAAGCGAGCTCGCGCCGCTGCCATGGAGCACCGCCGCCGGCCACCGCTGCCCCGCGCAGGGCGCCGAGCGAGCGGGTAAGGGAGGGCCCCCGCCGCTGGCACCGCCCGGGCTTTGCCCGGCGGCTCCCGCCGGCGGCGACGGCGGAGGGGGGGCCTGGGGGGCTGGGGGGAGAGGAGGAAGCAGGGATTGGGGAGGCCCGCCCGTCGCCCGAGGGGGACGTCGCGGACGGGACCGTTTTTTCTTCTGTTCTGCTCCGCCACATGAGCCAACTTTAACCTGGGAGAGGCCACACCGAGTAAGCCTCTACCGGCCCAGTTTCCCAACAGAACCAAGTCTCGGAATTGATTGGTTTAAGATTGGGGCTCCACAGGCAGACCACGATGTACGTACGTGGAGATGCCGCACGTACGTACGTGCTTGAACGGTCGAGCGGCCGCCGGCACACGTCCAAAGATCGTCCCTGGCCTGCTTAACTTTGTCGCTTCGGCGTCCCATTAGTGTAGTTTGACGAGGGAACGGTCCAGTGTCGACGTCCAGCGTCCCATTAGTAGGTTTGTTTTCTTCTTGCAACGTACGGTAATCAGGCGCGCGCACAGTCAAGCTGCAGTGTGACGGTGATTTGTTTGTTTGTTTATTTCTTTACACTTGATCATCAAAGTCGCATGCACTCCTTTTCTTTTATCTCCAACTGTCGGCTTTGGCTTTGTCTATTTAGCGGCGACTGGAATCGATCTGAACGAGGCAGTAAAGAAGTTCGGCTAGGGAGTGCATGGACCATCCACACGATCCATCCAAATGCATAGGTAAGAAGAACCCTCCGGCGAATATGTGCACATGCACGTTAGGACATCTACACCGGGCCGACCTATCCGGTCGTCTTAAACTGTCTGTTTGTGTAATTTGTTTGGGATGGGCCACGGTTGATTTGAGGCCGTGGTCTAAACTGTCCGGTCGACTTTCCATAAAATTGAACGGAAAAACTACTATAAAGATCACAAAAAACCCAGCTCAAAGTGAATGGAGAGAGAACCCCTGCGTCTTGGAAGGATCTGAAGCTGTTCGGACAAGTGAAGTCCGAGATCCCTCGAAAAATGAAGTGAACTAACTCATATGCAAAAAAGAGTCTTTCATGTTAAGGTGAACAAGTAGAGAAGTTTTCCTGAATTCTCAGAGAGAAGACTCGTTGTTGGAACCGAGAACACTGGCGATTGCTCTCTTTCTAACCTTCCGCCGAGAAATTCCATACTTTCCACCAAATTCTTTTGTGTGTGGCCAGAATATGATGATTTCCAATGCCGAGTACTTTTCTTAACAGTGTATGAAGCCACCGCGTCCAGCAGTGTGATCTATTTGTCCGCGCTTGGCCAACGCCGACGTATTTTCAGTGTCTTCCTGCCGCCACGCCGTTTCCCACCGCTTCCTGCGAGTTCTGGGCGTTTTCCGCCGCGTACAGGCGTAGCCATAAATAGGATAGGTCAGCGAGCTATCTACGACCAGACCCGCACCACCCACAGCACAAAAAACCGCCATGCCTGGCCGCGGGTGTCGACCCGACGAGCTCCGTGCAAACCCCAACGCCGGCAGAGAAGAGAGGCCCGAGCGGCCGTGGTGGTTGCCGAACGTGCCGTTGCCACGACGCTCTCACTACAACTACAATAGGACCACCAGCGAGCAATTCTCGTTGGAGGTGATGAACCGCATCTTTCTGCCGGAGCACCGCCGACGTCTAGCGCTCAGGGAAGTGCATGACAAACTCCGAGAAACATTGTGGGCCAATCCTGACGACGTGTACCTGCGTGTCCGTCTTGCCCAAGCCGAAGAGGAGCTGCAGACGCAGGAAGCGATCTACTGCTCTCTCTCAGCATAGAATGGGGCGTTTCCGACCCGTAGGCGACGCCTAGCTAGAATGGACAAAAGCTCAAGCTTGAGGATGCCACCATGGTGTCAACCCAAGAAATATCCAAGAGGTACAAGCGTCAAATCTTGGGGATGCCCAAGGCATCCCCTTCTTCATCAATAAAAAGCTCAGGTCTGTCTAGACACTTCGTTTTTATTATTTCATGCACAGTTGTATTGTTCTTAGAGCGTCTTAGTTTTCGTTTGCTTTGCTTAGCTTGTTTAGTTTTCTTAAGTAGTTTGGACCCCCGATCTCGCTGTGTTGTTTTGCAAATAAGTTTGCTTGATGTTGGAAAGGAGTATTAAGTTCTTGCTTGAAGTGCAAGAGGAGCTTGCATTGACTTTGACTTAGACTTTAGCATGACATGCTAGGTATTGTTTTGACTTTATGCTTAGTGATTATTGTTATAGCATGTCTTGTTCCAAACAATTGGGATTGCTTAGTGTGCCTTGAAGAAATTATGCGTTGTTTTAGCATGCAAAAGCATAGTATTATGGTACTCTCCTTTGATGTTTTGCTTGGGTTGACTTGGCACATGCTCACACCATGTTATGACTTTGACAAGTCACCATTAGCCTCTATGATCATTTAGTCCTTGACTTGTAGTACCACTATTTGCTTTGATTAGTATGCTTTATTGCACTGCATGATTATGGCCATTATTGCTCTCTTAGTTGGTTGCTCTCAGTCTTTTGCTAGCCTCCACTTGTATGAGTAAGTCCTACTCATGCCTCCAACTCCCAAGAAACCAAGTTATTTCAAAGTGTCTACTATAAACTCCTATGAATGGTGTGTTACACTATTCCAAGTATATTCTTGTTTTCAACTATCTTCCAATTAAAAAACTATTTTATTATGTGAAAACTTAGTGATTAAAGCCCTCACGAACTTGATGGCACACTTTATTATTTGCCCCTAATAAACTTGAACCATTGTGACAACTTTGTTGTATATGCTTGCACTTATAAGTTGGAATTAGCAGAACCGTGTTGTCACGGGGAACGTTTTTAACATTGCACTTGTACTTTGTACTTAGTTGATATCATGTTCATTTGTCTATGGATGTCACCTGTGTGAAATAAAGAGGGAACTTGTAAGTCCATGGAGTTTGTATCCTGTGCTAGAAAAATGCCTGGGCCGCTAGCCTAAGCCATGCCTAATCATGGTGGAAACTTGCAGAAACACCATAATGAGCTATCTATGAAGCATCCTCAATAAAAAGTTATGCATATGGTAAATAAGAAGATTACTGAGATGCTCATTGTCTGCTTGCCTTGTCGTTTTGGTTATGGGAAAGCTCTTGTACCATGTGCAAGGGGTACCCCGTTGGCGGTTCTTAATGATATGCAAATACTTACAGTGACAAGAACTTACCTGGACCCAAAGTTGAGTATGCATGAGGTGTGGCCCTCGTATTCAAGGGACATGAGATTGCCAACTTATACTTCGTTAAGTATATACTCCAGCTTTGCCACTTTAACCTTAACCACTTTAAGATGCTTATGATAGGGGCAATGTGGGCTAAAAGCTAACAAGTACCATAATTTCTGGAAGCTCTTTTTGAAACTTTTAATCACTGCTTCCTTTACAAAAAAGGTCTTTCTTCCACCACTATTGAGTCTCCACCTTCTACCTTTAGGCACCATTAAGAGAGCATAGTTGTCATTCTGTGTGTAGTGTTCCAAAGCTTATTAATTGATGCATATTGTGATATTACTTGTTCTTGTGCTACTTGTTTCTAGTCACCCTTGTGAACTTTGCAGGTGTCATATGCATCTATTTGCTACTCTATGAGGGATAAGTTGATTGCCACTATGCTATGTTTTCTGTATGTGAAACAAACAAACGTTTTTCAGTGCATGTTATTCATGATCTTTGTTTGTAGCTTGTCATGTTGCATGCATAGTTACTATGTCATATTGTTAGAACTCCATCTTTCATGCACATATTTAGAGTTCTTTGATCCCAGCTTTCAATGCTTGCAAATAGTTGGATCTTTATTGTGAGGGTGCATGTCACCTCAAAAATTATTCTTTTATCACTTACCTACTCGAGGACGAGCAGGAGTTAAGCTTGGGATGTTGATACGTTTATCTATAATTTTTTATGCTTCATGCTTGTTTAGTATCTACTTTGCTTTGATTTGTCTACATTTTGAGGTGCTTTTTACATGTTTTCTAGTACTAACCTATTAACAAGTTGCAACATTGTTAGATGCATGTTTTCTGTTGTTTTTGGTTTTAGAAAAGTTAGTAAAGAAATATTCTCGGAATTGGACGGGAGAAACGTCAAAGTCAATTACTTTTCGTGGGGAACAAGAAGTCGAGAGGAGAGACGGAGGGGCCAGACCCACCCCAGGCGCGGGTGGGCCTAGCCCCACGCCAGGCTAGGGTTTGGGCACCCTGGCCGTCTCCTCAGTCTCCCTCTTCGCCTATAAGAAGCCCCCGATGCAGAAACCCTAAGCAATCGATCAAATATCCATGAAACCGTCTGTAGCCGCCACCACCATCATCCCTAGATCGGGGGGATCTGAAGTTCTTCTCGGCACCCTGCCGGGGGGGAGATCATCCCGGAGGCCTTCTCTCCTGTATGATGCGTCAGTAGTTCCACCTTGGACTATGGGTCTATGTAGTAGCTAGATGGTTGTATCTCCTCCTTTATGCTTTCATGTATAGATCTTGTGAGCTCCGTTCATGATCAAGATCTAATCTATTTGTAATCATGCATGTTGTGTTTGCGGGGATCCGATGGATATTGAGATTATTATGTTGGTTTGAGTAATGGTTTTATCTTTATGATTCTATCATGTCTGTGTTGTTTGTGATCTTGCATGCTCTCCGTTGTTAGTAGCTATCTTGGCCAAGTAGTTGCTAGTGACTCCAAGAGGGGGTATTTATGCTCGATAGTGGATTCATGCCTCTAGTTTCCAAGGAAAGTGACAATAATATCTTCGGTTGTAGATGTGTTGTTGCTACTAGGGAGAAAATAACGGTCTCTTGTTCATGAAACATGTGGACTGTTTACCTTACACACTTTTCTTAAAGCAGTTGTCTGTTGCTTGCAACTTAATACTGGAGGGGGTTCGGATGATAACCTGAAGGTGGACTTCTAGTCATAGATGCAGTTGGATGGCGGTGTATGTATCTTGTTGTATTGCCCAAACGAATCTCATAGGATCTTTCTGACTAGTAATTGCATTGTTATACCTTGCTCAGTTCCTGTTAAGTGCCCTAGTGTAATTTTTTTACCCTTCATGCCATGTTATTTATCTAAGGAGAGCACCTCTAGTGAACTATGGACCCCGGTCCAATCTTTACCATTGATACATCTTCCATTGTTACTTGTTTACTTGCTGCAAACCATTACCTTCCACACCATACGTTTAATCCTTTGTTACAGCAAACCAGTGAGCTTGACAATGTCACTATTCGTTGGGGCAAAGTCTTGAGTTTGTGTTGTGCAGGTCTCCGTGTTGCTTGCAACACCTGTGTGACGTTTTCTTCCTCCTTCTGTTTCGATAACCTCGGTCTCAACTGAGGGAAAACTTGATGCTTGCTGCTTCACACCTTGCTCTTGGGGTTCCCAACAGGCTGTGCGTAGACAGTCGTCAAGCTTTTCTGGCGCCGTTGCCGGGGACTAAAGGGACATCAAACTTCTTCCTCTCCGTCAAGCACCAGGGCGCCATCAACAAGCTTTTCTGGCGCCGTTGCCGGGGAGGCTAAGGACGTCTTCACTAGGAGAGTCCTTCACTTCCTTTTTATTTACTTTGTTTTTAGTTTGCTTTGTTTCTTTTGCTGGGTTTTGTTTGCCTCTTCCTGAAAAACACAAAAAAATTAGTTCCTGCTCTAGTTGCTACCATGTCTGGTTTTGGACCAACCTTTGTTTCTCCTATGGTAGAAATCTCCACTTTTAAGCAAAAAAGTGAAGAAAGTTTTAAAGAAGCTTGGTCTAGAATCTCTGTTTTTCAGAGGGAAACTGAGCCTGAGGTGAGCCTTAGCTTGGTTATTGATAGTTTATACCGCGGTGCTGCTCTTCATTATAGATATGCTTTGGATGCTGTGGCTGAGAAAGATTTTTTTCTTTGTACTAAGGATGAAGCTTTTGATGCCATAGAGAAATTAATCATGATTTATAGTACACCTGGCAAGTCTGATTCCTCTTTCACAAATATTTTTGCCAGGTTGAACACTCTTGAGACTAGTATTGCTGCTATGAATAGTTGCTATCACATGCTTAGGGCTTGCCATGATTATGTTCCCATAAATTCTGAGCCCTCAAAGTGGTTTCCCACAATCAAAGTCTCAATAAACACTACACATTTTGATGCTCTCTATGACATCATGTCTGAATTTTGCCTCATGCCTAAAGATATTTATGATTCCTTGAGTCTTTGGGGGCTTACTAAAGGAGGAGAGGAAATCTCTCTTACCAACAATGCCACTATATGATGAGGACATCCCTATGGTTGATACAACCGTTGCACCTACAGCCACACTTCCTCATGTTCCACAATTCCAAGGACCTCTCACAAGAGCTCGTGCACACCAACTAAATTATCAGGTACTTTTGTTTCTAGGAACCATTCCTATTATTCATGAGAATATGATGATGTCTAAATCAGATGTGTTTATGTTACTTAGGAATGATGGGCCTAGCATGGACGAGAGGGACAAGCATTGGAGCATGATCAAGCATGGAGATGATGGCAACAATCGTGTGAGGATTCAGGATGAAGCTGGAAGTGAAGATTTTAGAGCTTTGAAGCCACCGTAATGAAAGGATGAAGACATGGACGAACTAGAGAGCTACACACTTCAAATTTTCGTCCATGTGATTAGATGGTGCTGCATCACCTTTAAATATGGGCCAGGCCCATGTAATTTTCGTCCAAATAAAGGGGCTGAACTTTTAGAGTCCGTATAGTGGAGGGAAGGGGCCTAGAGATGGATTTAGACCTCCTTCCCAAGGCTGGCCGAAATTCCCTTCTATTCCTCCATATATACCCCCATTAGGTCATCGTTTAGACGCAGATTTTGTTTAGTAAAATACTTAGCCACGAGCTACTCTTCGCCATAGGCAAAAGTGTCAAACCGACCTTTTGTACTACACACTTATAGAATCCCACCTCTTCAATAAAGCTTTTATCTATATTCGCAATATCTTGATTGCATCTATAATTCTTGCTGGTTCTTCGATTGCTTGCAGGGATTGATCCTCGTGATCATGTTGATCTAGCTCCAGCGTGATAAATAGACTCGGAAGTTGGTGTATCGATTGCTAAGGCGCAACGTCTCGTACGTTTGTAGTCAGATCGTCAACGTCGACTTCCACCATAATCGAAAGTTATCGTCTCATCGAAAGATCGAGCACCTTTACCCTATCAAGTGGTATCAGATTTCGGGTTTCTCAGTGAGATCTTACAGTTTTCGTAGTTTAGATTACATTTGTTCTTCTTCCTATAAACCATAAAAAGCCAACAAATTAGGGTTAGATCCGTATCCTAGAAACACTTTCGGGCCTTTTGCATCGTTTCTTTTCAGTATTTGCTTTGTTGAGTTCTAGTCTGCATCATCGTGTCCAGTGCTGGTCTTAGATCTAGATCTTTAGAGTTTCGAGTTCTGGTCACAATCATCACCACTTCCACCACCGATTCCGCTATCACCACCGCCATACACTTGCTACAAGCCTTCGCCCACATACCGCCTCCGACACCACATATCCTTGTTACAGTCCAGTTAGGTTTGTTTTCGTTTTCCTACTCTTGCTTACCATCATTATAGATCCGATCCGAGTTGCAACTTGGTCCGAGTCCCAGAAAGTTTTGGCCAGAAGGAAAGCAGAGGAGAGCAAAAAAAAATCTGGAAACTCCTCCGATTTTTTTTCGTCCTATACTGTTTTTAGGCTTCTGGGATCGTTTTGAGCTATACGCCATTATATTAAAAAAAATGGCGTCTGCACGCTTTCCAGAGAAGTTTCATGCAGTTTTTGGAAATTTCAAAAAAAATCCTGAGCCTATCCTGATATTCTACCTAGCTAATCGTTTTGAGACACTTTCCATCCTAGTGATTTTCGCCTCATTTGCGCGCTGTTCAGAGCACTGGTGCCTGTTGTTTTTTTTTTGTGTCGCGGCATGACTCGTAGTGTTCTAGGCTCGCGTCTCTAGCTTGGGATAGTCTAGGACCAGCACAATATCGTCGTTGAGCTGTTATTCAACCTTGCATTGCTGTTTTGAAATTTTGTCTACAGATATTGCAGCCATCCAGAACTCCACATATTCCTACACCGTAGGTTGACACCACCTGGCAATCTCTCTATTCAATCTTCTTGAAGCTTGATCACAACAATTGCTACTCACCACCTACTGCAGGGTAAGAACGGGTAAGAGTATTGGTTTGCTTGACAGATTAAGCGTTTTCCACCATTATTCTGTTGTATCTCCATTATATACCTGTGCTTTTTGTGAACTAATCATGCCACCAGAAAACACCGAGGCACAGCCACTGGAGGGTGAAGCCTTGCAGGCTCACGTCACCACACCTTTGGCTGACCATATGCAGGATGTGGACAAGCGTTTTACTGACACGATGGAGCACCTCGAGGGACTCGAGACCGCCTTCACTGCCAAACTCGACGCTAAATTCTAGGAGGTGCTAGCACGCTTACCACTACCATCGACGGCTCGCGTGCCTCCTCCATAGTCGACTTGCGGGGCTCCTACACCAACCTTGTTGGGACGTGCATAGCGCATTCTCAAACATCCGACACAAACTTCGGTTGCGGGTGTTGCGGGTGTTGTTGCTGCGAGTACTACTGCTACGGGCGTTGCAGGAGCTACGGGTGTCAAACAGGCCCGTGATGCATAGTTGGATGATTATTACGGGGAAGATGAGTACGATGGAGAGTACGCGAACGACTTCATAGTTGATCAGCCAGCTGGTCGTCCTAAGCAATACAATCCCCACATTCATCGTCCACCTCCTTTGCCGCTGGTACGTGATGATGACCATGTTGCTAAACTGAAATTACATGTTCCTACGTTTGATGGTCGCTATAATTCTGATGCATACCTCTCTTGGGAATTAGAATTATACCAGCGTTTTGCATGCTTAAATTATTCCGAGGATAGACGTGTTAGTGCTTCTACTTGTGAGTTCACTAGTTTTGCTTCCATATGGTGGTCTGAATATTGTCGTGCTAATCATGCTAATCCAATCACTACGTGGGATGCTTTAAAACATGTTATGCGTATTCGTTTTGTTCCACCATATTATCAGCATTCCATGCTCACCAAATTGGCACGTCTAGATCAAGGCAAAAATTCTGTGGAGGATTACTATCAGGAGTTGCAAACTAGCATGCTGCGTTGTGGTATAAAGGAGGATAATGAAGCATTAATGGCACGATTCGTAGTCGGGTTAAATAAGGACATTCAGACCATTTTTAGATATAAATCTTATCACACTATTACCCGTTTGTTCCATCTTGCTTGCAATGCTGAATGTGAAGTGCAGGATCGACGCGAGGCGATACGAACTAATTATTCTGCAGGTCGTTCTACTTGGAGATCACCGAATTCGGCGTCACGGGCTGCTGCAACTACACCTCCAGCGACCACATACACGTGATCTGCAGCATCTACACCACCTCCGTTTGCTGCACGGAAGACTACTACGGGACCATCCCCGAGTGTTGCGTCCTCCATGGCATCTACGGGAAAGTCCAGCAACATTCAGTGTCACAAATGTGGTGGACTTGGTCACTTTGCACGTGATTGTTCCTCCTCCCATGTGATGATTGCTCTTGAGGATGGTGGATACGATTCCGCCAGTGATTATGATGAAGATACTTTGACTCTTATTGCATATGATGATCAATGTGCTGCAGCACCCACAGAGCAAGATTCTGAATATATGGCTGCGGAACATGCAGAGGAATACCCGAGTTTAGTTGCACAACGAGTCTTGAGTGCACAAATTACCAAGGCCGAGCTTGACCAACGCCATAATCTGTTCCATACCAAGACATGGTTAAAGATCGTTGTATTCGTATTATTATTGATAGAGGAAGCTGCAACAACTTGGCGAGCATGGAGATGGTTGAAAAGCTTTCTCTTACGACACGACCACATCCTCGTCCATATCACATTCAATGGTTTAATAACAGCGTCAAGGTTAAGGTAACACGTCTAGTTCGTGTGCAATTTACTATTGTTGCATATGCTGATTATGTTGAGTGTGATGTTGTTCCTATGCAAGCATGTGCTCTTTTACTTGGTAGACCATAGCAATTTGATACAAATTCTATACACTATGGTAGCACAAATCAGTATTCTCTTGTTCATAATGATAAGAAAATTGTGTTACTTTCAATGTCTCCTGAAAGTATTTTAAAAGATGATCATGCTAGAGCTAGTAGAGCACATAATGAGGGGAAAAAGCTGAGCGAAAATCAGATTGTTGATAAGGAACTTATGCCTTCTACAGGTACTTCTAAATCTGATCCAAAACATGCTAATAAAATTCGTTTGAAAAGTACTTGTTTGCTAGCTAGCAAATCTGATATTTCTGAAATTGATGTGAGTACTACTGAATGTTATGCTATCATTTGCAAAGACGTGTTGTTTTCGGCTGAGGAGATGCCTCCTTCTTTGCCACCTGCTGTTGCGAACATTTTGCAGGAGTATGAGGACGTTTTCCCACAAGATTTACCTCCAGGACTGCCACCTATTCGTGGAATTGAGCACCAAATTGATTTGATTCCTGGAGCATCTTTGCCCAACCGTGCGCCATATCGTACCAATCCGGAGGAGACGAAAGAAATTCAGCGACAAATTCAAGAACTTCTTGACAAGGATCATATTCATGAGTCTCTTAGTCCATGTGATGTTCCTATTATTTTGGTACCAAAGAAAGATGATTCTTCGCGCATGTGTATTGATTGTAGAGCAATCAATAATATTACCATTTGATATCGTCATACTATTCCTCGTTTAGATGATATGCTTGATGAATTGAGTGGCTCTACCATATTCTCTAAGGTTGATTTGCGTAGTGGTTACCACCAGATTCGTATGAAGTTAGGAGATGAATGGAAAACTGCATTTAAAACTATTTGGCCTATATGAGTGGTTAGTGATGCCCTTTGGTTTAACTAATGCTCCAAGCACTTTCATGAGATTAATGAATGAAGTTTTACATGCTTTTATTGGAAAATTTGTGGTGGTATACTTTGATGATATTGATATATAGCAAATCCGTAGAAGAACATTTGGAACATTTACATGTTGTTTTTTATGCTTTACGTGTTGCACGTTTGTTTGGTAACATTGCGAAGTGCACCTTTGGCACGGATAGAGTTGCTTTTCTTGGCTATGTTGTTACCGCATAGGGTATTGAAGTTTATCCCGCCAAGATTGAAGCAATTTCGAGTTGGCCACAACCCAAAACAGTCACACAAGTGAGGAGCTTCCTTGGTCTCGCTGGATTTTATAGGCGCTTTGTCAAAGATTTTGGGTCCATTGCAGCGCCATTGAACGAGCTTACTAAGAAAGATGTGCCCTTTGTTTGGGGCGATGCACAACAAGAAGCCTTCATGCTACTCAAAGATAAGCTTACACATGCCCCTTTACTCCAACTTCCTGATTTTAATAAGACCTTTGAGTTGGAATGTGATGCTAGTGGCATTGGTTTGGGAGGAGTGTTGTTACAAGAGGGAAAACCTGTTGCATATTTCAGTGAGAAATTGAGTGGAACTAGTTTGAACTATTCTACTTATGATAAGGAATTATATGCTCTTGTTCGAACATTAGAAACTTGGCAACATTATTTATGGCCTAAAGAATTTGTTATACATTCTGATCATGAATCTTTGAAGCATATTCGTAGTCAAGCTAAGTTGAATAAACGTCATGCAAAGTGGGTTGAATTCACTGAATATTTTCCTTCTGTTATTAAACACAAAAAGGGTAAAGATAATATTATTGCTGATGCTTTGTCACGTCGTTATACCATGTTATCTCAACTTGACTTCAAAATCTTTGGATTGGAAACTATTAAAGAACAATATGTGAAAGATGTCGCTTTTAAAGATGTTTTGCAACATTGTCTAGAGGGTAGAACTTGGAACAAATTCATCCTCAATGATGGGTTTGTGTTCCGTTCTAACAAACTATGCATTCCAGAAGGTTCCGTTCGTCTTTTGTTGTTGCAGGAGGCGCATGGAGGAGGATTGATGGGTCACTTTGGAGTAAAGAAGACAGAAGACATACTTGGTACACACTTCTTTTGGCCACGCATGCGAAGGGATGTTGAGAGGTTTATTGCTCGCTGCACAACATGTCAAAAAGCTAAGTCACGCCTTAATCCACATGGTTTATATATGCCTCTTCTTGTTCCTAGTGTACCTTGGGAGGATATTGTTGGAATTATGCCCTAGAGGCAATAATAAAGATGTTATTGTTATAATTCTTGTTCATCATAAAGTTTATATTCCTTGCTAGAATTGTATTAAGCGGAAACTTTGATACTTGTGTGGTTTATGAACAACACCGTGTCCCTAGTACGCCTTTATGGACTAGCTCATTGATTAATGATGGTTAAGGTTTCCTAACCATAGACATGAGTTGATTAATAATGAGATCATGTCATTAGGAGAATGATATGATGGACATACCCAAATTAAGCAGAGCAATTAGATCGTGTCACCGTGTTCATCTTTGCGAATATTTTTCCTATGTCAAATATTGTATTCCTTAGACCATGAGATAATGCAACTCCCTGGTATCGGAAGAAAGCTTTGAGGTCATCAAACGTCATCCTATGTGAGGGTGATCATAAAGGTGTATCTCAGGTGATCGGAAAGTACTTGTTGGGTTGTATGTATCGAGATGGAATTTGTCCCTCCCGATTCGGAGAGATATACTTTGGTCCCACTCGGTAATCGATATCAACACCGCTTGCAAGCATGTGGTTAAGGAGTTAATCACAAAGTGATATCGGATTACGGAACGAGTAAAGTACTTGCTGTGAACGAGATTGAACTAGGTATGCCGATACCAACGATCGAATCTCGGGCAAGTAAAATATCGCGTGACGAAGGGAATATATATATGGGATTAATTGAATCCTGGCATCGTGGTTCATCTGATATGATCATCAATGAATATGTGGGAGTCAATATGGGTTTCCAGATCCCGCTATTGATTATTGATAGAAGATCATGTCTGCATATTCTCGAACTCGTAGGGTCACACACTTAACGTGCATCGATGCTAGGATAGAATGGATAATTGGTTTATGAGTTTTTGTTCAGAGTCTCGGATGAGATCCAGGACATCACGAGAGGTTCCGGAATGGTCCGGAGAATAAGATTCATATAAAGGAAAGCAGTTTTTGGATTTCGGAATAGTTTCGGAGTTTATCAGTATTGTACCGGAAGGTTCTAGAAGCTTCCGGAGTGGGACCAGCGTGGGTTCACTTGTTGGAGGCCTGCGTGGGACTAAGGGGAGTGCCCTGGATGCTTTGGGCCAGGGGCACAAGGCCCCATAGGCCCAGCCGGCCAAACCCTAGGGGAAACCCTAGGGAACGCTTCTAGAAGGAAGGGGGAAACTTGCCCCCCACTCCAACCCTTGGGGCCGCCGCCCTAGGGCTTGGAGGAGGGTCCAAGGGGGCCGGCCAGCCCCCTATATAAAGAGGGCAGGGGCACACCCTCCCCCCACTCTTCCAACCCTAGCCGCCGTCCTGCTACCCTCCACCTCTCTCTCTCCCGACTGCGCGTAGGCGAAGCCCTGCCGCAGAAATTCTCCACCATAGCACCACACCGTCGTGCTGCAGATCCAATCTATCTCTCCACCCCACTTGCTGGACCGAGGAAGGAGGACGTCACGGCACCGTACGTGTGCATCTCTCGGAGGCGCCGCCACTTGCGGCGTACGATCGGATCGGATCGCGAGGAGGAGACGGCGAGTACGACTACACCAACCATGTTCTGTTGAACGTTTCCATTGTGCGATTTCTTCAAGGGTATGAAGATATCATCTATCCCTGTCGTTGATTGCATCTCCTAGATTAGATCTTGGCTTTCTTGTTCGCATCCATAGAATTTTTTTGATTTACTATGCTACGAAACCCCTCAGATATTTCTATGGACTTTGTGTTAGGATTACCTCGAACACAGAAGGGGAGGGATAGTATTTTTGTGGTTGTGTATAGATTTTCTAAGATGGCACACTTTATTCCTTGTCATAAGAGTGATGATGCGGCTCATGTTGCTGAAATATTCTTTCGCGATGTTGTTCGCTTGCATGGTGTGCCTAATACTATTGTTTCAGATCGTGATACTAAATTTCTTAGCCATTTTTGGAAATGTTTATGGGCTAAGTTGGGGACTAAGTTGCTGTTTAGTACTACATGTCATCCCCAAACTGATGGACAAACTGAAGTAGTTAATAGAACTTTGTCTACCATGTTACGGGCTGTTTTAAAGATGAACTTAAAAATGTGGGAAGATTGTTTACCTTATATTGAATTTGCTTACAATCGTTCCGTGCATTCTACAACTAAGTTATGCCCTTTTGAGGTTGTGTATGGTTTTGTTCCTCGTGCACCTATTGATTTATAATCTCTTCCATCTTCGGTGCAACATAATTTTGATGCTACACAACGTGCTGAACAGATTCTTACGTTGCATAGGATTACTAAGGAAAATATAGAACGTATGAATGTTAAATATAAACTTGCTGGTGATAAAGGACGCAAGCATGTTGTGTTTGATGTGGGAGATTTAGTTTGGTTGCATTTGCGCAAAGATCGTTTTCCTGATTTGCACGAGTCTAAATTAATGCCACGTGCTGCTGGTCCTTTTAAAGTGTTAGAGAGAATGAATGATAATACATATAAACTTGAGATTCCTACAGAGATGGGCACGGTAAGTCCCTAATTTAACATTGCAGATTTGAAACCATACTTTGGAGAAGAAGATGAGATTGCGTCGAGGACAACTTCAATTCAAGAAGGGTAGGATGATGAGGACATCCCTACGGTTGATACAACTGTTGCACCTACAGCCACACTTCCTCATGTTCCACAATTCCAAGTACCTCTCACAAGAGCTCGTGCATGCCAACTAAATTATCAGGTACTTTCGTTTCTAGGAACTATTCCTATTATTCATGATAATATGATGCTGCCTAAATTAGCTGTGATTATGTTAGTTAGGAATGATGGGCCTAGCATGGACGAGAGGGACAAGCATTGGAGCATGATCAAGCATGGAGATGATGGCAACAATCGTGTGAGGATTCAGGATGAAGCTGGAAGTGAAGATTTCAGAGTTTTGAAGCCACCATAATGAAAGGATGAAGACATGAACGAACTAGAGAGCTACACACTTTAAATTTTTGTCCATGTGATTAGATGGTGCCGCATCACCTTTAAATATGGGCCAGGCCCATGTAATTTTCGTCCAAATAAAGGGGTTGAACTTTTAGAGTCCGTATAATGGAGGGAACATGCCTAGAGATGGATTTAGACCTCCTTCCCAAGGTTGGCCGAAATTCCCTTCTATTCCTCCATATATACCCCCATTAGTTCATCGTTTAGACGCGGATTTTGTTTAGTAAAAGACTTAGCCACGAGCTACTCTTCGCCATAGGCACAAGTGTTAAACCGACCTTTTGTACTACGCACTTACAGAATCCCACCTCTTCAATAAAGCTTTCATCTATATTCGCATTATCTTGATTGCATCTATAATTCTTGCTGGTTCTTCGATTGCTTGCAGGGATTGATCTGTTGGAGATATGCCCTAGAGGAAATAATAAAAGTGGTTATCATTATATCTTTGTGTTTATGATAAACGTTTACATTCATGCTATAATAGTATTAACCAGAAACATTAATACTTGTGTTATTTGTAAACTAAATTAGAGTCCCTGGTAAAGCCTCTTTATAATACTAGCTTGTTGATTAATAGATGATCGTGGTTTTTCGATCATGAACATTGAGATGTTATTAATAGCAAGATCATATCATTAGGAGAATGGTATGATGGACATACTCCTATAGATAAGCGTAGCATTAAGATCAAGTCATTTCAATAGTTCGTTTGCTATAAGCTTTCTAATACATAGTAACCTAATTCCTTCGATCATGAGATCATGTTAATCACCATCACCGGAAGGATGCTTTGATGAAATGAAACACCACACCGTAACTGGGTGGCTATAAAGGTGGCATTGAGTGTTCAAAAAGTATGGGTTGAGGCACATGGATCAAGAGTGGGATTTGTCCATCCATATGACGGATATATATACTCTGGGCCCTCTCGGTGGAATGTCATCCAATTAGCTTGCAAGCATGTGACTGGCTCACAAGGGATCACATATCATGGGAACGAGAAAAGCGTACTTATCCGTAACGAGGCTGAACTAGGTATGCAGAGATACTGACGATCAAAACCTCGGATAAGTAAACTATCGTGAGACAAAGGGAAATTGGTGTCGTATGTAATTGGTTCATTCGATCGCAAAGTAATCGTAGAAATATGTGGGAGCCATATGAATTTCCAGATTCCTCTATTGGTTATTGATCGAAGAAGTGTCTTGGCCATGTCCGCATAATTCACGAACCGTAGGGAGACACACTTAAGGATTCGATGTTGTTTAGTAGATATGGAATGTTAGTAGGGATACTGAATGTTGTTCGTAGTCTCGGATGGGATCCGGGATATCACGAGGAGATCCGTAGTGGTCTGGAGAATAAGATTCATATAAGGAAAGTCCGACTCCGGAGTTCGGGAAAGTTTCCGATGATTTCATCGGAGAGGTTCTAGAAGGGTCTAGAAAGTTCACCGGTCCGGAAGGGAAATGGTACATGAATGTGTCGTGGATATGTGGAATGATTGGATCATATCCTAGGTCACTTGGTGTTGACATTTTCAAGAGAGAAATAAAGCTCTAAAATTGAAAGTCAAACGGGAAGTTTGAAAAGTCAAACTGGAACAATGGTTTCCTAGTGGGAGAAGAAACAAGTCCTTCTCTCAATCCAACTTGGGTTTGGGTTTGGATTCAAACCCACCCCTCCCAAGGCTGCCCCTCCCTCTCATAAATAGAGGGGGAGGGCTGCCCCAACACCACAAGAGCCAAGCCCTCCCCACACCTGCGTCGCCGCCACGCCCAATCCGCCGCCGTCGCCCGCACGCCGCAGCCGGTTCGTCGCCGCTGCCCTAGCCGTCGCTGACACCTCCTCCTCCTGGTCATCTAAACCCTAGATCTCTAGGAAACCCTAATCTACCATAACTCGCACCGGCTTAGGCGAAGCCCTGCGGGATCCTCCCTCTACTTCCGACACCACGTCGTCGTGATGCCGGAATCTTGAGGGGAGAACTACAACCTCCGCTGCCTGCTGGAACAAGGGAAAGGAAGGTCTTCATCGAGTACCGAACGTGTGACCGACTGCGGAAGCGCTGCCGGAACGCAGCGCCGGAAGGATCGTCTACGCAATCTTTAGATCGGCAAGTTTACGACTACATCACCCACGAGAATCTGCTCTCGTTAACCGCTTTGGGATCTTCGAGGGTGAGTGCTTCTATCGACTCGTTGCTATAATCTAGTAGATAGATCTTGGCTTGTTTGTGTGCATGCGGTAGAATTTTTTTGTTTTCCATGCTACGAACCCCTACAGTGGTATCAGAGCCGTGTCTATATGTAGATCTGTTGCACGAGTAGAACACAATGGTCATTGTGGGCAGTGGTGCTTTTATTATCAATTGCTTTTTGTGTACTTTGCATCTTGCGGTATGATGGGATGAAGCGGCCCGGGCTAACCTTA
Source organism: Avena atlantica (assembly GCA_910589765.1). Classification (NCBI taxonomy): domain Eukaryota; kingdom Viridiplantae; phylum Streptophyta; class Magnoliopsida; order Poales; family Poaceae; genus Avena; species Avena atlantica. The sequence continues at coordinate 386,065,936 of OU342738.1, forward strand.
CATGACATCATTCATGCGACTTGGTCCACGCTCAACATGCAACTTGTATTGCATAAGTGGCTTTGCCGGTGTCTGTATCTCTCATCATAGTATAGATTCAATTTACAACGGGCACTTGATAGTTCAAGCATCAACGTTGTGGTTCTTGTTCGTAAGTTAGAACGACACTTATTGAAAGCCCCAAACCACGTAAAATATGCAAAGAAAATTAGAGGCGTCTAACTTGGTTTTGCAGGGGTGTGCTGTGATGTGATATGGCCATGATTGTGATTATATATGATGTATGCAATGTTCCTTATTGTAAGTTGGCAACCGACAGGAGCCATATGGTTGTCTTTTAAATTCCGTAAAGACCTGCGTGTCTATTCAAAGTAGTTGTAATAGTTGAAGCTGGTGGACGACAACCATGAAACGGAGCCATTGACCTTCACGCCATACCGGTGATGATGGATATCATGTTCGTGATTGAAGATGGAGATAGGAAGCACAAGAAGAAAGGCCATATCATATCACATATTATGAATTGCATGTGATGTTAATCCTTTTATGCATCTTGTATTGCTTAGTTTGCGACGATAGCATTATAAGATGATCCCTCAAGCACAAAATTTCAAGTTTAAAGTGTTCATCCTTAGTAAGCACCGTTGCTAAAGCTCGTTGTTTCGAAGCACCACGTGATGATCGGGTGTGTTAGATTCTGCAAGTGTATACAACGTGAGCAAGCCAGATTTGCTCATGCGAAAGCTAAGGTTTGATCTTGACGAGCCTAGCATGTACAGACTATAGGGGTTCGTAGCATGGAAAACAAAAAATTTCTACCGCATGAACACACAATCAAGATCTAATCTATGATCAAGCCAAGATCTATCTACTAGATTGTAGCAACGAGTCGATAGAATACTAACCCTCGAAGATCCAAAGCGGTTAACGAGAGCAGATTCTCGTGGGTGATGTAGTCGTACACTTCCGATCTCAAGATCGCGTAGACGATCTTTCCGGCGCTGTGTTCCGGCAGTGCTTCCGCAGTCGGTCACACGTTCGGTACTCGATGAAGACCTTCCTCTCCCTTGTTCCAGCAGGCAGCGGAGGTTGTAGCACTCTCCTCGCGATTCCGGTAGCACGACAGCGTGGTACCGGAAGTAGAGGGAAGATCTCGCAGGGCTTCGCCTTAAGCCGGAGCGAGTATGGTGGAGTATGAGAGAGGGCCTTGGACATCTAGGGTTTAGAGGCACCAAGGGAAGAGGTGTAGCCAGCGGCTAGGGCTTAGGAAGCCCTAACTCGGCGAGTTGGGAGGAAACCCTAGGTGGCGGCACTTGTGTGGAGGCGCCAAGAGCTAGGGTTTCTGGTGTAGGGAAGAGGGGGCACCCCTGCCCCTTGTTTTATAGGTGGGAGGGAGGCGGCTAGGAGGAGGGAGTCCTCCTCCAACTCCTCCTCCTTGGCCGGCGGGTGGAGGGAGTAGGACTTCCTCCCTAAGTAGGTTTCCTACTCTCCCTCCACCAAGCAAACTTGCCGTTTGACTTTTCAAATTGGCGTTTGACTTTTCAAACTAGGATTTGATTTATCCCTTTATTTTGCTCAGCCATGATACCTAGTACATGATGCAATCATTCCAACTTGTTATGACACATTCATGTACCCTTCCCCTTCGGAGTGCCGGACCTTCCGGACCCTTCTAGAACATTCCCGATGAAAACACCGGAATCATTCCCCAACTCCGAAATAGGACTTTCCTTATATGAATCTTATTCTCAGGACCATTCCGGATCTCCTTGTGATATCCCGGATCCCATCCAAGACTCCGAACAACATTCGGTCTCTTACTCATCATTCCATAACTACTCAACAACATCGAATCCAAGTGTGTCTCCCTACGGTTCGTGAATTTATGCGGACATGATCGAGACACTTCTCTGATCAATAACCAATAGAGGAATCTGGAAATTCATATGGCTCCCACATATTTGTATGATTACTTTGCGATCGAATGAACCACTTACATACGATACCAATTTCCCTTTGTCGCACGATAGTTTACTTATCCGAGGTTTTGATCGTCGGTATCTCTACATACCTAGTTCAACCTCGTTACCGATAAGTACTCTTTTATCGTTCCCGTGGTATGTGATACCTTGTGAGCCAGTCACATGCTTGCAAGCTAATTGGATGACATTCCACCGAGAGGGCCCAGAGTATATCTATCCGTCATATGGATGGACAAATCCCACTCTTGATCCATGTGTCTCAACCCATACTTTCCGAACACTCAATGCCATCTTTATAGCCACCCTGTTACGGTGTGGTGTTTGATGTCATCAAAGCATCCTTCCGGTGATGGTGATAAGCATGATCTCATGGTCGAAGGAATTAGGTTGCTTATGTATTAGAAAGCTTATAGAAAATGAACTATATTAAATGACTTGATCTTTATGCTACACTTAACTATAGGAGTATGTCCATCACATCATTCTCCTAATGATATGACCCTGTTGTTAATAACATCTCTATGTTCATGATCAGGAAACCATGATCATATATTAACCAACAAGTTAGTTTTAACAAGAGGCTTTACTAGGGACTCTTTTATGTTGACAAATCACACAAGTATTAATGTTTCCTGTTAATACAATTATAGCATGGTATGTAAACATTTATCATAAGTTTGAAGATATGATAATAACCACTTTATTATTGCCTCTTGGGCATATCTCCAACAGTCTCCCACTTGCACTAGAGTCAATAATCTAGTTTCAAACCTTTGTGTATTCAACACCTATGGCTTTCTTGTGTCGTATGTACACGATTGCTAGTGGTCAACTGATCTCCGGATCTGACACTTCCAGATCCGTGTGTAATTGCATGTCTTTGCGTCTCTACGCATCACTCATTCTCTAATGAGATGGCTTTGTACAAATTTGGTCCTTTGGTGTGACCTTTAGTTCTTTGGGGTTAAAACATGTTGATAATATTGTCGTACAATATATCTTCATAGTATTATCCCTGCTGTGAACTACACTTAGTTTGATAACAAACTACTTGACACAAAATGCCCTCTTTTGCTGCTATAACAGCAGTTATATACTTAGCCTTTTGTTGTAGTATCCGTCACAATGTCTCAACTTTGGAACTCATCCAAATCCATTATGGAACTTACTTTCCATCATATTGTGCCACCCTTAGTTTAGATTGAGATAAACTTAATGTGACAAAACTAGTATCAATGTAATTCATTTACAATGAACTAACCATCTATTTATCACTTCTACAAAATAATATATTCTTATTTATTTTACAAGATCATAAGAATATCTTTACTATTGTACAATAATCATCTTATGAATCATTCTGGTATACGCTCATAACATTTAGAGCATAGGACATATCTGGATTTGTACACATCACAACATGATTGATAAAATAATCTTTGTGATTTTATACATCAAGTATCAATCTATACTTGAATCTATCATCAATATTGAACTCATTCAATCCTTTCTGTGCGTCAAGAACCTTTCTTGTAGTTTCTATATTGAACTCATTCAATATATCATCTATGTACTTTCGGCACAACCATATTAGCGTCTTTTGATGCCAAATATTTGGGTTTTGCCTAAGTCTTTCATCGAGATGAAATTCTTATCATGTGTTAATAAAAGATACATTATTTCCAATCAACAATATGTCTTCCACATAATGTATTAGAAACATGTCTTTGCGCTCCCACTAAATTTCTTGCAAATGCAAGCATCTTCATAATCTCCGATGAAATTAAACTTTTTTAACAGTTTCATCATAGTGAAGATTCCAACTCCGCGATGCTTACTTCATCCATTGAAGTTTGCATATGTTTTTAACATCCTTTGAATTAACAAAACCCTTTGGACCGTGTCATGCACACGTCCTTGGTAACCATTCTATTAGAAGAACTTGTTTTGTTTATTCAACACTGTAAGGGTCCCAACCTTTAAATAAGGTAGAGTCCCCTGTGTTTACAATGCTAGTCCCTGGATCAATAGCTAGCATCCACAGTTAAGATGTAATATCAAGAAACAAAGGTCATAATATAACTTTATAACCAGGAATAACATAATTCTATTACACCTTACATAGCTCATTTGGCTATTACATTACATTGCAGCGGAATAACTATAAGCATGGGGTCCTTCATCTTCAAAGTGCCACAGGCAAACATGTTGGTTGTAGACTTTGTAATCCTAGTCAATCAATATTCACTAAAATCAATCAAACCTGCAACATTACAAGTTACAGCCACAAGGGTCAATACATTTTAATTGTATTGGAAAGTTTCACTACTATGTAGAATATAAGTGGATCCTATCATTACATGCATTTTTGGCTAAGTAGGGTTTAAGGATCATTTGCAGAAAGAAATACTTTATCCTATATTTTCAAAATGGTTTTGATATTTTGTCAAATCTCTTCATCAAAATCCCTTGAACTCCTTGGTATCCCCAAGTGTTCAAGTCCTTGTCAAAATCTCTTGAGCTCCTTGGTACCCCCAAGTGCATCAAGTTTTATCAAAATCTCTTGAGCTCCTTGGTACCCCCAAGTGCATCAAGTCTTTTGTTATCACTTAAAAGTTTTTCTTTTAGAAATTAGAATGTCGAGATTTCCCATAGCTTCAAGCTTTAGTTGCTCAGTATTGTCCATAACCGGGGACACGGCTAAGTACTTAGATTTTATTATCTTCTGTAGAAGTTGTACACTTTACCCACATGTCACACTCTCATCTTGTTGCCACCAGTGGCCACTGGATTGGTACTCACCAAGATGGAGTACTGGCAGATTGAGAATGTGACGAAGTCTTTCTAGAGGGTCCTCCCATACACCATTGCTAGCTTGTCTTCAGTACCCATGTAGGATTCCAGGTCCTCATTTTCAGTAACCTGAAGACAATGCATGGGTCTTCCAAATGTAGTTGACTAAGCCAAAGACATAAGTAGCATGTGGTTGTACACGAAAGCCACAATTGGAGAAACATGTTCAATCTCTAAGTTTCCTGGGTGGTTTTCTTTTGGAGCACAACACAAGAGATTGCCATAGACATGGTTCTATTTGTTGCCACCTTCTCCAAAACTCAAAGTAACCTTGTCCACCCAGGTGGTTCATTGAGTCCTTGTTTTATTATATAAAACACAAGTCCTTTTCTCAACTTCATAAAATCTCAACATGTATCTCTTTTCAAAATATAGCATGGCTAAGCATGTAACAACTACATTGTTTTCACTAAGGAATGTATAGGGTATCCTATTAGGATTTAGCATAGCATAAGTATAGAAATTATTTTCATGCATGTTTCAAAATCCACTAAGTATAATGAAAATAGTAGGACTTTAGATGATAGTGTCACTTGCCTTTCTTTTGGTAGGGAATGTTGGTTCACTCCTTGATCTTGCTAGTCTCACACTTTTCTAACTTCACTACAATAAATCAAGCAAACACAATATCAACTAGCATTCCAAACCAATAATCAATCAAACAATTCACACACACAAAACAAATGGGATCTAAGTTATGCATGTAAGCATGCAAGAGATAGTTTTATTTGCAAAGATGGTTTCCACTAGGCTCTAAATTTTGTAAGTCTCAAGGTGGTCACTTCCTAAAGTGGCAAAGTCATTTGCAAAAGGGTTTTATCCAAAAGCCATTTTTAAATCCAATCATTATTTTATGCGGTGCAAAATATTTTTATCAAAGCAAAAACTTTATGTTGTTCACCAAATAAGTTGTTGTTTCTCAAAACTTGGTGTTTAGGGTCAGTAGGTTTGATCCAAATCATTTTCCCAAGGTTTTTACTCCAAAACAATTTTCATAACAAAATCAATATTTTTATTTGGCTAGAAATGGGCTAAATCAATTAATCCATCCTACACTTCACCAAATCCATTTTTAAACCATGGGTTGGTTCCTAGGGTCAGTAGGTTTACAACAAACCAATTTGCAAAGGTTTAAACCCTAAAAACATTTTGGAATAATTTTTCTAATCTAAACAAGCATACAAATGTTTCTGCAAAAACAAACAAACTAACAGAAACTTTTTACTAAACAAATTGCATGGTTGGCTAGGGCTTGTTCCACTGATTCCATTGATATAAAGTTTGTAATTTTTGAACGTGCGGATCAAAAGTTATAAATGTTTCAAAATTGAATCTCTAACAGATTCAAACCTGTTTTGAAACGAAGTCTGGCCACGCGTCATGTTCCTATTGGGCGGTACCGCTTCGTGCGGATTGCGCTCTCTGGTGCATTAGATCTTAAACAGATCGCACGGCTCAGATGCTCCCATACCTGTTCGCTTAAGTCGTTCTATCTACGCCACAGGATTGGGATCTAACGGCTCTCGCGTGTTTGACCAAAAGCTGGCGGCGCTGCGCGGTGGCAGACGGCAGCGACGGTCAGGCGATGGGCTAGCGGCGGTTCTAGGAAGCAAGAACGAAGTGGGGATGCTCACCGTGATCGCAAGGGCGTGGTGATGCTCGAGGCGTGGTCAGTTGGTCGAGGGGCGCACTGGCGTGGAGGTAATCGCTCGCCGGAGTGGGGAACGGCGTCGGGCGGCTCCGGTTGTTGTCGAGGGCGGTGCTGTGGTTCACCCCGAAGCAAAAAGAGGACATGGTTAGATGTAGGAGGATGTGGCGAGTGTGGGAGCGTGAACGAGAAGGCGTGGGGCGGTCTGTGCTTACCAGGGGACTTCGCCGGAGAGAGGCAGACGCGGCGGCGCGGTCAGAGGTTGTCGGATCGACGCTCTGGGGCGCCCGCGGTTGAACGGAGAGTACAGGCAGAAGCGCCTGAGGTTGGGGAATGTGGGTGCTTGGTCGGAGAGGCAAGGCGGTGGCTGGGCTCGCCGGAATTTGCTGGGGATGGTGGTCGGAGCAGTGGGAGTGCGATCTCGATTCAGGGCAGCCTGGTGGCGTTCAGAGCGTGGAGTCTGAGGGGAAAGGAAGAGGAGGAAGAGGCGTTTAATACCGCGTGGTCGCAGAGGGAGTAATGGCCGTTAACATCGTGAATTGATCGCCGGCGTTTAAGGCAGGAAACGGCAGGCGTCGTCTGCGCGGGGAAGATGGAGGTGAGCTGGCTGCGTGGGGTCCGGGTGTCAGCGAGGGAGTGAGAGGGAAAAGAGGTCCACCAGTCAGTCGCAGAGCGGGTGAGTTGCGGAGTAAGAAATCGCTTCGCGCGAGAGAGTGGGGTGGGCTCACTTTTGGGCTTGTTGGGCTGGCCGGCTGGGCTGCTGCCTGTTTCTATTTTTTTCCTTCCTGAATGTTTTTTTTCTTTTTCTGATTCTATTTTTCTGTTTTGAAATTCAAACAATAAATCAACATTCAAATTAATTCAAACATTCACCAAACAATGAAATTGATTTTGGTTCTGTTTAACAACATAAACCAATTTCCAAAATAAAAATAATAATTTTATTCTTTTTAGGATCTATTTAATAATTAAATAAAATAGATCCTGATTATTAATAGGTTTTGATTTATTTAATAAAATCTCCCTTTAAAAACTAAATATTTCCAAACCAAATCAGTAGGTTTTATTTGAAAATAATAGACACTTGGAAAACTTATTTAATAAGTTTTGATGTTTTATTTAAAATGGTAAAACCTTTTATTTAAATAAAATTGGATATTAAATCCTTATTATTTTATTTAAATAAACCTTTACTACTTTTATTAAAACAAAAAGTTTTATTTCAAATGCTTGACCAAGGTTTATTTTGATTCATAAAATAATCGTTATTTATAAATTTACCTTTTCTTTTGAAAACCAAATCTTTTCTTGAAAGATCCAAAATAGTAATTCCAAATATTTTTATTTTCCCTTTATTCAATGTTTATCTTTTTAAATCCCTTTAGGATTTATTTGATCCAAATTGGTTTGAAGGTTTCCAATTGGATTCAAAAAGTTTCTTCTCACCCTGAAAATCAACAAAGTTTTATTTTATTCATTTATTTTTCACATTACAAGATTTGGAAAATCTTGGGATGTGACAGGCTACCACCCTTAAAATAAATCTCGTCCCGAGATTTGGGAAATCTAGGGTTACAAGTAGGCTCAAAACAACTAGGGTACTACCACCCTTAAAATTTTTAAACAATTTTACATATTGGCCTTCTTGGGATCCTGGGGAAACTCCTTTGGGCAAACATCTGCATAGTGTCCTTTGTTTCCACTCTTGACTCATGGTCCAAGGTTGAGATCCTTCATAGGCTTGTTTAACTTGTTCTTCATCTTTTCTGGACAATTGCTTGCATAATGTCCTGGGTTTTTGCAATTGAAATAGTTGATATCTTTGAGTTCTTTACGTGTCTCTTGTGGACAAGTTGCCACATAGTGGCCTAGCTCTTTGCAGTTGTTGCACATCACTTGGCCAATCTCCTGATTCTTATGGTTCTCTGGGCATTCACTGGAATAGTGTCCCATTTCTTTACACTTATGACATTGCACATGGCTTTTTTCCTTCTTTTGCTTTTTGGGTTTCTCCAAAGCTAGGAGTGCATCTAGTTCATGTTGTTCATATGTTATCTGGTAGGTACGAATGTCTACATGTTTCCTGGGCCTTCTATTGTTCTTTGGAAAATTTTTCTTTGGTCCTTTGAATTGGGTTGTTTTGTTTGGAGGTATAAGTGGACCTTTTCCTTTGTCATCAACCTTCTTGGTAGACTTGGATCCTTCTGAATGGTTTGCAATCATTTGTTGCACTCCACCTTGTTTCCTTTGTTCAACAATGGAATAGATGGGGCATTGGATAGGGACATGGTTGCTTCCTTCACATAGGTAGCAAGTAGCTTGAGAGGAGGGACATTGGCTTACTGGATGTTTCTCTTCACAGTTGGGGCATTGATCTCCATGCTCCTTGGAGGTATGATCCTTGTCTCCACAGATAATGCAAGATGGTGCTCCATCTAGAATAACATTTCTGTCATCCTTGTTGTCACAAATTCTTTTGGAATAGCTTTCCTCCATATTGATCATTTGATCAGTCACCTTAATCATCAATTGGGCTTGAGTTTCCAAAAATCCTTGCAGTGTTGGATCTTCCCCACTGGAGTTGGGTATGAATTGAGCTGTCATTTGGTTCAACTGGTGTTGGGTTGCTATGAGCTCTTTCATGCTGTCCTCTTGGTTGGTGTTGGTGTCATCAACCTTGATGCTGGAGTCTCCTGGAGTAGTCATCTGTTTGGGTTGAATGGAGATTAGAACAGACAAAATATTTCTAAGGAAATAGTTCTAATTACACACATTACAATTCACACAAGCAAGGTACAATCAATCACAAACAACTTTTCACTCAAACAACAAGTTCAAGCACATACTTAGACAACAAAATATTTTTGTTACACCACATAAGTTGGTGGGTTTGACTTAACTAAAATATGGTGGTCCATCTATATGGTTCACTTGTGATCTTTCCATCTTTCTTGGTTGATTCTTTTTGCAAGAGATCATGGTTTCCTTAGGAAAAATTCTTGGTCACAGAACTTCATGTGATCTGGGCTCCTTCTAACTTTTGCATTCCCTTAGTCTCTAAATCTTGAGCAAGATTTCCTTGTCTCACTTGTAATCCTTAGTGGTATCCAAGTTGGAAGTCCTTGGTGACTATGCTGAAGATGTTGAAGTCATTAGAGTTGAAGATGTTGAAGTCATTAGAGTTGAAGATGTTGAAGAAGTCCTTTGCACATGGTGTAGTCTTTGGCCATGGGTAGGTTTTTCCATCAAGTCGAAAATAGATGAGATATAGAATCAAAGTCAAAGTGGTTGAGGAAAGAGTTTACAAGTTTTTTTGTAAATAAGTTTTTGGAACAAATATAACTCCTATTTTTCTAAGGGTTTTTGTCCAATCCTAGGTTACAAATCCTACAGGCAACACAATGCTCTGATACCATCTGTAAGGGTCCCAACCTTTAAATAAGGTAGAGTCCCATGTGTTTACAATGCTAGTCCCTGGATCAATAGCTAGCATCCACAGTTAAGATGTAATATCAAGAAACAAAGGTCATAATATAACTTTATAACCAGGAATAACATAATTTTATTACACCTTACATAGCTCATTTGGCTATTACATTACATTGCAGCGGAATAACTATAAGCATGGGGTTCTTCATCTTCAAAGTGCCACAGGCAAACATGTTGGTTGTAGACTTTGTAATCCTAGTCAATCAATCTTCACTAAAATCAATCAAGCCTGCAACATTACAAGTTACAGCCACAAGGGTCAATACATTTGAATTGTATTGGCAAGTTTCACTACTATGTAGAATATAAGTGGATCCTATCATTACATGCATTTTTGGCTAAGTAGGGTTTAAGGCTCATTTGCAGAAAGCAATACTTTATCCTATCTTTTCAAAATGGTTTTGATCTTTTGTCAAATCTCTTCATCAAAATCCCTTGAACTCCTTGGTATCCCCAAGTGTTCAAGTCCTTGTCAAAATCTCTTGAGCTCCTTGGTACCCCCAAGTGCATCAAGTTTTATCAAAATCTCTTGAGCTCCTTGGTACCCCCAAGTGCATCAAGTCTTTTGTTATCACTTAAAAGTTTTTCTTTTAGAAATTGGAATGTGGAGATTTCCCATAGCTTCAAGCTTTAGTTGCTCAGTATTGTCCATAACCGGGGAAACGGCTAAGTACTTAGATTTTATTATCTTCTGCAGAAGTTGTACAGTTTACCCACATGTCACACTCTCATCTCGTTGTCACCAGTGGCCACTGGATTGGTACTCAGCAAGATGGAGTACTGGCAGATTGAGAATGTGACGAAGTCTTTCTAGAGGGTCCTCCCATACACCATTGCTAGCTTGTCTTCAGTACCCATGTAGGATTCCAGGTCCTCATTTTCAGTAACCTGAAGACAATGCATGGGTCTTCCCAATGTAGTTGACTAAGCCAGAGCCATAAGTAGCATGTGGTTGTACACGAAAGCCACAATTGGAGAAACATGTTCAATCTCTAAGTTTCCTGGGTGGTTTTCTTTTGGAGCACAACACAAGAGATTGCCATAGACATGGTTCTATTTGTTGCCACCTTCTCCAAAACTCAAAGTAACCTTGTCCACCCAGGTGGTTCATTGAGTCCTTGTTTTATTATATAAAACACAAGTCCTTTTCTCAACTTCATAAAATCTCAACATGTATCTCTTTTCAAAATATAGCATGGCTAAGCATGTAACAACTACATTGTTTTCACTAAGGAATGTATAGGGTATCCTATTAGGATTTAGCATAGCATAAGTATAGAAATTCTTTTCATGCATGTTTCAAAATCCAGTAAGTATAATGAAAATAGTAGGACTTTAGATGATAGTGTCACTTGCCTTTCTTTTGGTAGGTAATGTTGGTTCACTCCTTGATCTTGCTAGTCTCACACTTTTCTAACTTCACTACAATTAATCAAGCAAACACAATATCAACTAGCATTCCAAACCAATAATCAATCAAACAATTCACACACACAAAACAATGGGATCTAAGTTATGCATGTAAGCATGCAAGAGATAGTTTTATTTGCAAAGATGGTTTCCACTAGGCTCTAAATTTTGTAAGGCTCAAGGTGGTCACTTCCTAAAGTGGCAAAGTCATTTGCAAAAGGGTTTTATCCAAAAGCCATTTTTAAATCCAATCATTATTTTATGTGGTGGAAAATATTTTTATCAAAGCAACAACTTTATGTTGTTCACCAAATAAGTTGTTGTTTCTCAAAACTTGGTGTTTAGGGTCAGTAGGTTTGATCCAAATCATTTTCCCAAGGTTTTTACTCCAAAACAATTTTCATAACAAAATCAATATTTTTATTTGTCTAGAAATGGGCTAAATCAATTAATCCATCCTAAACTTCACCAAATCCATTTTTAAATAATGGGTTGGTTCCTAGGGTCAGTAGGTTTACAAAAAACCAATTTGCAAAGGTTTAAACCCTAAAAACATTTTGGAATAATTTTTCTAATCTAAACAAGCATACAAATGTTTCTGCAAAAACAAACAAACTAACAGAAACTTTTTACTAAACAAATTTCATGGTTGGATAGGGCTTGTTCCACTTATTCCATTGATATAAAGTTTGTAATTTTTGAACGTCTGGATCAAAAGTTACAAAGGTTTCAAAATTGAATCTCTAACAGATTCAAACCTGTTTTGAAACGAAGTCTGGCCACGCGTCATGTTCCTATTGGGCGGTACCGCTTCGTGCGGATTGCGCTCTCTGGTGCGTTAGATCTTAAACAGATCGCACGGCTCAGATGCTCCCATACCTGTTCGCTTAAGTTGTTCTATCTACGCCACAGGATTGGGATCTAACGGCTCTCGCGTGTTTGACCAAAAGCTGGCGGCGCTGCGCGGTGGCAGACGGTGGCGACGGTCAGGCGATGGGATAGCGGCGGTTCTAGGAAGCAAAGAACAAAGTGGGGATGCTCACCGTGATCGCAAGGGCGTGGTGATGCTCGAGGCGTGGTCGGTTGGTCGAGGGGCGCACTGGCGTGGAGGTAATCGCTCGCCGGAGTGGGGAACGGCGTCGGGCGGCTCCGGTTGTTGTCGAGGGCGGTGTTGTGGTTCACCCCGAAGCAAAAAGAGGACATGGTTAGATGTAGGAGGATGTGGCGAGTGTGGGAGCGTGAACGAGAAGGCGTGGGGCGGTCTGTGCTTACCAGGGGACTTCGCCGGAGAGAGGCAGACGCGGCGGCACGGTCAGAGGTTGTCGGATCGACGCTCTGGGGCGCCCGCGGTTGAACGGAGAGTACATGCAGAAGCGCCTGAGGTTGGGGAATGTGGGTGCTTGGTCGGAGAGGCAAGGCGGTGGCTGGGCTCGCCGGAATTTGCTGGGGACGGTGGTCGGAGCAGTGGGAGTGCGAGCTCGATTCAGGGCAGCCTGGTGACGTTCAGAGCGTGGAGTCTGAGGGGAAAGGAAGAGGAGGAAGAGGCGTTTAATACCGCGTGGTCGCAGAGGGAGTAATGGCCGTTAACAGCGTGAATTGATCGCCGACGTTTAAGGCAGGAAACGGCAGGCGTCGTCTGCGCGGGGAAGATGGAGGTGAGCTGGCTGCGTGGGGTCCGGGTGTCAGCGAGGGAGTGAGAGGGAAAAGAGGTCCACCAGTCAGTCGCAGAGCGGGTGAGTTGCGGAGTAAGAAATCGCTTCGTGCGAGAGAGTGGGGTGGGCTCGCTTTTGGGCTTGTTGGGCTGGCCGGCTGGGCTGCTGCCTGTTTCTATTTTTTTCCTTCCTGAATGTTTTTTTTCTTTTTCTGATTCTATTTTTCTGTTTTGAAATTCAAACAATAAATCAACATTCAAATTAATTCAAACATTCACCAAACAATGAAATTGAATTTGGTTCTGTTTAACAACATAAACCAATTTCCAAAATAAAAATAATAATTTTATTCTTTTTAGGATCTATTTAATAATTAAATAAAATAGATCTTGATTATTAATAGGTTTTGATTTATTTAATAAAATCTCCCTTTAAAAACTAAATATTTCCAAACCAAATCAGTAGGTTTTATTTGAAAATAATAGACACTTGGAAAACTTATTTAATAAGTTTTGATGTTTTATTTAAAATGGTAAAACCTTTTATTTAAATAAAATTGGATATTAAATCCTTATTATTTTATTTAAATAAACCTTTACTAATTTTATTAAAACAAAAAGTTTTATTTCAAATGCTTGACCAAGGTTTATTTTGATTCATAAAATAATCCTTATTTATAAATTTACCTTTTCTTTTGAAAACCAAATCTTTTCTTGAAAGATCCAAAATAGTAATTCCAAATATTTTTATTTTCCCTTTATTCAATGTTTATCTTTTTAAATCCCTTTAGGATTTATTTGATCCAAATTGGTTTGAAGGTTTCCAATTGGATTCAAAAAGTTTCTTCTCACCCTGAAAATCAACAAAGTTTTATTTTATTCATTTATTTTTCACATTACAAGATTTGGAAAATCTTGGGATGTGACAGGCTACCACCCTTAAAATAAATCTCGTCCCGAGATTTGGGAAAGCTAGGGTTACAAGTAGGCTCAAAACAACTAGGGTACTACCACCCTTAAAAAATTTAAACAATTTTACATATTGGCCTTCTTGGGATCCTGGGAAAACTCCTTTGGGCAAACATCTGCATAGTGTCCTTTGTTTCCACTCTTGACTCATGGTCCAAGGTTGAGATCCTTCATAGGCTTGTTTAACTTGTTCTTCATCTTTTCTGTACAATTGCTTGCATAATGTCCTGGGTTTTTGCAATTGAAATAGTTGATATCTTTGAGTTCTTTACGTGTCTCTTGTGGACAAGTTGCCACATAATGGCCTAGCTCTTTGCAGTTGTTGCACATCACTTGGCCAATCTCCTTATTCTTCTGGTTCTCTGGGCATTCACTGGAATAGTGTCCCATTTCTTTACACTTATGACATTGCACATGGCTTTTGTCCTTCTTTTGCTTTTTGGGTTTCTCCAAAGCTAGGAGTGCATCTAGTTCATGTTGTTCATATGTTATCTGGTAGGTACGAATGTCTACATGTTTCCTGGGCCTTCTATTGTTCTTTGGAAAATTTTCTTTGGTCCTTTGAATTGGGTTTTTTTGTTTGGAGGTATAGGTGGACCTTTTCCTTTGTCATCAACCTTCTTGGTAGACTTGGATCCTTCTGAATGGTTTGCAATCATTTGTTGCACTCCACCTTGTTTCCTTTGTTCAACAATGGAATAGATGGGGCATTGGATAGGGACATGGTTGCTTCCTTCACATAGGTAGCAAGTAGCTTGAGAGGAGGGACATTGGCTTACTGGATGTTTCTCTTCACAGTTGGGGCATTGATCTCCATGCTCCTTGGAGGTATGATCCTTGTCTCCACAGATAATGCAAGATGGTGCTCCATCTAGAATAACATTTCTGTCATCCTTGTTGTCACAAAATCTTTTGGAATAACTTTCCTCCATATTGATCATTTGATCAGTCACCTTAATCATCAATTGGGCTTGAGTTTCCAAAAATCCTTGCAGTGTTGGATCTTCCCCACTGGAGTTGGCTATGAATTGAGCTGTCGTTTGGTTCAACAGGTGTTGGGTTGCTATGAGCTCTTCCATGCTGTCCTCTTGGTTGGTGTTGGTGTCATCAACCTTGATGCTGGAGTCTCCTGGAGTAGTCATCTATTTGGGTTGAATGGAGATTAGAACAGACAAAATATTTCTAAGGAAATAGTTCTAATTACACACATTACAATTCACACAAACAAGGTACAATCAATCACAAACAACTTTTCACTCAAACAACAAGTTCAAGCACATACTTAGACAACAAAATATTTTTGTTACACCACATAAGTTGGTGGGTTTGACTTAACTAAAATATGGTGGTCCATCTATATGGTTCACTTGTGATCTTCCCATCTTTCTTGGTTGATTCTTTTTGCAAGAGATCATGGTTTCCTTAGGAAAAATTCTTGGTCACAGAACTTCATGTGATCTGGGCTCCTTCTAACTTTTGCATTCCCTTAGTCTCTAAATCTTGAGCAAGATTTCCTTGTCTCACTTGTAATCCTTAGTGGTATCCAAGTTGGAAGTCCTTGGTGACTATGCTGAAGATGTTGAAGTCATTAGAGTTGAAGATGTTGAAGTCATTAGAGTTGAAGATGTTGAAGAAGTCCTTTGCACATGGTGTAGTCTTTGGCCATGGGTAGGTTTTTCCATCAAGTCGAAAATAGATGAGATATAGAATCAAAGTGGTTGAGGAAAGAGTTTACAAGTTTTTTTTGTAAATAAGTTTTTGGAACAAATATAACTCCTATTTTTCTAAGGGTTTTTGTCCAATCCTAGGTTACAAATCCTACATGCAACACAATGCTCTGATACCATCTGTAAGGGTCCCAACCTTTAAATAAGGTAGAGTCCCATGTGTTTACAATGCTAGTCCCTGGATCAATAGCTAGCATCCACAGTTAAGATGTAATATCAAGAAACAAAGGTCATAATATAACTTTATAACCAGGAATAACATAATTTTATTACACCTTACATAGCTCATTTGGCTATTACATTACATTGCAGCGGAATAACTATAAGCATGGGGTCCTTCATCTTCAAAGTGCCACAGGCAAACATGTTGGTTGTAGACTTTGTAATCCTAGTCAAGCAATCTTCACTAAAATCAATCAAGCCTGCAACATTACAAGTTACAGCCACAAGGGTCAATACATTTGAATTGTATTGGCAAGTTTCACTACTATGTAGAATATAAGTGGATCCTATCATTACATGCATTTTTGGCTAAGTAGGGTTTAAGGCTCATTTGCAGAAAGAAATACTTTATCCTATCTTTTCAAAATGGTTTTGATCTTTTGTCAAATCTCTTCATCAAAATCCCTTGAACTCCTTGGTATCCCCAAGTGTTCAAGTCCTTGTCAAAATCTCTTGAGCTCCTTGGTACCCCCAAGTGCATCAAGTTTTATCAAAATCTCTTGAGCTCCTTGGTACCCCCAAGTGCATCAAGTCTTTTGTTATCACTTAAAAGTTTTTCTTTTAGAAATTGGAATGTCGAGATTTCCCATAGCTTCAAGCTTTAGTTGCTCAGTATTGTCCATAACCGGGGACACGGCTAAGTACTTAGATTTTATTATCTTCTACAGAAGTTGTACACTTTACCCACATGTCACACTCTCATCTTGTTGCCACCAGTGGCCATTGGATTGGTACTCACCAAGATGGAGTACTGGCAGATTGAGAATGTGACGAAGTCTTTCCAGAGGGTCCTCCCATACACCATTGCTAGATTGTCTTCAGTACCCATGTAGGATTCCAGGTCCTCATTTTCAGTAACCTGAAGACAATGCACGGGTCTTCCCAATGTAGTTGACTAAGCCAGAGCCATAAGTAGCATGTGGTTGTACACGAAAGCCACAATTTGAGAAACATGTTCAATCTCTAAGTTTCCTAGGTGGTTTTCTTTTGGAGCACAACACAAGAGATTGCCATAGACATGGTTCTATTTGTTGCCACCTTCTCCAAAACTCAAAGTAACCTTGTCCACCCAGGTGGTTCATTGAGTCCTTGTTTTATTATATAAAACACAAGTCCTTTTCTCAACTTCATAAAATCTCAACATGTATCTCTTTTCAAAATATAGCATGGCTAAGCATGTAACAACTACATTGTTTTCACTAAGGAATGTATAGGGTATCCTATTAGGATTTAGCATAGCATAAGTATAGAAATTCTTTTCATGCATGTTTCAAAATCCAGTAAGTATAATGAAAATAGTAGGACTTTAGATGATAGTGTCACTTGCCTTTCTTTTGGTAGGGAATGTTGGTTCACTCCTTGATCTTGCTAGTCTCACACTTTTCTAACTTCACTACAATCAATCAAGCAAACACAATATCAATTAGCATTCCAAACCAATAATCAATCAAACAATTCACACACACAAAACAATGGGATCTAAGTTATGCATGTAAGCATGCAAGAGATAGTTTTATTTGCAAAGATGGTTTCCACTAGGCTCTAAATTTTGTAAGGCTCAAGGTGGTCACTTCCTAAAGTGGCAAAGTCATTTGCAAAAGGGTTTTATCCAAAAGCCATTTTTAAATCCAATCATTATTTTATGGGGTGGAAAATATTTTTATCAAAGCAACAACTTTATGTTGTTCACCAAATAAGTTGTTGTTTCTCAAAACTTGGTGTTTAGGGTAAGTAGGTTTGATCCAAATCATTTTCCCATGGTTTTTACTCCAAAACAATTTTCATAACAAAATCAATATATTTATTTGGCTAGAAATGGGCTAAATCAATTAATCCATCCTAAACTTCACCAAATCCATTTTTAAACCATGGGTTGGTTCCTAGGGTCAGTAGGTTTACAACAAACCAATTTGCAAAGGTTTAAACCCTAAAAACATTTTGGAATAATTTTTCTAATCTAAACAAGCATACAAATGTTTCTGCAAAAACAAACAAACTAACAGAAACTTTTTACTAAACAAATTGCATGGTTGGCTAGGGCTTGTTCCACTGATTCCATTGATATAAAGTTTGTAAATTTTTGAACGTGCGGATCAAAAGTTACAAAGGTTTCAAAATTGAATCTCTAACAGATTCAAACCTGTTTTGAAACGAAGTCTGGCCACGCGTCATGTTCCTATTGGGCGGTACCGCTTCGTGCGGATTGCGCTCTCTGGTGCATTAGATCTTAAACAGATCGCACGGCTCATATGCTCCCATACCTGTTCGCTTAAGTCGTTCTATCTACGCCACAGGATTGGGATCTAACGGCTCTCGCGTGTTTGACCAAAAGCTGGCGGCGATGCGCGGCGGCAGACGGCGGCGACGGTCAGGCGATGGTCTAGCGGCGGTTCTAGGACACAAAGAACGAAGTGGGGATGCTCACCGTGATCGCAAGGGCATGGTGATGCTCGAGGCGTTTGTCGGTTGGTCGAGGGGCGCACTGGCGTGGAGGTAATCGCTCGCCGGAGTGGGGAACGGCGTCGGGCGGCTCCGGTTGTTATCGAGGGCGGTGCTGTGGTTCACCCCGAAGCAAAAAGAGGACATGGTTAGATGTAGGAGGATGTGGCGAGTGTGGGAGCGTGAACGAGAAGGCGTGGGGCGGTCTGTGCTTACCAGGGGACTTCGCCGGAGAGAGGCATACGCGGCGGCGCGGTCAGAGGTTGTCAGAGTCGACGATCTGGGGCGCCCGCGGTTGAACGGAGAGTACAGGCAGAAGCGCCTGAGGTTGGGGAATGTGGGTGCTTGGTCGGAGAGGCAAGGCGGTGGCTGGGCTCGCCGGAATTTGCTGGGGACGGTGGTCGGAGCAGTGGGAGTGCGAGCTCGATTCAGGGCAGCCTGGTGGCATTCAGAGCGTGGAGTCTGAGGGGAAAGGAAGAGGAGGGCGAGGCGTTTAATACCGTGTGGTCGCAGGGGGAGTAATGGCCGTTAACAGCATGAATTGATCGCCGGCGTTTAAGGCATGAAACGGCAGGCGTCGTCTACGCGGGGAAGAAGGAGGTGAGCTGGCTGCGTGGGGTCCGGGTGTCAGCGAGGGAGTGAGAGGGAAAAGAGGTCCACCAGTCAGTCGCAGAGCGGGTGAGTTGCGGAGTAAGAAATCGCTTCGCGAGAGAGAGTGGGGTGGGCTCGCTGTTGGGCTTGTTGGGCTGGCCGGCTGGGCTGCTGCCTGTTTCTATTTTTTTCCTTCCTGAATGTTTTTTTTCTTTTTCTGATTCTATTTTTCTGTTTTGAAATTCAAACAATAAATCAACATTCAAATTAATTCAAACATTCACCAAACAATGAAATTGAATTTGGTTCTGTTTAACAACATAAACCAATTTCCAAAATAAAAATAATAATTTTATTCTTTTTAGGATCTATTTAATAATTAAATAAAATAGATCTTGATTATTAATAGGTTTTGATTTATTTAATAAAATCTCCCTTTAAAAACTAAATATTTCCAAACCAAATCAGTAGGTTTTATTTGAAAATAATAGACACTTGGAAAACTTATTTAATAAGTTTTGATGTTTTATTTAAAATGGTAAAACCTTTTATTTAAATAAAATTGGATATTAAATCCTTATTATTTTATTTCAACAAAACTTTACTACTTTTATTAAAAAAAAAGTTTTATTTCAAATGCTTGACCAAGGTTTATTTTGATTCATAAAATAATCCTTATATATAAATTTACTTTTTCTTTTGAAAACCAAATCTTTTCTTGGAAGATCCAAAATAGTAATTCCAAATATTTTTATTTTCCCTTTATTCAATGTTTATCATTTTAAATCCCTTTAGGATTTATTTGATCCAAATTGGTTTGAAGGTTTCCAATTGGATTCAAAAAGTTCTTCTCACCATGAAAATCAACAAAGTTTTATTTTATTCATTTATTTTTCACATTACAAGATTTGGAAAATCTTGGGATGTGACAAACACATAAAAAAATTATATGTCGTGATTGCTACATTAATCCATCTAGACTAAATATCGCTATGAAAGATCAAATCTTGTCATAGTCAACCTTTGAACATTGTTGTGAACTCTTTCCCAACATGTCGACTATTTCATAGATGTGAAACATCCATGTCTATTTCTTTATAGATCCAAATACGACTGTAAGGTCTTGTACCTTTCCAGAGGGTCTTTCAAGTTCAAAGCTTGATCTCTCGTATATGTAACTATCACGGATTTTATGGCTTCAAGCCATCTGACGGAGTCAGGGCCCATCATCACTTCTTTGCATGTAGTCCATTCATTATTCTCAAATAATGATTCAACCCTCAAATCTTGGTATTTGATTGTTTACCCGACCTACTTGTTTCAATAGGAACTTAGATCTCCGTGACCACAACCTTTGAGGCACGTGAGCCATGAGCATTGTAGCTGCCTCCGGAACACTTTTCGGCGTTGCGCAACTTTGCACATATAGCTAAGGTTCCTTTTAACCTTATCAAAGTTCTATTGTCCTCCCACTTAACTTTTCACGAAAATTCCTTCTCTAAGAAACTTGACGTTTTAAGCGACAAACATTTTTGTCTCTAATGTTATGTAGGAACAGTTATTCGAAATAACATACAAAGACAGGTTCATCCGACTTTGGTTGCAAAATCTTTCTTATGCATAGCATACCAATGTTTAAGAAAGGACAACTTGGGTTTTATCCCAAACCATAACTTTATATGGTGTCAATTCAATGGATTATGATGGAGCTCTTTTTAGTGGAAAAACGGTAGTCTCTAAAGCTTTTAATCTTTAAAATATCATGACAGTTTTATGAATTACACATTTGATCTTACCATGTCAAACAAGGTTTAATTACATATCTTGAACGCTCCATACTCTTATGGTGTTTCGGGAAATGCAAATCCACGGTACGATTCCTTAAATCTTAGGTATCATGCTAAACCTGTAACTCAAATATCTTCCTTTATGATCTTATCATAAACTATTTATATTCTTGTTACAATGATTTTGCACTTCATCTTGAAACTATTTGAACCTTTCAAATGATTCATACTTCATCCTTATTAAGTAAACATTCATATATTCACTCAAATTTTTGGAGAAAGCATATGAAGTTGAAATCCATCGCTCTTGACTACACATAATGGACTTCATACAACAATATGTACAAGTTCCAATAAGCTAGTCATTCGTTCCCTTTTGGCCTATGAACGAAGTTTTAATTATCTCTAGGAAAATTTCACAAGTGCCATTTGATCAAAAATCAAAAGACTCCAAAATTCCATCCACATGGAGTTTCTTCATGTTTCTTTCCAATATAATTTAAATGGCGATATCACTTCCTAAGTGATCTTTCAATCAATTTGTCTTTCGACATTTTTAGCACTAGTTTTATGGATGTGATTTCTCCAACAAGATTTGTGAATCATCCATCTTTTATGGATTACGGCAATTATTTGAAAAACACTTTTGTTCTCATAATACCTGATAAAACAAATCTTGAAGACAAGCTTTGATGTTTAACAAGCAGCACAATAACCCTTTATCTGTTCTTGATGAACATCATCACATATTCTTTTGCTAGTTACTTAGGCCATTGTAGTTCATGAATTGTGTAGTTTCGTATGACAATTCACACCAACAAATTCAGTATCAAATACTTAAGAACCACATTGTTTATTAAGCAAAGAATATAGCCATAACATGTATATCATCTATATACTTAAGCTGAACAATTCTAGTCTTTTCTTTTCTGCCATATATTTATGAGATTCTCTTTCAGTATTTCCTTTTCTGTAAGAAAGAATCTATGAACATCAATAGTGGAGCCATATAAATGACACATTGTCCAAAGCATGTATAGTAAAATACCAATGTCTTTGGACTTGCACTTTGAAGTAGATCACCATCATCAAATGTTTGGTGTTCTTTCAAATTCCTTTCTTTAGTAATCTCTTGGTATAGTAAACATTTTACCTACATCAAATATTCACCCTTATCATGGAACTATCCATGATCAAGCTACTTTTAGCTTATAACGGTGAATCGCGAGTATAATGTTGCTCTCCAAAACCTTTTGGAGGGTTAGGAAAACTAGTGTCTCCAACCTTTTGCAAATTATCATCAAATATGAGAACATGACTTTTGCCATATTATACTCTATCATGCTGCAACCAAAACTTCGTTTTAGATATCACAATATCTTCCACACATCATGGTTTCTGAAACAACTCTTTCAGATCCTAGATAACCTTGATATTAAGACAATCCTTTGAATATCAAGAATCATGGAGACAAACATGATACTCATACACTAACACTTGGAATTGTCACTCTTGATTTAATACCAATTATTAAACTTCATGGAGTAACCGGAACTTACTGAAAGTTTGCAATAGGAATTTTAAACTTTAGATTAACACTTCAAAACAATAAGATACCAGTTCGTAAAGTAACTAACCAGAATTCTATAGTTCTATCATCTCAATTATAACTAAGAGCAAGGTGGTAAACGGATGCCAATGACTACAACAATTATGCGAATTCACTTTGATTTAATTTATGATAAATAGTGTTCAACTTTTAATCATATTGCCGTTGAACTCCCACTCAAAACAATATCCCTCACATTGTTTTAGTGATCACACGAGCCAAATCCACCACATCAAAACCGATCATCACGAGAGTTGATGTAGCTTCACGGCGAACAATCAACATGTTCATCATATCTACTATATGACTCATGCTTTACGTTTCGGTGATCCGTGTTCCGAGACCATGTCTGTACATGATAGGCTCGTCAAGATCAAACCTTAGCTTCCGCATGAGCAAATATGGCTTGCTCACGTTGTATACACTCACAGAATCTAACACACCCGATCATCACGTGGTGCTTCGAAACAATGAGCTTTAGCAACGGTGCTAACTAAGGGTGAACACTTTAAAACTTGAAATTGTGTGCTTGATGGATCATCTTATAATGCTACCATCGTGAACTAAGCAATACAAGATGCATAAAAGGATTAACATCACATGCAATTCATAATATCTGATAAGATATGGCCTTTCTTCTTTGTGCTTCCGATCTCCATCTTCAAGCACGAACATGATCTCTATCATCACCGGCATTGCATCAAGGTCAATGACGCCGCTCCATGGTTGTCGTCCACCAGCTTCAACTATTACAACTACTTTGAATAGACACGCGGGTCTTAAAAGAATTTAAAGACAACCATATGGCTCCTGCCAGTTGCCAACTTACAATAAGGAACATTGCATACATCAAATATAATCACAATCATGGCCATATCACATCACAGCACACCCCTGCAAAACAAAGTTAGACGCCTCTAATTTTCTTTGCATGTTTTACGTGGTTTGGGGCTTTCAATAAGTGTCGTTCTAACTTACGAACAGGAAACACAACATTGATACTAGTATTGTCAATCACCCGTTGTAAATTGAATCTTAACTATGTTGGGAGAAACAGGCACCCGCAAAGCCACTTATGCAATACAAGTTGCATGTCAAGCGTGGAGCAAGTCTCATGAACGATGTCATGTAAGGTTAGCCCGGTCCGCTTCATCCCACCATCCCGCAAGATGCAAAGTACACAAGAAGCAATCGACAACAAAAGCATCAACACCCACAATGACCATTGTGTTCTACTCGTGCAACAGATCTACATATAGACACGGCTCTGATACCACTGTAGGGGTTCGTAGCATGGAAAACAAAAAATTTTCTACCGCATGAACACACAATCAAGATCTAATCTATGATCAAGCCAAGATCTATCTACTAGATTATAGCAACGAGTCGATATAATACTAACCCTCGAAGATCCAAAGCGGTTAACCAGAGCAGATTCTCGTGGGTGATGTAGTCGTACACTTCCGATCTCAAGATCGCGTAGACGATCCTTCCGGCGCTGCGTTCGGCAGCGCTTCCGCAGTCGGTCATACGTTCGGTACTGGATGAAGACCTTCCTCTCCCTTGTTCCAGCAGGCAGCGGAGGTTGTAGCACTCTCCTCGCGATTCCGGCAGCACGACGGCGTGGTACCGGAAGTAGAGGGAAGATCTTGCAGGGCTTCGCCTTAAGCCGGAGCGAGTATGGTGGAGTATGAGAGAGGGCCTTGGCCATCTAGGGTTTAGAGGCACCAAGGGAAGAGGTGTAGCCGGCGTCTAGGGCTTAGGAAGCCCTAACTCGGCGAGTTGGGAGGAAACCCTAGGCGGCGGCAGCACTTGTGTGGAGGCGCCAAGAGCTAGGGTTTTTGGTGTAGGGAAGAGGGGGCACCCCTGCCCCTTCTTTTATAGGTGGGAGGGAGTCGGATAGGAGGAGGGAGTCCTCCTCCAACTCCTCCTCCTTGGACGGCGGGTGGAGGGAGTAGGACTTCCTCCCTAAGTAGGTTTCCTACTCTCCCTCCACCAAGCAAACTTGCCGTTTGACTTTTCAAATTGGCGTTTGACTTTTCAAACTAGGATTTGATTTATCCCTTTATTTTGCTCAGCCATGATACCTAGTACATTTGCAATCATTCCAACTTGTTATGACACATTCATATACCCTTACCCTCCGGAGTGCCGGACCTTCCGGACCCTTCTAGAACATTCCCGATGAAAACACCGGAATCATTCCCCAACTCCGAAATAGGACTTTCCTTATATGAATCTTATTCTCCGGACCATTCCGGATCTCCTTGTGATATCCCGGATCCCATCCAAGACTCCGAACAACATTCGGTCTCTTACTCATCATTCCATAACTACTCAACAACATCGAATCCTTAAGTGTGTCTCCCTACGGTTCGTGAATTTATGCGGACATGATCGATACACTTCTCCGATCAATAACCAATAGAGGAATCAGGAAATTCATATGGCTCCCACATATTTGTATGATTACTTTGCAATCGAATGAACTACTTACATACGATAACAATTTCCCCTTGTCGCATGATAGTTTACTTATCCGAGGTTTTGATCGTCGGTATCTCTACATACCTAGTTCAACCTCGTTACCGATAAGTACTCTTTTCTCGTTCCCGTGGTATGTGATCCCTTGTGATCCAGTCACATGCTTGCAAGATAATTGGATGATATTCCACCGAGAGGGCCCAGAGTATATCTATCCGTCATGGATGGACAAATCCCACTCTTGATCCATGTGTCTCAACCCATACTTTCCGAACACTCAATGCCATCTTTATAGCCACCCAGTTACGGTGTGGTGTTTGATGTCATCAAAGCATCCTTCCGGTGATGGTGATAAGCATGATCTCATGGTCGAAGGAATTAGGTTGCTTATGTATCAGAAAGCTTATAGCAAATGAACTATATTAAATGACTTGATCTTTATGCTACGCTTAACTATAGGAGTATGTCCATCACATCATTCTCCTAATGATATGACCCTGTTGTTAATAACATCTCTATGTTCATGATCAGGAAACCATGATCATATATTAACCAACAAGCTAGTTTTAACAAGAGGCTTTACTAGGGACTCTGTTATGTTTACAAATCACACAAGTATTAATGTTTCCTGTTAATACAATTATAGCATGGTATGTAAACATTTATCATAAGTTTGAAGATATGATAATAACCACTTTATTATTGCCTCTTGGGCATATCTCCAACACATACATGGTCTCGGAACACGGATCACCGAAAGGTAAAGCATGAGTCATATAGTAGATATGATGAACATGTTGATTGTTCGCCATTGAAGCTACATCAACTCTCGTGATGATCGGTTTTGATGTGGTGGATTTGGTTCATGTGATCACTAAAACAATTTTAGGGATATTGTTTTGAGTGGGAGTTCACCTAGATTAATTTAACTATTAATTAGAACTCAATTTTTCATAAACTTAGTCTAAACTATTGCAAATATGTTGTAGATCAATGGCGGCTCCTACCATCAATTTTAATGCGTTCCTAGAGAAAGAAAAGTTGAAAAACAATGGAAGCAACTTTGCGGATTGGTTCCGCAATTTGAGGATTTTCCTCAATGCTGGTAATTTGACCTATGTGCTGGATGCACCGCTGGGTGACCCGCCTGCAGCTAATGCTACCGATGAGGTAAAGAATGTTTTCCTCGCTCAGAAGAATCAGTACTCCACAGTTTAGTGTGCTATCTTGTATGGTTTGGAATCGGAGCTTCAGAAAAGGTTTGAGAACCATGACACACATGATATTGTCTATGAACTCAAAATGATATTTGAGGCTCACGCGACAGTTGAGAGTTATGAGGCTTCTAAAAAGTTCTTTAACCGCAAGATGGAAGAGGGCAGCTCCGTCAATGATCACGTGCTTAAGATGTCTCGGCACGCAAGCAAGCTTCACAGCTTGGAAATAGTGATTCCTAATGCTTCGGGGATTCACCGTGTCCTCCAATCACTACCACCAAGTTACAAGAACTTTGTGATAAACTACAATATGCAAAACATGGACAAGTCATTGCCAGAACTCTTCTCCATGTTGAAATCAGCAGAAGTGGAGACCAAGAAAGAGCACCAAGTGTTGTTGGTCAATAAGACCACCAAATTCAAGAAGCAAGGCAAGTCTAAGAAAAGGGAAACTTCAAGAAGGGCGGTAAGAAAGTTACCGCGCCGGTGAAGAAGACCAAGGCTGGGCCTAAGCCTGATACTGAGTGCTTTTACTGCAAGGGAGAAGGTCACTGGAAGCGGAATTGCCCAAAGTACTTGGCGGATTTGAAGAACGGCAACATCAAGAAGAAAGGTATATCCGATATACATGTTATTGATGTGTATCTCACTAGTACTTGTAGTAGTGCCTGAGTATTTGATACTGGTTCGGTTGCTCATATCTGTAACTCGAAACAGGTGCTGCGGAATAAACGGAAGCTAGCGAAGAACGAGGTGACGATGCGCGTGGGAAACGGATCAAAGGTTGACGTGATCGCGGTCGGCACGCTACCTCTTCATCTACCATCGGGATTAGTTTCATACTTAAATAATTATTATTTGGTGCCTGCGTTAAGCATGAACATTATATCGGGATCTTGTTTATTGCGAGACGGTTACTTGTTTAAGTCCGAGAATAATGGTTGTTCGACTTATATGAGTAATATGTTTTATGCACATGCACCTTTGATAGATGGTCTATTCTTATTGAATCTCGATAGTGGAAATACACATATTAATAACATTGAAGCTAAACGTTTGAAATCAAGCGATAACTCGACCTATATGTGGCACTGTCGTCTTGGTCACATTGGAGTGAAGCGTATGAAGAAACTCCATTCCGATGGACTTCTTGAATCACTTGATTTCGAATTACTTGAAAGATGCGAAGCATGTATGATGGGTAAAATGACTAAGACTCCATTTTCTGGTATGATGGAGCGAGCTACGGACTTATTGGAAATCATACATACCGATGTGTGTGGTCCAATGAGTGTAGCATCGTGCGGTGGTTATCGTTATGTTCTTACCTTCACGGATGACTTGAGTAGATATGGGTATATCTATTTCATGAAACATAAGTCCGAAACTTTCGAGAAGTTTAAGGAATTTCAAAGTGAGGTTGAGAATCAACGTAACAAGAAGATTAAATTTCTACGTTCTGATCGTGGAGGTGAATATCTAAATTACGAGTTTGGCGAGCATTTGAAGAAATGCGGAATACTTTCACAATTGACACCGCCGGAACACCACAGCATAATGGTGTGTCCGAACGTCGTAATCGAACTCTCTTAGATATGGTTCGTTCTATGATGTCACTTACAGATTTACCGCTATCATTTTGGGGTTATGCATTAGAAACAGCCGCATTCACTTTAAATAGGGCACCATCTAAATCCGTTGAAATGACACCATATGAATTATGGTTTGGGAAGAAACCTAGATTGTCGTTCCTTAAAGTTTGGGGTTGCAAAGCCTATGTAAAGAAGTTACAGCCGGACAAGCTTGAACCCAAAGCGGAAAAATGCGTCTTCATAGGATACCCAAAGGAAACTATTGGGTATACCTTCTATCATAGATCCGAAGGCAAAATCTTCGTTGCCAAGAATGGATCCTTTCTAGAGAAGGAATTTCTCTCGAAAGAAGTGACTGGAAGGAAAGTAGAACTCAACGAGGTTGTCGAACCTTCTCTCGAACTTGCGAGTAGCGCAGCACCGGAAGAAGTTCCTGTGGTTCCTGCAGCAATAAGAGGGGAAGCTAATGATGATGATCATGAAACTTCGGTTGTAGTTGCTACAGAGCCTCACTGGTCAACGAGAACTCGTACCACTCCTGATTGGTATGATCCTGTTATGAGTGTCATGTTGGTGGACAACACCGATGACCCTGCGACATATGAGGAAGCGATGATGAGCCCAGATTCCAATAAATGGCAAGAAGCCATGAAATCCGAGATTGGATCCATGTACGAAAACCAAGTATGGACTTTGGTGGACTTACCAGATGGCCGGAAGGCTGTTGAGAACAAATGGATTTTCAAGAAGAAAACAGATGTTGATGGTAATGTTACTGTCTATAAAGATAGACTTGTCGCAAAAGGGTTTCGACAAATTCAAGGAGTTTACTACGATGAGACTTTCTCACCAGTAGCGAAGCTAAAGTCTGTGAGGATTATGTTAGCAATTGCTGCATATTATGATTATGAGATATGGCAGATGGATGTCAAAAGGGCTTTCCTCAATGGAGACATTGATGAAGAGTTGTAATGATGCAACCCAAAGGTTTTATCGATCCTAAAGATGCTAACAAGGTATGCAAACTTCAACGATCCATATATGGATTGAAGCAAGCATCCCGAAGTTGGAATCAACGTTTTGATAAGGTAATCAAAAGTTTTGGTTTTATACAAACTTATGAAGAATCTTGTATTTACAAGAAAGTGAGTGGGAGCTCTGTAGCATTCTTAATACTATATGTAGATGACATATTGTTGATTGGGAATGATGTAGACCTTCTTAATAGTGTCAAGGATTATTTGAATAATAGTTTTTCAATGAAAGACCTTCGCGAAGCAGCTTACATATTAGGCATAAAGATTTATAGAGATAAATCGAGACGCCTAATATCATTGTCACAGAGTACATATTTGTACAAAGTTCTAAATAGGTTTGGAATGGAAGATGGCAAGAAAGGGTTCTTGCCCATGTTGCCCAATACGACCTTGAGTAAAACTCAAAGTCCAGCAACAGCAGAAGATAGAGAAAGGATGACTAAGACTCACTATGCCTCAGCAATAGGATCTCTAATGTATGCCATGCTATGTACTAGACCCTACATTGCATATGCTGTTAGTTTGACTAGCAGATATCAAAGTGATCCAGGAGTGGATCATTGGACAACGGTCAAAAACATCCTTAAGTACTTGAGAAGAACTAAGGATATGGTTCTTTCTTATGGAGGTGATGAACAACTCGTTGTTAATGGTTACACCGATGCTAGTTGGAACACGATTCGGATGATTCTAAATCTCAATCTGGATACGTATTTACTTTGAATGGTGCAGCAGTTAGCTAGAGGAGTGCAAAGCAAAGCGTTGTGGCAAGATCTTCAACTGAATCGGAATACCTAGCTGCTTCGGAGGCTTCACAAGAGGCGATATGGATGAAGGAGTTCATTACCGAGCTCGGTGTGGTTCCAAGTGCGCTGGACCCAATGTCTATCTATTGTGATAACATGGACGCCATAGACAATGCGCAAGAACCAAGGTCACACAAGAAGCTGAAGCACATCAAGCTACGTTCTCACGCTATTCGAGAGAGCATGTCCAAGATGGTGACATAAAGATTTGCAAAGTACACACAGATCTGAATATGTCCAGCACCAAACCTCCATGGGTGTTCGGTATATTACCATGTAATCTAGATTAGTTTGACTCTAGTGCAAGTGGGAGACTGTTGGAGATATGCCCTAGAGGCAATAATAAAAGTGGTTATTATTATATCTTTGTGTTTATGATAAACGTTTACATTCATGCTATAATAGTATTAACCAGGAACATTAATATTTCTGTGATTTGTAAACTAAATTAGAGTCCCTGGTAAAGCCTCTTTATAATACTAGCTTGTTGATTAATAGATGATCGTGGTTTTTCGATCATGAACATTGAGATGTTATTAATAACAAGATCATATCATTAGGAGAATGGTATGATGGACATACTCCTATTGATAAGCGTAGAATTAAGATCAAGTCATTTCAATAGTTCGTTTGCTATAAGCTTTCTGATACATAGTAACCTAATTCCTTCGACCATGAGATCATGTTAATCACCATCACTGGAAGGATGCTTTGATGACATCAAACACCACACCGTAACTGGGTGGCTATAAAGGTGGCATTTAGTGTTCAGAAAGTATGGGTTGAGGCACATGGATCAAGAGTGGGATTTGTCCATCCATATGATGGATAGATATACTTTGGGCCCTCTCGGTGGAATGTCATCCAATTAGCTTGCAAGCATGTGACTGGCTCACAAGGGATCACATATCACGGGAACGAGAAAAGAGTACTTATCGGTAACGAGGTTGAACTAGGTATGTAGAGATACCGACGATCAAAACCTCGGATAAGTAAAACTATCGTGAGACAAAGGGAAATTGGTGTCGTATGTAAGTGGTTCATTTGATCGCAAAGTAATCGTAGAAATATATGGGAGCCATATGAATTTCTAGATTCCTCTATTAGTTATTGATCGAAGAAGTGTCTTGGTCATGTACGCATAATTCATGAACCGTAGGGAGACACGCTTAAGGATTCAATGTTGTTTAGTAGATATGGAATGTTAGTAGGGATACCGAATGTTGTTCGGAGTCTCGGATGGGATCCTTGATATCACTAGGAGATCCGGAGTGGTCCGGAGAATAAGATTCATATACGGAAAGTCCGATTCCGTAGTTCGGGAAAGTTTCCGATGATTTCATCGGAGAGGTTCTAGAAGGGTCTAGAAGTTTCACCGGTCTGGAAGGGGAATGGTCCATGAATGTGTCGTGGATATGTGGAATGATTGGATCATATCCTAGGTCACTTGGTGTTGACATTTGCAAGAGAGAAATAAAGCTCTAAATTGAAAGTCAAACGGGAAGTTTGAAAAGTCAAACTGGAACAATTGTTTCCTAGGGGGAGAAGAAAAAGTCCTTCTCTCAATCCAACTTGGGTTGGGTTTGGATTCAAACCCACCCCTCCCAAGGTTGCCCCTCCCTCTCATAAACAGAGGGGAGGGGGAGGGCTGCCCCAACACCACAAGAGCCTAGCCCTCCCCACACCTGCGCCGCCGCCGCGCCCAAGCCGTCGCCGCCGCGCCGCCTCCCGTGCCGCCGCCGCCCTAGCCGCCGCTGACACCTCCTCCTCCCGGTCATCTAAACCGTAGATCTCCGGGAAACCCTAATCCACCATAACTCGCACCATCTTAGGCGAAGCCCTACGGGATCCTCCCTCTACTTCTGACACCACACCGTCGTGCTGCCGGAATCTTGAGGGGAGAACTACAACCTCCGCTGCCTGCTGGAACAAGGGAGAGGAAGGTCTTCATCGAGTACCGAACGTGTGACTGACTGCGGAAGCACTGCCGGAACGCAGCGCCGGAAGGATCTTCTATGCGATCTTGAGATCGGCAAGTGTACGACTACATCACCCACAAGAATCTGCTCTCGTTAACCGCTTTGGAATCTTCGAGGGTGAGTGCTTCTATCGACTCGTTGCTACAATCTAGTAGATAGATCTTGGCTTGTTGTGTGCATGCGGTAGAATTTTTTTCTTTTCTATGCTACGAACCCCTTCATGATCCTCGTGATCAGGTTGATCTAGCTCCGACGTGATCAATAGACTCAGAAGTTGGTGTATCGATTGCTAAGCGCAACGTCTCGTACGTTTGTAGTCGGATCGTCAACGCCGACCTCCACCATAATCGAAAGTTATCGTCTCATCGAAAGATCGGGCACCTTTACCCTATCACTATATTACCCATAGAAATATCTGAAGGTGTGTTTACAAAAATCTCAGGAAAAATGGTGTCTACTGATTATCTTGTTATTGAATGTGTAGGCAAAGGACAAGTCACACTTGGAAGATCTCTACTGAAACACCTTGGGCAGTATAGTATAGAGGGGAAAAGGCATTATGCACTTTGCTCCTCCGGTAAGCAATCATATCTTCCCTAAAGAGAAAAAGAAAGGTAAGAAAAGAAGGAACAAGAGGGGCAATTCTTCATTTAAAAATACTTGATTCTTCTTGCTTCTTGTGCCTAACTTAAAGGCGTAAAAGAAAAGTACTTGTTGGGAGATAACCCAAGAGTTTCCTTGAGTCTTGGAAGTTATTACTTCTAACCTCTCCTTATCCTTTTTGTTTGCTTTTTGTGCCAAGAATGACCTCTAATGAGAGGGAAGTAAGATTTGGGGGAGTTGCTGTCCCAAAACAAATTTCTGTCCTCCACCAAAAACATCTGTGAAGAGGCTCTGTAACTCATATTGAGCTTTAAAATTTACGAATAAATCCCCCATTATGTTATCTAACTTTCGTTAGTTCAACACTTTTTGATTTGAGCAACATAAGATGTTCGAAAAAATAGGTTTCTGCCTTCTGGTCTATTTTGACAGATTTCTGTCATTATTTGCATTTGCTTCTTATTGATTCCTTTTTAGTTCCCTTTAGGTGAATTGAGCTTTTTAAAGGAGTTACTACATTAGCTTGTGTTTTTAGTAAAAGCCTTACTGTTTCAAAGCTTTGCCAGAGGTATAATATCTTTGAATAAGCTAATGTTGCTAATGAAGATTGTGTGAAGTTTTGTATGAAGGAAAAATTCTAGGTGTAGAGAGAATGATGCAATGAGATGAAGAATGGACAAAATCTCAAGCTTGGGTATGCCACCATGGTGTCACCCCAAGAAATATCCAAGAGGTACAAGCGTCAAAGCTTGGGGGTGCCTAGGCATCCCCTTCTTCATCAATAAAAAGCTCAGGTCTGTCTAGACACTTCGTTTTTTATTGTTTCATGCACAATTGTGTTTTTCTTGGAGCGTCTTATTTTTAGTTTGCTTTGCTTAGTTTTTTTAGTTTTCTTAAGTAGTTTGGACCCCCGTTCTCATTGTGTTATTTTGCAAATAAGTTTACTTGGTGTTGGAAAGGAGTAGTAAGTTCTTACTTGAAGTGAAAGAGGAGCTTGCATTGACTGTGACTTAGACTTTAGCATGACATGCTAGGTGTTATTTTTACTTTATGCTTAGTGATTATTTCTGTAGCATGTCTTGTTCCAAACAATTGGGATTGCTTAGTGTGCCTTGAAGAAATTATGCGTTGTTTTAGCATGCAAAAGCATAGTATTGTGGTATTCTCCTTTGATGTTTTGCTTGGGTTGACTTGGCACATGCTCACACCATGTTATGACTATGAAATTCATCATTAGCCTCTATGATCATTAGTCCTTACTTGTAGTACCACTCTTTGCTTTGATTAGTATGCTTTGTTGCACTGCATTATTATGGCCATTATTGCTCTCTTAGTTGGTTGCTCCCAGTCTTTTGCTAGCCTCCACTTGTATGAGTAAGTCCTACTCATGCCTCCAACTCCCAAGAAACCAAGTTATTCCAAAGTGTCCACTATAAACTCCTATGAATGGTGTGTTACACCATTCCAAGTATATTCTTGTTTCAACTATCTTCCAGTTTAAAAATATTTTGTTATGTGAAAACTTAGTGATTAAACCCCTCACGAACTTTATGACACACTTTATTCTTTGCCCATAATAAACTTGAACCATTGTGACAACTTTGTTGTATATGCTTGCACTTATAAGTTGGAATTAGCAGAACCGTGCTGTCACGGGGAACGTTTTCAACATTGCACTTGTACTTTGTACTCAGTTGATATCATGTTCTTTTGTCTATGGATGTCACCGATGTGAAATAAAGAGGGAACTTGTAAGTCCATGGAGTTTGTATCATGTGTTAGAGAAACGCCTGGGCCGCTAGCCTAAGTCATGCCTACTCATGGTGGAAACTTGCATCATCACATAATGAGCTATCTATGAAGCATCCTCAATAAAAAGCTATGCATATGGTAAATAAGAAGATTGTTGAGATGCTCATTGTCTGCTTGCCTTGTCATTTTGGTTATGGGAAAGCTCCTGTACCATGTGCAAGGGGTACACCGTTGGCGGTTCTCAATGATATGCAAATACTTACAGTGAAAAGAACTTACCTAGACCCAAAGTTGAGTATGCATGAGGTGTGGCCCTCGTATTCAAGGGACATGAGATTGCCAACTTATATTCGTCAAGCATATACTCCAGCTTTGCCACTTTAACCTTAACCACTTCAAGATGCTTATGATAGGGGCAATGAGGGCTGAAAGCTAACAAGTACCATAATTTTTGGAATCTTTTTTTGAAACTTGTAATCACTGCTTCCTTTACAAAAAAGGCCTTTCTTCACCACTATTGAGTCTCCATATTCTACCTTTAGGCACCATTAAGAGAGCATAGGTGTCATTCTGTGTGCAGTGTTCCAAAGCTTATTAATTGATGCATATTGTGATATTACTTGTTCTTGTGCTACTTGTTTCTAGTCACCCTTGTGAACTTTGCAGGTGTCCTATGCATCTATTTGCTACTCTATGAGGGACAAGCTGATTGCCACTATGCCATGTTTTCTGTATGTGAAACAAACGAACGTTTTTCAATGCATGTTATTCATGACCTTTGTTTGTAGCTTGTCATGTTGCATGCATAGTTACTATGTCCTATTGTTAGAACTCCATCTTTCATGCACATGTTTAGAGTTCTTTGATCCCAGATTTCAATGCTTGCAAATGGTTGGATCTTTATTGTGAGGGTGCATGTCACCTCAAAAATTATTCTTTTATAACTTACCTACTCGAGGACGAGCAGGAGTTAAGCTTGGGGATGTTGATACGTTGAAAACGTATCTATAATTTTGATGCTCCATGTTTGTTTAGTACCTACTTTGCTTTGCTTTGTCTACACTTTGAGGTGCTTTTTACATGTTTTCTGGTACTAACCTATTAACAAGTTGCAATAGTGTCAGATGCCTGTTTTTTGCTGTTTTTGGTTTCAGAAAAGTTAGTAAAGAAATATTCTCGGAATTGGACGGGACAAACGTCAAAGTCAATTAGTTTCCGTTGGGAACAAGAAGTCCATAGGAGAGCCGGAGGGGCCAGCCAGAGGGGCCAGACCCACCCCAGGCGCGGGTGGGCCAGCCCCGT